>OX422209.1:206173546-206488546 GCA_949130495.1 Sambucus nigra
TCTTCATGTGTTAACTTTGTTCTTGGCTGGATGAGAGTTCGGATCGGAGGTTTGGATACCAATCCCAAGATGCCTTAGAGTTCGAATGGGAGGTTTGTTTTCCTTTTTAAAAAAAAAATTATTTTGTTGGGTTTGATGGCCGGACGTTGGGTTTGATTGCCGGAAGTTCGAATAGATTTGAAGTTTAGGTTTTCAATTTGGAGTTTGGGTTTCAATTTGAAGTCCGGATCGGAGGTTCCTTTTTTGACAAAAAAAAAACTGTTTTTTGGCCGGATTGGGATTTGGAGTTTGGGATTTGGATAGGGATTGGAATTTCATGGCTGGAGGATTGGGTGTTTTTTCTTTTGGAATTTCTGATGGCCGTATGTTTTTGATGGTGTAGATTTGAATGTTTACTTCTGGATGTTGAAATCGTTGGGATGTTGAAATCGTTTTTTGGAAATAAATTTGGATGTTGAAATTATTTTTTCTTGATGTTGAAATCGTTTTTTTCTAGATGTTCAAATTTGGTCGTTGAAATCGTTTTTTATTTCAAGGGAATTTTTTTGTTGGCCTGACGCTGGAATTTTTTTCCGGAAATGTATATTTTTTAGGAAATATATATATATATTTTAAACGAAAACAATGTTAATTTTATCAAGCGAATACCGTATTTTTTTCTAAAAATAATTTTATTAAACTGAAATCACTTTTATTTTCATATTTTTTTAACTAGAAATTATTATTTTTCCTCGAAATGTATATTTTATGCTTGAATTTATTTTTGTGTGGAGAAAATTTCGTTTTGTTGAAAATGAGTTCTTAAAAAATAGTTTATATATTTATATATATAAATCAAGGTTCTAAAAAACGTGGGGGTAATCGAGGGGTGGAGGCCAATCCTTAAACCTTAGAAGCCTAGGCGGACCTTAGGCGTAAAAATGCGTGAAAAGGCGTTTAGGCATTCTTAATATAGTTTAATATTTTTTAACCATAACAAGGTCATTAAAATACTAAAATTGTACATATCCTAAAAATATGTCTGAATATTTGTAAATTAAAATACTATTTGATTATTTTGGATGAGATAATGATCCGGTTTGTAAATAAATTCTTTAAAAGGCGATATCGTTTCACTAAAGTATTGTTGTTTTTAGAAAAAAATGCGCTTTAAAGGTTTTAGCAAGAATAAGGCGTAAAAAGCTTAAGGCGGAGCGTTTCTCTCAATCCTCAAGCGTAGGCGTGCCTAGGCGGCGGTTATGCGGATTTTTTAGAACAGTGATATAACTATATAAACAGCTTAAAAATCAGTTTATATATTTTTTAAATGTATAAATAATTTATATATTTTTTAAAAATCAGTTTATATAAATAGCTTTAAAAATCAGTTTATATAAACAGTTCTTTCAATATAAAAAATATAGAAAAAATTAGTTTATATATATTTTATTTATATATAAATAGGTTATATATAAAAGTTTTTGTTTTGGGTGGAATTCTTTTTCTTCTTAAAAACGCTAATATTATTATATATAAACAATTTATATATAAAAAATCAGTTTATATTTTTTTAACTCTATTTCTTAAATGTATAAACAGTGTTAAAAATTTATATATAAAAAATCAGTTTATATAAAAAAATAAGTTTATATGTAAAAAATTTTATATATAAAAAAAGTTATATATATAAAAACAGTTTATATATATAAAAAAACAGTTTATCTATAAAGAAAATATTTTGAAAAAACATTTAACATTTTTGTAATTATATATATATATATTCAGGGGTAGAGTGATCTTTTTAGTTAAAAATATTGGTCAACTAACGCTTGAGTGAGTTAACTGACGGGTTCCGTTTGTTTTGGACCTAACAAACTAATACGAAAACTAACGTACCCCATGTCACGATTATTATAAATAAATATACCCCAAATAGTAAATTACCCTATTTTTAAGGAGTTTTTAGTTTCAATCATAGACAAATACCCTTTTTTTTAGCCCCCTCAGTTTCAACCATAGACAAATACCCTCTTTTTTTTTAGCCTAGTGCACTTAAATATTTTGTTGACATTAAGATCCTTCATCCTCTAAAGCATATCTTATAAGTTAAGATGTACACAAACTTAACACATGTATAATACAAAAAATATGTATATATTATAAAATTTTATGTATAAATTATAATTTTTTCCTTAATAAAATTATGTATACTTTCAAAATTTATTGTATATATTGCTAAAAGTTGGGTACATTAAGGGAAAGAGACTTTAATTCTCAAAAAATATGTTATTAGAGTAGAGTAAACAAAAATTATTGACCAAGGACTGAAGCCAAAAAAAAAAAACATTTATTTTTTCTTTTTTAAAACTTTGATTAGTTTATCAAATTTCTAGTTTAGAAGGTCTAATGAGATTAACCGTATTCTTTATAAATCCGTATTATATTCCTTGTTTTAAATCCGGAATAGATACATCATAAACTTCAATCCCACGTAATAATAATACTATTGAACCCGTGACCACTATGTTGTCTTCTTTTCTATTTTGTTGCTTCTTCTTATGTCACGTGAATAAAGGTCGCAGCCTGCATTCATCATGTGGCTATGCAATCCATGATACAACTAATGAACCCATAGCTTTTCAACAGATATAATGGTTTTATGTTCAATTTTAATAATATATAATTTACCATGCATTAGCATAATCCAGATTTACTTGGTGTAACTAATTTAATTAGTTATGGTTAAAACCATTAACATGAATAAACAATCATTTGTTGACCAAAATCTGATAGTTAAATCATCCTACTTTTATATCCTTTTTATTGTAGAATATCTTAATTTTGACTTTCATTAATTTTGTCCATATGAAAATTTATCCTTAATTAAAAATTACTGAAGGATTAATCCTCATTTTCACTTTTAGCGAATCAAGAGTGTAATTAGCTTAATTAGTTATGGTTATAACTATTAACATGAATAAAGAATCATTTGTTAACCAAAATCAGATAGTTAGGCCATCTCTACTTCTATATCCCTTTTATTATAGGATTATTTGTGTTTTGACATGCATTAATTTTACCCATTTGAAAATTAATCCTCATTTAAAAATTATTGAAGGATTAACTCCCATTTTTTACTTTTAACAAATCAAGTTTTACTTGGTGTATGTAGCTTAATTAGTTATGGTTATAATCAACATGAATAAATAATCATTTGTTAACCAAAATCAGACAGTTAGACCATCTCTACTTCTATATCCCTTTTATTATAAGATTATTTGAGTTTTGACATCCATTAATTTTGCCCATTTGGAACTTAATCCTCAATTAAAAATTATTGAAGAATGAACCCCATTTTTCACTTCTACCAAATCAAGATTTACTAGGTGTAAAAAATGTTCAATCTTTACAAATAAATTCTAGTTTTTAATTCTCTTGGCATGAATGTATTTTTTTAGTAAACTCAACTTACAGGTTGGAATTCAGTGTAACGCTTTCTACTCAAACGTTTATGTTTGAATCTCTCTCTTCCACTATCGCGCACACATGTAGTAATGCAATTTAATGGCATTAAATGTGTGGGCTCGTCGTTACTAACTATGTGATGGAAAAATAAAGAAGGTAGAGAGGTTGGTGCCTTTCATTATGGGAGTTGAGACAAAAATGTGACACATTTAATTACGCCCAACCCCCATCCAGGTGCTGCATCGACCTACTCATTGGTTTCAAAGTGTTCCTATGTGGACAAATATTTATTAAATTTGATGGGAGATTGGGTTTCCTCCATTTCATGGATTTGGGTTCCCTTTGGCTAGAGTAACTAATTGCACTGAATTAATCACTATAAAATCTTGATGATAATACGTCTTGTAAAGATCCATATTAAAATTTTAAAAATATTAGGGATATAATTTTGACATATATTTAATAGGGTATAGTTATTCATGTGAAGCTTTAATACTCATTATTTTGAAGCTCATAACATGTGTTATAAGAGTACAAGTTATCATTTTTCATAATTATTTTAAGTGAGTATTTAATCGATGCACAATTTGATAAGTAAATTTAAAAATATGATTAAATTAAATTTATAAATTAAAATAAAATGTAATCAATATATTTATAGAAAATGTCAATGTATATACAAAAGTTTATTCAATTTATCAAAAAATATTAAAATAAAAATAATCTAACTTCAATGATAAGTCCCCTTATCAGCGACAATTGTTATACCCGAGAAAAAAGAATAATTAAACTTGATATTACAAGTCAGTTTAAAAGTTATATTTCAATAATTTAGAAATTTATATTTGTAATAAGCATGTAAAATTAAAAATAAAAATTAATTAATAATGAAATATGTTACAGAACTTTTATTGAAAGCAAGTCCAAGGATATTTTTCAATTTTAATTTTTTTAGATGTTAAAAAAATTGAATAATTAACAATGAAGTGATGAATAATTATTGAAATTTGTTTATGCATACAAAGGGATTTTTTATTTTTAAAAGTTATAAAATTTAATAAACACAACCTCTTACTTTGGTTTGAGGACATCAACACAAAGTTTTATTTCCACATTTGTCATATTGACAAGTTATATTAATTATGTCTTAAATTAATCTTTATTTTCTTATATATATATATAATATCCCCAATTGATTTACTTTATCCAACACTACGTAAACAAAAAATGTAAAGCTTCATCACATGAAATTTCTGAAAATACCATCATTTAGTTTGGCTCAATTTTATGAAAAACTATCTTTTTTACTCTACATTCACATCCCTCACTTAACACGTAACTAAAAATATTTTTTATTATTTTTAAAACCTATTTTGAATTAATTGGTTTCATATCTAAATTATTTTTATAATTATACATTTTATATGTATTTTAACTTAAATATTATTTATATGAAACTTTTGATAGTTTTATTATTTTTCAGAATTTATAAAATATTTTCTTGAATTTTTATTATTATTTTCTGGATTTTAAATTGTTAAATTTAAACATTTGATTAAAGATTTAAACTGTTCAATTAACCAAATTTAACAAAATATTAAACGACAATATTTTAAATCCTTTGGGGTCGTTTTGTCTTGATCCTGGTGCATTGATTTTGGCCAATAGGATTTATGCGTACAGCTCATGCAACTTGACCATGCATGAGCTGACTGGGTTGCTGGCACGCGACGATTTTGTCTGGGTCATATTGCATGTTTTGCCCTCATTCTTGGGTTGACTATTTACGCATGTAGCCCTGATGAATCCTATTTTTTTGCGTTTCCTTTTTCTACCGCTTATCCTCTATGGTGTTATACCCTTTTGCCCTTTTGGTTTTGGAAATTATGATCTTATCCGGATTCTTCCTTCGAGCCTAAAATATGACGCTTGGGTTAGAGTTTCAAACCAAAAAATTTTATTCTAAAAATCAACTGTTATGGTGCCGAAAATTTACCATTTTTTCTCTCTAAACCTAAGTGCTTCATACGTTTGAGAGTTATTTCCATTTCACCTAAGCACATAAACAATGATTTATACTTCAAATATATATCATCAGGTTGAGTATTTAGTTTTTAGTTTAGGGTTTGAGTTTTTGATTCTTTTCAAGTTTGGATATTTGTACTGCAAATTTTAAAGTTTTTAAACTTTCTGGTTTCGATTTTGAACATTGGTTGAGTCATTCTTGTCTCGATCTTGCATTGCTATTGATGCATGCACAATTTGAATGTTGTTTGGGCTTTATTCTGCTTTGGGGTATAATCTTTGTCTCTCAGTTCATATAAGCTTTCACACACACACACACACACACACACACACATATATATAATCTAATTTTTATGTGTTTTAAGCTTTACATGTTTCATCGATAATATTTGCCTTAAAGCAAAACAAAAGTTCAAAAAAAATCTAACTTCAATTTATTCTTGTTTTAAGTTAGTTTGGTTTGCATGTTTCAAACTAGAACTAGTCTTTTAGATCTAAACTAGGTTTTGTTTTAAATTATAATCTTTTTGGTGCGATTTAACTTGCATTTTTGTTTTAAACCAAACTTATCTCTTTTTGGAATTTTAAACTCATATCTAGACTATTTTTATTGGACAACCTATTTTGAATAAATTTGGTCATGTGCACGTTAAATCATCCCTAAACTATGTGTAAGGGCTTATTTATTTCAGCCCAAGAGAGTAGCCAGCTTGCCCAGCGTGCACAGTGGACTGACCGACCCAAATGTGACAACCCGCTTAAAATAATAACGGGTGGCCAACCCTATACTACATTAAATCAGGAATCTCAAATGGCTCAGTATCAACATCAACTAACAATGCTAAAATAAATAAGGCTAACTACCCGAAACTATTGAAAGCGGATGCCAAAATTTAATAAAATATACCATGAACAACAAACCAACACTATAGAACTACTAACAAAGGTAAAATGCTCACAAGCAGCATGATAAATGAAGTGCTAGAATAAAATGAAATGAGTACATACAAGAAAATATACCCGAATAAGCTGTCGAGTCACAGACAGTACAACATCCATGGGGAAGAAATATAAACAAATATAAATAACTCTAAAGTATAATCCCGATGTACAAAATAAATCCTATCTATATTCACAAAGAAATAAGAGGCGACTACAATCTAAATCTCGCAATAGTCCGCACCTGTTACGGCTCCCACGACTCTAGAGAGAAGGGCATCCGACATTCATGCGGTAGGACACCTGTAGTATTCTATATAATAAAGGAGGAGGGATTTTTTTGTCTCCTCCAACTAACGGTTGAGATAATATCTTAGGGATTTGGTCTTTATCAACTGATGGTTGAGATTTCATCTTATTTGTCTCAAACGAACGACTGAGATTCCTCCTAAATCATTCGGCCAGAATTTGATTCCCTGCTAACTCATTACTAGTACTATTACAGTGGATACATTAAATGTGCCCTGAACTTATTCTACCTCGAGCCTCTCAATCTGTACCCACGATTTAGGCTATCCCATCTCTCACTCTTTCACAACCACTCCTTCAAACCCATCCATTGAAAGTCTCTTTAATAAATCACCCACTACAATCACTCCGTGTGAAACCACCGCTCCTAACCTGAACCATCGGTTTAAAGTTTTCAAATTGTACCTTTTTAAAAAGATCTCCACTCTCTTAATTTAGTCATCAAGAGAGATATTCCTCACATGTTTCGGAATTATGATTTTTTTCCTCGCACTTGAAGGGAATTTTTCATGCAAATGGTTAGTTTTTTTCGATTTATAATCTATAGTTTGCATTTCTTAGATATGTCTGTTGTTCGATTTGTTAACACTGTATCACTTAAAAACTCCATGATCTTTAATCTTTTTTTTCATTTTGGGCAGATGCTCTCATTTATTTAAAAACGGGAACCATCGATGTTTAAGGTGTTGCCTTTCGCCCGCGACTCGCCCGGATCTTCGACTGTCTTATGCGACATTCCATAAAACATAACTATCGATGTTTTTTTTTTGTCAAGGTTAGCTATGTTTTTGTTTGGGATGAACTTCAGATCCACAATTTTTTATCAAGAAGTTATCCTAAAGATCTAGAGTTTAAAATATGGTGGGTTCCAGATTTTTCGCTTCAATTTTAAAGGATGCACTTTGGCAATCCATCACGCTTTGTTCAATTGGGGTTCTCATATTGATCTTCACACGGGTCTAACCTGATGGAGTCAACTGTTACTTTTTTAAGAGTTTTTAATTTTATGCGTATAAATGACCATAAGAATTCACTTCTTTAAGATCTTTTTCTTTGTTAAAAAAACTGTTTAGTCTTTTCAGTTTTATATGAGGTAATTTAAATGTGTTATTCTTTTCAGTTTTAATTTCATCATTAACAGAGCAGAGCTAATGTTTTGAACTAAGTTATTTTTTTTTCTTTTTCTGAGGACTTTTTCATATTTTTTTAACGTTAAACTGATCTTAGTTCATGCCGCATTTTTCAGCTTGAGGCATCGGCCTAAGAAATCTTCCCCACATGAGAGCTTTGAAGGTATCTACGACTGCTGAAAATGGATGGTTGTGAATGGGTTTTACTTTTTATGTGGGTTTAATGTCTAAAGATAAATTCTCACTAATAATCTGTATTTTTAATTTTGTGGTTTTTATTTAGGTTTTAGAATTTTGGGATTGGTTTGTTTGAATTTGGGTTTGGCTCAGAATTTCTGGGTTTCTATATGAAGTTTCAGTGTTTTAAAAACAATGTGATAGAACGGAGTTATGACATTTTTAAACTCTAGGTTTTTATATAGCATTTATATTGTAGGTTTTTTATAGGTTGTAATGAACTCTATTTATTTGCATTTCTTTTGTAGTTTTTACTTTTTTGTGTGTGTGATAGTCTTGGATTTTGGTAATTTCCTCCCCTAAAATTAGATTTTCCCTATTTCATCCCTCTAACTCTGTGGAATGTCCGTTGGGTATTTGTCGTAGACCTGTGCATTTGGTTGATAAATGGAAGTTTAATGAAAATTGGGGTTGGTAAAAGATTCAGCTACGGTGTCTTTTGTTTGATTAATCAGGATTTCAACACAAAAGTTGTACAGTGGATGTGTGTACATCCTTTTATTTTTTTCTTTTGAATTTTTTTTAAAAGGTTTTGCATCACATTGTTTGGTTCTGTCTGTAATAGGAATCTTAGGTATTCAGATATTGAGTGGACGAAAGAATTAAGAAACTCTTTTATCTTCTCAAGTTTTTCTAAACAATATCAATCATGTTCCATTATAAAACTTAGTATAGTTCTTTTCTTTGAGAAAAAAACTAAAAAGGTGTATAAGTTTCAGTTAGGTTTGTATTCAATTTACTTATTAAAAATGTTTTAAGTTGTATTTTTAAAATAAAAATACTTTTTTTGTATCACTTAAGTATAGGTTTGGGCACATCAATTTTGAAATATTGATTATTAAAAAGAGATTTGTGAATTGTCATTATTGGTGCTTTTTCTTTTATTGTAAATAGTTTACTGGTTAATGTTTTTTTTTATTAAAGTTAGAAGCAACCCATTCAATCTTTGTCAGGAAAATGATTTTTACTGCTAGATGAACAGTAAATGCAAGTGGAGATATTGATGGGCTCCAGAATTCATCCCGACACCTATTGCAAAACCCTTTTTCTGATTAGTCAATGTCAATTTTACATCAGTAGCACATTTAAGTAATGAATGATGGTGCGAAACTAAATAAATTATAAAAATGTTAATATTAATAAAAAACAAGAATAATTGAACAATGGAAAATTAGGTAAAACATTATTAATTTTTAAAATTATTTTTTGATTTTAAAATTAATTAATTATTATAATTTATTATCAAGGTTAATAAAAATTGTCCATTGTTCTTTTTCAGTTTAAAATTTAATTTAAAACTAGATTGATAATTTACCTATTCTACATTGGCATTTTTTTACACAAGTCTAGACTTGAGATGCTCAATTTTGACGAAGCATCAAAACCAACCAGGGGAAACTTTAAAATTTAGTGTTTTGAAATATGGTGGAGCTGTCATAAATAATTTGAATTGTTCAAATTTACAATATGCATTGTGTGGTCCTAAAATGGGAGATGAAGAGGTTATTTTATTATTGATGTGTATGCATAGTGAATTGATTATGATCTCTAAGTGTATGGTTATCAATTTTAGAGAACATATATATTTTATTTTGCAATTTGTAATAAAAAAGCAAATTGTGTTGTATGTTGTGTGTAAAACATACCACATTAGTACATTGAGCATGAAGTTATCACTATGTCATTGTGTCGTAGCCAGTAATTATGTAATGTGCTAAAAATATGATGCATAGTGTGTTACGATATGATGAGCGTGACGTAAACAAAGTATGTGTTTGTCACAATTATGAATAAACTTTGGCAAGTTTACAATTTCTCATTTCTAAATTTATTAGAGACAAATGCATTGTAACGAATGTGCAACCGTGCCATCGGCACGGGTACACCCTTTTAGGTTTGTGTGTTTCATTAGCAATTTTCATATTTTGGTGTAGGATTAATAGAGGACTTGAAAGTCAAAGTTGGTTTTAGGGGTTATTCATTTGGAAACTGGCACAGTCTTGGGGGTTGGATTGGGTTATCCCCAGTTCGATCTCAGGCACTGTCACTAAAATAATGCTTGGTCAGAAGAAATCACAAATCGCGAGTGGGGATTAGTCGAGGTGCGCTTAAATCTGGTCCAGGCACCACGTAGCATGATACGATTTTTTTATTATACTTGGTATTACCATGTTTTTTAAAAGAGAACATCACGAGAGCAAATTTATTACCGTGTCATCGTCACGGGTACACCCTAGTATATACATATAGCAGGAGAGAAACTATAAACGGGTCAGATCCTGAGGTGTAAAAATGCTTAACAAATGTGTTAACCGTGCATAATAAATATAAATGCACTATCTCATAATTAAAGTGGAGTCGCACTCTCGTGAAACCCCAGCTCACCTCTCATCTAATGGCGTGCACCTATTTGCGTCCTAGAATCTTAAGTAAGATACCCCACCCATAAGGACAACCTACCTACCATACGCAGGGTCTATACCCAATATACCTGCCATTCTAACATACCCCAAGAATTCTTTCCGTTCGAATCACATTTAAATATATTCTCATACATATTCCTTACCAGGTTTTATTGATTCCAATTTATAACTTAAACAGTTATAAGTCATAGTACATTACATATTAACATTAAACTTTAATTTAAGAGTTTATTCTCTAATTTTTCATACATACAATTTATAGGGACGAAACTTTTGTCCACTCTCAACATTGTGCTGCGTTTCGTGCGTGGGGCGTCTCGCAAAGCGAAATCCAAACAAGGAACCCCCCCGATACACTATTCCTTGACAATGTCAATCGTAGGGATCCATTCGTCACAAGCTAGCATTAAGCTTCATTATAAAAGTGTAATCTCTAAACCATATACATGCAAGTACTAAGACAAAACTTTTCTCTACTCTCAACATGGCACTGCGTTTCGTGTGTGGGGTGTCTCGCAAAGCGAAATCCAAACAAGGAACCCCCCCGATACACTACGCTTTGGCAATTTTGATTGTAGGGATCCATTATGTCATCCACGCAATCATACTACTAATACATACAAGTACAAAGGACAAAACTTCTCACTACTCTCAACATGGCACTGCGTTTCGTGCGTGAGGCGTCTCGCAAAGCGAAATCCAAATAAGGAACCCCTCGATACACTACTCCTTGGCAATGTTGATTGTAGGGATCCATTATGTCATCCACACAAATTCTATTTCTGCAACAACCAAAATTTGGATTACTATCTAAGAGTAACCCCAAAATCTCCACTAAATCCTTCGGTTGATATAACCGAAATTTTCCTTAAGTGCGATACATCAACCCCCAACAATCTGGTACACCATAATCACCCAAGATGTACACCATAGAAATTTCATATCCTTTTCACCTATAGGATATAATAAATATATATTTACTCTAAACATATATATATACACAACCATTTATTCTCATAGCCACGTGTACATAACACATATAATGTACAATGGCCATACACATAATATAACTGACCATATAATGCCAATATACTGCACCATGCTATCATCTTATAGGGCATTACTCATATACCATCCTGGGGACCACGGTCGGACTCAATATCACCGACATAGGGGCCAACACACACACATGACGTCCGGGAAGCGGTCATAGTTCCTAACCGGCAATGAAACGAAACATACCCACCACGTCTCATCCCCAAAAAATGTAAATCACATAATAACACAATGGACGCTATGACCTGGGGAATATCCACACTCTGCTCCTCGATCCAGGGTGCTCACCCTCATCGCGCAACTTTCCAATGATAGCATGTGCGGGGTATGCTTCACCACATAAGTATATATATCATTCACATACACAATATATATACATCCATATGTTTACATCATATAATTAAACCTTCATATACGGTTTAGATATTCATGCCATGAGTATACACATATATTCATATCTATACAAATATATATATATATATATCCACATGTATATACACACTATCTCTCATCTGTATGTATAAGATTTATAAACTCGTCTATAAGTATACATAATCCTCAATATACTAGCCGTCGTCCCAAACACATTAACTTACCTAGATATATGAATGTGCTTCCTCACTTGCACTATATTCATCCATATCTCCTATGATATAAATAATCTTCCAACATAGATATATCTCCAACATTAAGGTTATCACCCAAGGTTTAGTGTAGGAAACAATCACTACACATCTCATCTATATCCGAAAGTACATCAATATCTCTAGTACTAATTTCGACTATTGGTATGCACATAACTAATAGTCTATAAACCTCAAGCTCAATCTTAATTTAATTTTAATGATCCCATCATCTTTTGGGATGCCCAGCGTTGATCACACATCGTATGTAGTAACTACCCCGACTACCATTTGACCCAATCTTGTTCTAGTCATTAAAATATCCCCATTATTCACAAATTGGCCTACTATTCAATTTCTCCTATGAGCCCTTAATCTTATTGTGTTTACAATCTATTCCTTAAGTTAAACATTACTAAGGATACGCAACCACTCTCTCTCGTCGGTCCCCAATCAATTTTAAGTAGAATCCTATCACTATAAGGATTCGACATAATTATCGGCCTACTATTCCACGTCACACCCTTACCACTCTCTCTCGAAGAGTTTTAAACCATACGTCATATGCAAGCTCACTTTTAACTTCAAATTAGGACTCCCATCCCCAATGAGGTTTCCCACTACCTCGATACATAACTCCAATGTATACATATATTCCCAAACTAATTCGATAAGTCCCCGCGATCATAACATGTGAGAGATCCTCAAATAAATTCCAAAACGTAACTCTCGCATCATATCAATAAGTTCCAAATCAAGAAACCCAATCGAAAAGGAAGCAACCCATCCTAGAAAAGTTTCTCAAAACAGCCCTGTTTCCAAATCGATTCGGCCTAGCCCTAATCGATTCGGCCTTAAAGGAGAATCGATTCGCTCCAAGTGCAAATCGATTCGGTTCGAAGGACCTGGGAGACTATCCCAGGACGAATTGATTCTCCTTGGGTCCGAATCGATTCGGTCACACAGACCTGGGACTTTGCAACATTCTGAATCGATTCGAAAGGAGGTCGAATCGATTCGGCCTGTTCAGCAGGCTATGAAATGGTCATTTCTCTTCAAAACTCATCCTATATCTAATCTCATCAATTTATATCCCTTAAACCAAAGTGTAAACTTCAATTTCAAGATTGAAACCAAAATCTAGGTTTTGATAAATATACCCAAAATGTAATTATTTGATCCATAAATTATGAAATGAAATACACAAATGAAATATTTAGCAAGATTAAACACTTGCCTCAGAATTGTAGAGGTTGAATCGTCCCCGGGATCGCGTTTGGGCCGGAATCTCTAAGATTTTTCTCCTCTCTCTCTTCCTTTATTCTTCTTTTCTTCTTTCTTTCTCTTTCTCTCTTTATATATAATGAGATGGCTTGATTCGTAAGCCTCTTAAACTTTTAAAAAATAAATCCCAATTTTAAATGTTAATACATACTTTAAATGACTTGTATACTCCAATTCGAGTCAAACTGACTTAAAAACATTCCTGAACCGAAGTAAATCCCAATGATAGTCATTTCGACTATCTCGACCCATCCGAAATCAATAGTACACTCAGAATCCACATCCGGCATACTTTAAAATGTCCTCAATTTTTGGACTTCAATTTCCAAATTTTAAAATTCTCCAAATTAAATAAATTTTATTTCTCCTAAAAAATTAATTTCTCAGTCCCAAAATCATGGAGTGTTACATACTTCCCCCCTTACAAGAATTTCGTCCATGAAATTTAAAATATGCCTAGGACTTCGAATCTTATCTAGTCCTTACATCTACCCTCAACATCACTATACATACCTTTCCAGTTCCCACATCGAACCATATAGATTTTAAAAATCAAACTAACTACCCAGGGCACCCATACACCCCATACTCGAGCTCAACTCGTAAAACAATAACCCGACTTCACTAGCCTCAAATCGTGATATAACTCTTAACAATTATCTATAGCAGCATACTAATTATATATAAAAGTTTGAAGTTCCCAATGGTTGAACTCTTCTCAATTCCTGACATAAGCTACATTCATGCGGGGGAGGTCTTGTAAGCGAAATCTAAACAAAGAACCCTCCCAATACACTACTGTGTAGCTATGTCGGGGATTTAGATCAGTTGAACCAGGGTTAAGGTTTTATAAAAGATTTTTTTTCTTTTTTTTTGCATTTTAGATATTTCGCGAAGGCCTACATAACAATACAACATAAAATAATTTTGTGTCTTTCGACACACCAATCAAATACCTTATGTCCAAGACACAAGGCGCCAACAAATACAATACTCTAACCAATACCTAGTTCTCAAAACTAGCACAATGCCTGAGCTAATTTCCCTGCTCAATAATGAATTTACTAAACTCTGAACCTCTTAGTTATATAATTCCTTTACATTACATCAACACATTTCCACAAGATAAGTTCTTCCCTCGTTGGAACACTAAAATTTTCCTTCCCTAGCCTAAGTAGAAAACAATAAGCCACACTTGCTCACTCTTTCCCAAGGACTAATTCTCCTTGAAGAAATATCCTCCCCATAAATCCTTCCTAACCATCCTGAAGGATAAGGCACTATTGAGGCTCCTAATAACTCCTTCGGTCCTACTCAACTAACCCAAAACTCTAAATTTCTCCTTACCTCTTCCCAGAAGGCAATACATCCGATATTGGGATAACTCCACACACCTCACATCGGTAAAAGTCGCCAACACCAGGTTTCCTAACAATGTTGAGGAATTTCTCAATCTAAACCTCCCAAGGGATTCCTATTCCTCTTCATCATCAGCACTTACCTTATCGATCACGAAATTCTCCTTCTTATCTCTGCCTGAATCACGGAAAGAAATACCTCAGATCAAAGCATACTCAAAATCTGTTATGGGTATTACATCTCTACTCTTTCCCCTTTCAAACCGACTTATTCCTGGCGACGTCTGAGACGAAAGCAACTGTGTCAGAACGTCATTCGAGTGAGTGCATCTCGCGGAAGAAGAGAAACGTAGCGAATACAACAATCCTACTAGTAGGTCTCTATATCAGGAACATTAACGGAAGAACGGAGAAAGCCCGCACAGATCCTAAAGACACTAGAACCTGATGCTCTGATACCATCTGTGACAACCCACTTAAAATAATAACGGGTGTCCAGGCCTATACTACATTAAATTAAGAATCTCAGATGGCTCAGTCTCAACATCAACTGACAATGCTAAAATAAATAATGCTAACTACCCAAAACTATTGAAAGCGGATGCCAAAATTTAATAAAATATACCACGAACAACAAACCAACACTATAGAACTACTAACAAAGGTAAAATGCTCACAAGCACCATGGTAAATGAAGTGCTAGAATAAAATGAAATGAGTACATATAAGGAAATATACCCGAATAAGCTGTCGGGTCACAGACAGTACAACATCAATGGGGAAGAAATATAAACAAATATAAATAACTCTAAAGTAAAATCTCGATGTACAAAATGAATCCTATCTAGATTCACAAAGAAATAAGAGGCGACTACAATCTATATCCCGCAACAGTCCGCACCTGTTACGTCTCCCACGACTCTGGATAGAAGGGCATCCGATATCCATGTGGTAGGACACCTGTAGTAATATATACATATAGCAGGAGAGAAAATATAAACGGGTCAGAGTCCGAGGTGTAAAAATGTTTAGCAAGTGTGTTAACCGTGCATAATAAGTATAAATGCACTATTTCATAATTAAAGTGAAGTCGCACTCTCGTGAAACCCCAACTCACCTCTCATCTAATGGCGCGCACGTATTCACGTCATAGAATCTTAAGTAAGATACCCCACCTATAAGGACAACCTACCTACCATACGCACGGTCTATACCCAATATACCTTCCATTCTAGCATACCCTAATAATTCTTTCCGTTCGAATCACATTTAAATATATTCTCATATATATACCTTACCAAGTTTTATTGATTCCAATTTATAACTTAAATAGTTATAAGTCGTAGTACATTACATATTAACATTAAAATTTAATTTAAGAGATTATTCTCTAATTTTTCATATATACAATTTATAGGGACGAAACTTCTCTCCACTCTCAACATTGCGCTGCGTTTCGTGTGTGGGGCGTCTCGCAAAGAGAAATCCAAAGAAGGAAACCCCCCCGATATACTACTCCTTGACAATGTCAATCGTAGGGATCCATTCGTCACAATCTAGCATTAAGCTTCATTATAAAAGTGTAATCTCTAAACCATATACATGCAAGTACTAAGACAAAACTTCTCTCTACTCTCAACATGGCACTGCGTTTCGTGCGTGGGGCGTCTCGCAAAGAGAAATCCAAACAAGGAACCTCCCCGATACACTACTCCTTGGCAATGTTGATTGTAGGGATCCATTATGTCATCCACACAATCATACTACTAATACATACAAGTATAAAGGACAAAACTTCTCACAACTCTCAACATGGCCTTGCATTTTGTGCGTGGGGCATCTCGCAAAGAAAAATCCAAACAAGGAACCCCCTGATACACTACTCCTTAGAAATGTTGATTGTAGGGATCCATTATGTCATCCACACAAATTCTATTTCTGAAACTACCAAAATTTGGATTACTATCTAAGAGTAACCCCAAAATCTCCACTAAATCCTTGGGTTGATATAATCGAAATTTTCCTAAGTGCGATACATCAACCCCCAACAATCTGGTACACCATAATCACCCAAGATGTACACCATAGAAATTTCATATCCTTTTCACCTATATGATATAATAAATATATATATTTACACTAAACATATATATACAACCATTTATTCTCATAGCCACGTGTACATAACACATATAATGTACAATGGCCATACACTTAATATAACCGACCATATAATGCCAATATACTACACCATGATATCATATTCCATGGAATTACTCATATACCATCCTGGGGACCACAGTCAGACTCAATATCACCGACATCGGGGCCAACACACACACATGACGTCCGGGAAGCGGTCATAGTTCCTAACCGGCAATGAGACGAAACATACCCACCACGTCTCATCCCAAAAAATGTAAATCACATAATAACACAATGGACGCTATGACCTGGGGAATATCCACACTCTGCTCCTCGTGCTAGGGTGCTCACCCTCATCGTGCAACTTCCCATTGATAGCATGTGCGGGGTATGCTTAACCACATAAGTATATATATCATTCACATACACAATATATATACATCCATATGATTACATCATATAATTAAACCTTCATATACGGTTTAGATATTCATGCCATGAGTATACACATATATTCATATCTATACAAATATATATATATATATATATATAGAGAGAGAGAGAGAGAGGCAGGCTTCTGTGCACACTAAGTTTGCACATTACCTTTTAAAAGTGTGCAAACTTAGTGCTGGCGCACACCAATTTTTTAATGTGATATTTAAACATTTCAACGGACTCACATAAAAAAAATCGGCTCAAAAAAACTTTTTTTGCTATTTTTAAAAAATCGGTCAAACTTTCGCAGTTTTTAAGCGCTTTAAAAACTGCGAAAGTTTGACCGATTTTTTAAAAATAGCAAAAAACGTTTTTTTGAGCTGATTTTTTTTATGTAAGTCCGTTGAAATGTTAAAATATCACATAAAAAAAATCAACTCAAATTTTTTTTTTTTACTATATATAAAAGGTACTGTGCAAACTTAGTGTGCACAGGAGCCTGCCTCTCTCTCTCTCTCTTTCTCTCTCTCTCTCTCTCTCTCTCTCTCTCTCTATATATATATATATATATATATATATATATATATATATATATATATATATATATATACACACTATCTCTCATCCGTATGTATAAGATTTATAAACTCGGCTATAAGTATACATAATCCTCAATATACTAGCCGTCGTCCCAAACACATTAACTTACCTCGATATATGAATGCGCTTCCTCACTTGAAGTATATTCATCCATATCTCCTATGATATAAATAATCTTCCGACATAGATATATCTCCAACATTAAGGTTATCACCCAAGGTTTACTGTAGGAAACAATCACTACATATCTCAACTATATTCGAAAGTACATCAATATCTCTAGTACTAATTTCGACTATTGGTATGCACATAACAACTAGTCTATAAACCTCAAGCTCAATCTTAATTTCATTTTAATGATCCTATCATCTTTTGGGATGCCCAACATTGATCACACATCGTATGTAGTAACTACCCCGACTACCATTTGACCCAATCTTGTTCTAGTTATTAAAATATCCCCATTATTCACAAATTGGCCTACTATTCAATTTCTCCTATGAGCCCTTAATCTTATTGTGTTTACAATCTATTCCTTAAGTTAAACATTACTAAGGATACGCGAGCACTCTCTCGTCGGTCCCCAATCAATTTTAAGTATAATCCTATCACTATAAGGATTCGACACAATTATCGGCCTACTATTCCACGTCACACCCTTACCACTCTCTCTCGAAGAGTCTTAAACCATACGTCATATGAAAGCTCACTTTTAACTTCAAATTAGGACTTCCATCCCCAATGAGGTTTCCCACTACCTCGATACATAACTCCAATGTATACATATATTCCCAAACTAATTCGATAAGTCCCCGCGATCATAACATGTGAGAGATCCTCAAATAAATTCCAAAACGTAACTCTCGCATCATATCAATAAGTTCCAAATCAAGAAACCCAATCAAAAAGGAAGAAACCCATCCTAGAAAAGTTTCTCAAAATAGCCCTGTTTCCGAATCGATTCAGCCTAGCCCGAATCGATTCGGCCTTAAAGGCGAATCGATTCGCTCCAAGTGCAAATCGATTCGGTTCGAAGGACCTGGGAGACTGGCCCAGGCTGAATCGATTCGCCTTGGGTCCGAATCAATTCGGTCACACAGACCTGGGACTCTATAACATTCTGAATCAATTCGGAAGGAGACTGAATTGATTCGGCCTGTTCAACAGGCTACGAAATGTTCATTTCTCTTCAAAACCTAAATTTCCCCAAAATCAATTTCATCCTCTTCCAACCCTTAATCTTCAACCCCAACATGTTTTCAAACTTCAAAACTCATCCTATATCTAATCTCATAAATTTATATCCCTTAAACCCAACTGTAAACTTCAATTTCAAGATTGAAACCAATATCTAAGTTTTGATAAATATACCCAAAATCTAATTAGTTTATCCACAAATTATGAAATGAAATACACAAATGAAATATTTAGCAAGATTAAACACTTGCCTCAGAATTGTAGAGGTTGAATCATCCCCGAGATCACGTTTGGGCTGGAATCTCTAAGATTTTTCTCCTCTCTCTCTTCCTTTCTTCTTCTTTTCTTCTTTCTTTCTCTTTATCTCTTTCTCTCTAATGAGATAGCTGGATTCGTAAGCCTCTTAAACCTTTAAAACAAAAATCCCAGTTTTAAATGTTAATACATACTTTAAATGACTTATTTACTCCAATGCGAGTCAAACTGACTTAAAAACATTCCTGGACCGAAGTAAATTCCAATGATAGTCATTTCGACTATCTCGACCCATCCAGAATCAATGGCGCACTCAGAATCGTCATCCGACATACTTTAAAACGTCCTCAATTTTTGGACTTCAATTTCCAAATTTTAAAATTCTCCAAATTAAATAAATTTTATTTCTCCCAAAAATTTAATTTCTCAGTCCCAAAATCATGGGGTATTACACCAAATCAGCTATTTTTTTGAACTCGTGTATTTAATATGTGCTTAAATACATAGAGATATACTCAAATCGGTTACTAATAATCTCGAATGAGATATTCAGGGACATCTACGAGTTATTTACGAGTTAATTAAGTTACTTGTACAACTCAATCTCTTATTTTCTACATCTATAAATTGTAAACCCTGGCCCCGGGCAATGGTATATAACTTTGATCATTGAGAGACACTAATAAGAACAAAATAACCTCTCCGTGGATGTAGGAAAGTTGCCAAACCATTTACATATATTGTTGTTTGTGTGATTAATTTCTTTCATATCGATAGTACTTTCTTAATCTTTTTATTGTGATAATTCTTGCATTCACAACTAGCGCCGTCTCTGGAAAATGATTATTTTTCCTACAAAATCATTCATCAACTGAAAGCCCATGATGTCTCATCACAGCAACAATATTGCTCAGGTTGGCGACGTGCAGGAAACCCAGCCCCACCTAGGGTCAGGATAGAGATTTGCCATTAATCAAATCCCAGGTTTTGCGAATAAAGGCAGCATTCTGAAGAGAGTTAGAGACCACCTAGGTCTTCCTAGATCTCCAGTATGATCGACACTTACAAAGCCTGGCTTCAAGAGCAAGAGGAGGCTACATGCCTCTAGATAGAAGATAATGATCGCCTGTAAAATGATCTTGAAAGTATGAAGAAAGATCTCCATAGAGATACCAGGAAGCGTCATCATAGGACTCCTAGTCCTCAAGCGAGCAATACTCGCAACCGAGGGAGGAGCTCTAGGCATGAACAGGAAAGACCTGAACGTGGCAAGTCAAAGTGTGATCAATCAGAGCATGGCCGATCAGATAAGCTCCATAGGAGTAATGGTCATCAGGATGAGAACATCAAAATCTTAGTCTGTAGAGAGATGGACCAACATCTAGCCCATCGAGGATCCATATTATTATGGAGCTATATAGAAGAGATATCAATACCTAGATGAAATCCTCTTTCTTAAGGGAGATTAAAGAAGAGTAAACCCCAAACAAGTTCACCGTTCCCAGGTTCAAGATCTACGATAGGAAAACGGATCCCATAGACCATGTTCAACGGTAAAAGTAGATAATGACCCTCTGGAGCCACAATAACGCCTTGATGTGTCAAATTTTCCCTGTATCCTACATGACGTAGCACAAAAGTGGTTTGAAAAGCTTCCCCACATGTCGATGAAGAGATTCAAGGCCCTAACAAAGGATTTTACTGCTCGCTACATAACCAGTAACTCCCACCCCAATAGGATAGATGCACTACTCTTGATGAAGAAAAAGCCATAAAAAAGCCTTCATGATTTACCAAAAGGTACTGGGAGGTCTTCAATAAAGTGGAGGATTGCTCAAATAAGGTTGTCGTTGCATCCTTCAAAATTGGTCTGCCAACCACATCTATGTTGCACTAGTCCCTGACAAAAAAAGAGGCCAGCACCATTGACGACCTTATGGACTACATTGAAAAATACCTAAAGGTTGAGGACGTGGTTCACTCTAATATAAGGTACAACGATTAAGCAAAAATAAACAAAGGAGGAAATAAGAGTGACACTTCAAAGAAAGGTAACAAGAAAGGATGCAAGAATGACTCTAAGAATGATAGTAAGGTTGATCCTTCAAAGGCGTTCTAGGCTGTTAACATAGTGTTCAAAGAGCCCATCTATAAGATCTTGAGCAAGATCAAGGATCAATCGTTCGTCAAGTGGCCCAATAAGATGGGTAGTGACCCAATAAAGAGGAATCCACAAAACTTAGAATTGAAATGCTCTTAAATCGCACTTGGAGGAGATGGCACAACATGGACATTTTAATGAGTTTATAGAAAAGAAAGGTGACAAGGTCGTAGTCAATGGTGACCAGAAACCAGACAATGTTCCTAATGAAGAATTGGGACAAAAGTTCCCGATGATCCATGGAGCGTATGACCTAAAGCATATGTAACACCGCGTAATTTTGAGGATTTAATATTTAATTATTTTGGGAGATATAAAAATATTTAAATTGGAGAAACTTAAATTTATGATTTGGAGAATTTATTTGAGTGGGAAGAATTATTTATACTTGGCGACTTTAAGTTAAATTGTTCGAAATTTCGCGTGTCGCATTTTGAGGTCAAAATTTGGGAATGTTATAAAGTATTTCGAATGATAATTCTTAATGCGCGGTTGAGTCCGGATGGATTAAGATAGTAAAAAAAGAGTGCTCGGGAGTAGTTATTGGATCTCGGGTCATTTTTGGGCATAGTCAGGCCCACACAGGGTGATTTGGGTCTTTTTAATTAGGCCCATGTGGCCAAAAATGGGATTAGGAGTTTTAATCCTAATTGGGGAAGAGTTGAACGACAGTTAACACAACTCTAAACCTAGGATTTGAGAGAGACACAGATGAAACAAATCAAGAGGCAATTGGGGATCTTTTGGAGCCAAATTAAGGGACAAAAGTGAGTGTTCATCGTCAACCATTCTCTACACCAACGAATCAGACACTACGAACAACATCAGACAAGGGGTTAATTGTTGTGATTTTTAAATTGATGATAATCAATTCATATTATGGGAGGTGTAAACCTAAATTCATTTTTGGGTGGGCTATTGCCTGAATTGGGTTTTTATAAATTTAATTGGTTGAGTGATTTGACAGTCCAATTCATGATATAAAAGTATCCAGTATTGATTGACAGTAGAACCATAATAGAACACCAGTGTTAGAGATGAATTTATTGAGATTGTGCGATCAGACTTGTGAATGATAATTGGGATTTTACCATGGGAATGTGTGTTCTTGAGTGGGTGAAGATTTGTGAAAAATCATTGATACTTAAAGGTTTAAACGATGATTAGAGATTCGTAATAGATGTAAAAAGATGGTGAATATGATGTATTGGGCCTAGAATTGGAGATAAGAAAGCTTGAATTGTCGTTAATGGCTGAAACAGCAAGGCGGAGAAGAACCATACCTATTCGATCGATCGATCGATAGAAGGGATCGATCGATCGATGGTCCCAGGATTCTGGCAGGTTCGCCAGTTTTATGTATAAAGGGAATTTTAATTTAGATTTCCCCGCTACTTTTTATGTAGTGATAATTTCATATATAGCACATATTCCTTAGCAATTATAAGGTGATATAATTGAATTTAGGAGGGTCATAATTGTATGTAATGAGATGAACTAATTTTGGAAAATAATTCCTAAGTAATAATTTTGGACCGAGGAAAATGTTCGGGTATTGTAGTTGAGGGGTACTACATTGTTAAAGGAATTTAGGTGTGATTAATTAGTTATGGGGCGAAATATAGAATCGGGTATTGACGATGGTACGGGGCAAGTGAGCAAGTCCGGGAAAAATGGTTGGGTGACACGAAGTATTAAATTATTTGATGTGTTAAATAATTAAATTAGAGTTGGATCGTAGACTCGGGAAAGTAATGATATTTGTTAAGGGGTGAATTGATGTAAATTAGAGTCGGACTGTAGACTTGGGAAGTGATAAATTTATTAATGAGAAATTAAATAAATCAGAGTCGGACCATAGACTCGGGAAGATGATAAACTATTAAGTGAGGGAATTAATTAAGTTGAGCCGGGACAGAGACTCGAGAAATTACAGGCTAGTGTTACAGGTTTTTTTGAGTACACAGTAAAGCCGAGGTATATATATATATATATATATATATATATATATATATATATATATGGTGTAGTGATAGTATATATATATGTGTATATATTGTGTGTGCTATTAAATATTAGTGACTAGATATTTATTTAATTTATATACTCTAGTGCTATCAAGGGAGGTTGTGCGATGTTGATGAATCCCATAGCTTGAGGAGTAGGGTGAGTATATCCCCAGGTCATAGCATCCGGTATACGAGTGAGGGGCTTATCTCACTTTCAGGGAAGGAATATGACCACCTCCACTACGTTTATATTTTTGGGTCAGGTTGGTGAGCGATTCCAACTTGGGTAACTACGTTATGTGAGCACACCTAGCGAGATAGCAATTTAGAGGGAATCATCCGGAGAGGGTATACTCGAAGGGATGGATATATGTATGATATATGTATGGATGTTGTGGTAAAGGTACGTATATAGTGGTAGTAAATATTCTATGCGGGTAATAATACAGTGTGTGATGCAATTGTTTTATATAACTTGTGTCACAGTTATATGATATTATTTAAAGGAAATTAATTAAGTTAATTACTGAGATAACTTATAACCCATGGATAATAATACTCGGTTTAGAGTGGAAAGGCAAGGGAGGATTACAAAGACTAGTTGGACGGGGTAGTACAACTAGGTGGGGTTAAGGTAATCTTTAGGTGTGCACATTAGTGGAGGGGTGAGAATGTCCTCAAGAGAGTGCGACACTAACTTAAATATGGACCGCATTCATATGTTTTAAATTACTGCAGTTAATTCACTTGATAAATATTTTCAAAATATTTTGGGTTCTAACCCTTGCTATAATATTATTTTCAAAACCTTTTAGGTGTCCAGCCACAGGAATGCCAGACTTGATATTCTATTCCAGGGACACGGAGCTACGGCATATGTGGATGCTAGCAGGAGCTTGGATTAGATGCATCGTTCATTCATTCCTAGAGTAGGAATCATTTATCAGTTTCAGTTTTATTTAGGGCATGCCGCCCAGACTTTCAGTACAGTTTTTAGATTTATTTTATTCAGCTGTTGAATATTTGTATTGGGTATTTACTTTGGTGACCGATGGTTTATTCGGCATGTAGTTTATTACTTATTCAGTTGATTTAATTCAGTCGTGGTGTATGACTCATATTAGCTTTTCGCATGTTATTGGTTGTTTAATTAAAAAGATAAAATTTGGCACTAGCTTTTTGGAATACAAGGTGGTTAGTAAGTTTTAAAAAGGTTTTCGACAGTGATGCTAAGGATGAACCAACTGGGATTCCTATTTTAATTTGGTATAGGACTGATCACCCGGTATTTTATTAGGCGGGGTGTCACAGCATATCCAATGGAATGTTGTTCGAATGGAGCTGAAGAAGGCCATTGTTGTCATAAAGGAATTCCATATTGACCCTACAAAGAGCCAAGCAGGCAAGCGCCAGTGACCAGAGGACGTTGACTACACCAAACAAATTGTTTTTATTGAAGAAGATTTGATTGGAGTGAGGACTCCACATCACAATTCACTTGTGATAACTCTTGGAATTATAAATTGGGATGTCGAAAAGATGCTAGTAGACTAAGAAAGCTCATCTGCGGTGATGCACCTAGAGCTGTTCCACAAGCTGAAGCTCAATTTAGCCGACCTCAAGGAAGCCACAATTCTGTTGGTCGGCTTCGTAGGGAAAATTATAGTGCCATTGGGAAAGATAGTCTTGTCGGTTCGGGAAGGAAATATCTCAAAGATTATTGAGTTATTGGTCGTGGACATAGATTCCCCATATCATGCCATTCTAAGCAAAGGCTGGTTGCACGCTATGAGAGTTGTACCATCCACCTATCACCAAAAGATGAAATGTGTCACAGACTGGGGCGTGGTTGAGATTCGGGGCAACCAAGCAACTGCAAGAAAGTTCTTTATTGTGACCATCCACCCCCGTAGGGAGAAGTAAAAGAAACCAAAAGATGGTGTAGAGGAATCCCAACATGGGGCTATACCCTCTAAATAGCAACTAAGGTACGGTCGACCAGGGGTGGAGGAAACCAGGGTCGTTGAAGCCTGGAGGAAGTTGTAGATAATGAAATCTTGCTAGAGAGAAAGTTTTTTTTATCAGAACTACACTCGTCGATCGCGAAAAGAAAGAGTTAATTTCCTTATTGAGGAATAATCTAGATGTTTTTTCTTAGGAGCAATATGATTTTCTTGGGATTTATCTCAATGTAGCCTGCCATCATCTGCATGTTGATCTAACTTTCAAGCCGATCACTCAGAAGGGGCATCGAGCAACCCCCCGAGAAGGCTAAAGCAGTGGAGAATGAAGTAGGAAATTTTTTGGATGCAGTATCCATTAGGGATGTTTAGTTCCCCAAATGTCTATCTGTAACAACCCCTATTTTCTCACGTAAAGGTTGTCAGGCACGATATGCCAAAGATAGGGCTTGCTTGTCAATTAATACCATACTTAGAACAAATGTAAATATAAATAATAATTTTTCTAAAAGCCCTCATTCGAAATATTAAGAATAATTCCACAATATTTAAATAGATCCAAATCACCACAAATTTAAATAATAAGTCCAACCAGTATATTACAAATATCAACCAACATAAAGTAAAGAAGTCTCGGGCTTATGCCCTTACAATTGTTCCAAATAAATAATTAAATACGGAATAAAAAGAACCTATGCTAGAATCGAGGGATCTGAAAACTGAAGAGCAAGTGAGACTGCAAGACTGCTATAGCACAATCCAACTATCCCTGTCTAGGAGCACCGGGGGGGGGGGGGGGGGGCATTTAAATTTGGGTCAGAGCCCGAGGTGTACAAGAATGAACTTAATTAATTTAAGATGCAATAATATAGTTGATGTAAAATAAATACTCCCCCTTCGTCACTCGCATGACTTTAACACCTCACCCCTCATCTAAGTGTGATATTATTCGCACCCCAATACGTCCCAAGTAATTATTATGATATAGTGTCAAATTTATAAAATGGATATATCGATAATAAAATATTGAAGTGTAACAACAACATATATCTCCAACACCCATTTATCACAATCTTATAAGTTTCACATGTAAGGCATAAACATCTATTATGCATTATAACATTAAAATTATAATTATTGTCCAAATTCTTAGAAAATTAAATTTATTTCATTATAGTCCGGCTAATTATTCATATATGTCCTTTCTTATATTTAACACACAAAGGCATCTACCATTGGTAAATTCGTACTCTAGCGACAAGTATGGAGGAATATTTTATCCTAAGCGGACATCACAAAACACACATAAATTGGGGGGGGGGGGGGGGGGGGGTCCCTATGCATGATACCTGTTCACGGCCCATACCTAGCGGGGACATAAGATGGGTCAGCGTCAATACCTACCTCTCGTAGATGGCACCTCCACGTAGTACCTATATGATCTACACAACGTCAATCCCACCTGTGCAGACGTGCGGTAATCGGTCCGAACACATGAACTCCCAAGCAAATAGGACTGTCCACGAATACTGGTATGTCCACACAAATACATAACGGTACATATTATTATCTCATATAATATATATATATATATATATATATAGGTAATTACTCTATAATTACCATAGAAATCCCAACTAAAGTCCACAACATTTTCATTTATTAATAATTTACCATCTCATATAAAAAAATATAAAAAAATAATTTACCATATAATAAATGATTAATTCCACTCCATAGGGAAATTACTAAACAAACTAGTTAATTGTAATTTTACCAATTAAATGTAGGGATATAAGTGTTTTTAATAATTTCTCACTTTAAACCCGTGTAAAGTAACCCATCCTCAGGCCAAACCATGGAAGGAACAAAGTGTGAAAAATCCCCTCGCGTTGCTCGAATGAGATAGGGGGTCGTTTGAACGACCCTTCGTCTTATCCCCATGCTATTTCATCCTTTCTGTTCGTCCTAACATCAATATCAACCTCGAAACATTTCATACGAAACCCAAAAAATTCATATACAGAAACCAACTTCTAAATCCAAAAATCAACCCAAAATCCATGTACTCAAACCCAAAATTAATATCTGTTAAGGGTATTAAATAATTGAAACATTCTCTAGATTTTAATCCTATTGAATTCATAATATGGGAGCATCTATCATGAGATATATATCAAAATTCAGTCCATTAATTAACAGTGACATCCTCTACATTAATTAGTCAAATACAACCAAATAACTATTAAAACCCTTAGGAATCTACCATCAATTTTCAGATTTCGATACCTAAATTTTGGGACTAATTCTATATTAAGCTTAGTCCTCTACATGCGTTGATTATCATCAAATTAATCATATCAAACCTAAATCCCAGAAATTTAAGGGGCAATTATGATGCATCAAGAAATATATTGAAAACATATATTAAGCAACAAAATTCTTGCCTTAAAAATTTCTGGAGGAAAGTCTCTTGAAATCCCTTTGAGTTTTCCTTGGTTCCTTGCCTTTTTCCTCTATTTTGGCCCTTCTCCTTTACTCTCCCATTTACTGTTGTTTTTAGGTTTTTTGGAATGATAGTGGGGGAGTGGATTACACCCACTTAAACATATATTAATTCCTAATCCCGAGTTGTGCTTAAAACCCAACTTTTGCCCCCCCAAACGGACCCGAATCCATAACCCAATTCGTCCAAAAGTTTCCTAACATATTTACTATTGGCTCGGGACTATTTTTAAAGGCCTAAATCATCTAAACGAGCCCATATGTGCCATGAAATATGTCCTGAATTATTTATATCAATATTGGGAACTTTGAAATTGTGTCACACATTAATTATGTATTACATTACATGCAAATGCTATATCCATGCACATAAAAATCAGTCATACACAAATATAAATAAATAACAATTTCAACTATGCAATTATAAAAAAAATATTTAATTAAGTCTAATTTCCGAAAATATTTATTTATTTAAAAATAATAATATTTTATTATTTATTTTAGGAGAAACATACGGGGTATTACACTATCGAACCTAGTGGTAGTACGGAATAACAATGACACTTGGAGGGTTTTCATTGAATTTACAGACCTTAACAAGGCCTACCTCAAAAACAGTTTTCCCCTGCCTAAGACTGATCAGCTGGTTGACGCTATGGAAGCACATGAGAGTATGAGTTTTCTGGATGCCTATTCAAGGTACCATCAAATTTCGTTGTTCGGCCCCGACCAAGATAAAACTTCCTTCATGACCTCGATTGATTTATACTGCTATAAGGTCATGTCGTTACGCTTAAATAACGCATGGGTAACTTATCAATGGCTGGTCACAATGACTCTTAACGTGAGTAAGTGTTCGTTCAGTGTCCAGTAAGGTAAATTTCTGGGCTACTTAGTCAATGAAAGAGAAATTGAGGCCAATCCAGATTAGATTCACGCGATCACCAAGGTTCATCCTCCACAGACATTATGAGATGTTTAAAAGCTTACTGGTATGCTTGCAACACTCAACCGCTTCATCTCCAAGTCTTCTGAACGTTGTCGACCATTCTCTTAGCTTCTAAAGAATGACAAAAGCCTCACGTGGAACGATGAATGCTTAAAAACATTGAAGGAGATCAAGTCCCACCTTAACAAAACACCCCTATTGGTGATTCTTGACGATGGAAATCCTTTATATCTCCATCTTCGAGTACCAGACCATGTGGTTAGCTCGGCTTTGGTATATAAGAAGGAAGGCGAATAGTACCCCATCGATTATGCTAGGAAGACGCTTCTGGATGTAGAGAAACACTACTTTCCCTTGGAAAATCTAGCCTATGCATTAGTGGTTGCCTCAAGGAAGCTAAAACATTACTTCGAAGCTCACTCAATAAGAGTGATAACTTCATATTCACTCAAACTTATTCTTCAAAAAGTTGACCCCTCTGGATGACTCTTGAAGTGGTCGATCGAACTCGGGAGGTTCGATATCCACTTTTAGCTAAGAACAACAGTGAAAGGAAAAGTCTTAGATAATTTTATCGCCGAGTTCAGGGGGCAGCATAGAGACCAACAGGAATCGCAAACAAAAGAGGAAGCATAATCTAATGACTGAACCCTATACATTGATGGAGTCTCCCATTCCAAGGGGAGGGAGTAGGAGTCATCCGCGTCACACCAAAAGACTCTGTCATAGAACAAGGAATTAGGTTGGGATTTGAAGCCTCCAATAATGAGGCCGAATAAAAAGCACTGATCGCTGGCTTGTGCAAAACCCAACTTCTTAGGGCAACGTTCCTCAACGTGTTTGGTGATTTCAAACTGGTCTCCAAGCAAGTAATTGGATATTTTAGCGCAAAAGATGACTAAATGACAGTGTACCTCGTCGTAGTAAGAGGCCTTATGAAAGGATTTGAAAGGGTTGATATTCAGCAGTTCCCTCGGAGGAAGAACAATCACGCTGATGCCTTAGCAGTCCTAAGCTCAGCAATGGACTTTGACCTAGAAGAACCATTCAGATAGAGTTCCTCGACTAGCCAAGCATTGATCATACGATGGTCACCGATTGAGTTCACCTTATAAAAAGGGCCCCTATTTGGATGGATCCCATCATTGCCTATATACAGAGTGAAACATTGCCTGATCACAGAAGATTAGCTCATCAAGTGAGGGTGAAAACAACACGTTTCTACCTCACCCCAGGGGGAAAGCTCTACAATAGATCATTCACAGGCTTTTACCTATAGTGCGTCCACCCATATGACACCGAGAAAGTTCTCAGCGAACTTCATGATGGTATATGTGGGAGTCATGTAGGAGGGAGGTCATTAGCTTTTCGAGCGATCAAGGAAGACTACTGGTGGATTCACATTCAAAAGGGTGCAAGTACATATGTTCGCAAATGTGAAAAGTGCCAGAAATTCTCTCATATGATCCACCAACCAGCTAGCGCCTATAATCTTTGAAAAGTCCTTGGCCATTTGCGCAATTGGGATATCATATTGTGGGACCACTACCTACCGCACTTAAAAATTGTAAGTATCTACTGGTCATCACAGATTACTTCACCAAATGGGTAGGCAGAACCACTGGCAAACATTTGTGATGCAAACATAATAAGGTTCATCTAGAAGATTGTCATAACACACTTTAGGTTACCAAGAAGTATAATCATCGATAACGGAACACAATTTAAAATTAGATTTTTTTAGGGGTGATATGATGAACCTAGCATCAAGCACCATTTCAGTTCTGTAGCATATCTCCAAAGCCATGGTTAAGCAGAAGCTTCCAACAAAACTATGCTTGACGGCCTAAAGAAAAGGCTAGAAAGAAAAAAAAGTGCCTAGGTGATAAAGCTCCCCTATATTTTATAGGCCTACCGTACTACTCCTAGGAGACTAACTAGGGAAATAACATTCACACTCACATATGGAATGTAATCTATTATCCCGCTTGAAGAAGGTCTCCCTACCATGAGAACTTACTTGGTCGACCAAGGGCTAAACAATGAAGCATTGCGCATTGAACTTGACTTAGCAGACGAGCGAAGAGAGCATGCCATGATCAAGCTGCTTCATATCAACAGTAATTATCTAGAAAGTATAACAAGAAAGCCAATCCGAGGAAGTTCCAGGTAGGGTATTATGTCCTAAGGAAAGTCCTCGATAGTGCTATAAAACCATCAAATGGCAAACAGGGACCAAGCTGGAAAGGAACTTTAAAGGTAATCAGGGACGACCTTCAAGGAGCATATTGATTGGAAATGCTGGAGGGAGGGGAGATACCAAGAGCATTGAACTCACTTAATCTCAAGAACTTCTACTTTTAGTATCCAATCTCAAGAAATTCTACTTTTAGTCTTCTTTATATTTTATCATCACATTTTAGTTTATGCAAATTTTTATTTCAAACTTATGTTACTCGTAAGATTATTATTCAATGAATAAAGGCCTCTCGCATTTTGATTTCGTACATTGGCTACTTCAAATTTCTATTATGCATCTCAATATTATGCACCATTTCGAATTAATAGAACACCCCACGCAAAGAGAAAATTACCTCTGGTTATAAGTAAGTTGCTCACCTTATCTTAGTCGAGGGACTTCCTCGCGTATAAAAAAATCCCTTTAGCTTACAATAAGTTATTCAACTTATTTCAATCAAAAGATTTCATTGTACCGAATAGAGTTCACAGTAATTACAATAAGTCATTAGAATTTATTTCAATTGATACAACCATCAAGTCTTTGTCTTAATATATTTGACCTCATGAGTTGCCCTAGAAATAGCAAAAGCCCTGCAGGGGATCCTTAGGCAAAAAAGCCAACATAGGTTGGTTGCCAACTGTGTTTATCGCTAAAATCATGATTGGGTGGATGATCCATTAACCAGGTACATTCTCGCCATCATCTCACACCTTAGGGAGTGCGACAACATGACCTAAAAGGTAAGGCAGATGGAATTATAATTTTAAGTCATATTGAACTGGGAGAATGTTCGATTGCAAGTTAGCAAACCCATTTAGTCAGTAGGGGCCCAAAATGGTACTTGTCTTTGATTATTTTAGTTGGGTAAGAGCCCAAAATGATTAATCTTAGATACTAACTCATTTAGTCGGCGAGAATCCCCAAATTATCAACAATATTACATAGTCAATAAAAGTCCTAGGTGGTAAGTAAATGTCAACTCTTCCCAGTTAGCAATCAAAATACAAAGGCAATTATTAACTCATATTTAGTCAGCACGTGCTAAAAATATGGAACGACTTGATAATTAAACTTTATACATATTGACAAAAATGGGAGAGTGCAATTACAAGAATATAAAATACTCTAAAGACCATACAAGGATCTAAACCAGGCATGAATGAAGGGTAAAATAATCATCCACGCCCGATCTTCGAACATCATCTGGGTTAGGAGAGAACACCTACTCATCATCTTCAAGGTAATGGTTTAGGAGCTGGTCAGTAATGGCATCAATGGGGATAAATTTATCATCCTTTGAGAAAGGGGGCTAGTGATAATCAACACAATCTACCTGATACTTATACCATATGTCTAATTTCTTAGGGGTTTTGTCTTCCTTAAGTGAAGTCAACTACCCACGCTTGAACACAACATCCTCGGCCTCCTTTAGTCCTGTCGATGCATCAGTTCAGCCTTTGTCATAACCTATTTCCCATGCTTCACGAGAGCCCATTTTGAATAAGTTCTTTAACCTTTTAACATTTATTTGGAGTCCGGATATGATGACATATCCCCTTTGGAAGTCCTTTTTCATCTCGGTGACCTCCTTCATAAGAGCATTATTCCTTGCTTAGATCACCTCGCCTACTTGGCTCACATCCTTACTCTCCAAGAGCTGGGATCTCAAACCATTTATCCCCTTTTGTACTGAGGAACCTGTCATCCATGACTTCGAAATCATCATTTAACTTGGCTACTATCTTGGATTAGTCCTTGTACTAGTCAGCCCTCGCTTTCAGCTACTTGTAAAGCTTTACAAACTCCTTCCGAGCTTAGTTGCTAATATTTGTTCCCAAAATCCTCCCCAAGTTTGAGGTAGGGGGATGTATTCCTCTAAGACAATGGGTTACAAACAACACAACAAATAAGAATTATAATGAATATCAGGATAACTAAAAAAGAAGAACACATCAATAAAAGTAAAAGTCATTTTCATTGATTAACAAGGGATGCTAAAGGCCAGTACAGAAAAAAGAGAAAAATTACAAGGCACAAGCAAAGAAAAAGGAAAATTACTACAATGATGTAATTCTCTTCCTTCACCAACTCAAAACTGCTTAGATCCTTCCTTTTCTCAGCATCCCTTCTCCCTTGGTCGGTAACTGTTCTGACCTCAGTACGGCAAGCTGACCAACTGGAGGCTCTTCCACAAGAGGTTTAGGTATAAGAGGATGGAGCTAGAATAATTCAGAATCGAGAAGAACTCCTGTTGCTCACAGAGCTTGATCCAATCCTTTTTTGAAGGATACCTTTTTTGGCTTACGCGATCTGAAGCTCATCATTATCATAGGTTTCATTCCTGCCTTCCATGTAGCTGCTATCCTTTATGCTTGGGAGCTTCTCCTTCAACTTTTGAACCTTTCGTACTAGGCCCAGATTTTCTTAAGCAAGCTTCTCCTTCTTAATGACCACTAAGTTATTGTCCGCCTACAGATCGACATAGGCTTTTTTTGAACTCTCCTTTTCCTGCTCTAGAGTAGCGCGGGTATCAGTTAAGTCCTTTTTGAACTTCTTTAGGACATCTTTCAGTTCTTAGTTATTCTTAGATTGGTCAGCGTGACTATCCTGAAACGTGGTGAAGTTAAACAAAAATTACACAAAATAATAACATAAAAGGATTAGTGCCTAGAAAACAAACACATAGAAAGACAAGAGGAAAGAGGAAACTTACCAGAGAAAGACCTTGAGCAGACTTGAGTGCCATCTGGGCCGACCCTAGTCATGAGGAGCACTCGCTATCGGGCCTGAGCACGACCCCTTTCAATAAATCAGGAAACAATATGGGAGTATTAGCCACACTGTATCCCTCTGCAGCTATGGTGAAAAAAGGCTCGGCAGGAGCCTTTAGGTCAACCTCTTCTTTCTTATTCTCCTTTTATCTTTTCCTCTCCTCTTCTTTCCTCTTCTTCTTCTTCTTCTTCTTCTTCTTCTTCTTCTTCTTCTTCTTCTTCTTCTTCTTCTTCTTCTTCTTCTTCTTCTTCTTCTTCCCCTTAGCCCCCAAGTCAGAGCCATTTACCTTAGGGGAATCCCCCTCTGTTCTCTTTAATGACTTCATCTAATCAAACAATACATATTGATCATCATCGTTAACATTCAACACTCTCCTCTTCATAGAGGGTGCTATTTCCTCCTCCTCCTCCTCCTCCTCATTTTCCTCCTCCTCCTCCTCCTCCTCCTCCTCCTCCTCCTCCTCCTCCTCCTCTTCCTCTTCTTCCTCTTCCTCTTCTTCTTCTTCTTCTTATAGCACAATTGGTTCAAAAGTCCATACTTCTAGAACTTCCAAGATAATGACTTTATCAACCATCTGAGCAATGAAACTACTGGTGGTGTTTTTGTACTATAGAAAATAAGCTACTGAATGAGGGTACTCGCCATCAAGAAATCTCCCTTGAACTCTCCAATCTTTGAGGAGATCAGTAACTTTCACCTTAGGTTCTTGATTTTATCACGAGCTACAAAAATGGAGGAAGAAAATATAAATCAGAGGATGGGAAACAGAAGTAGTGGGCATGTAAACAGAAGAAAAATATACAACAAGTGAACATAAGAAAACAGATAGCGACTTATATGATCCTCCCCTAGTTAGGTATCCAAGGGTCTCGGTACCTCTCACCTTCTTACAATAAAGACATGACCCCAATAATCTTTGCGGAAGTGAGGAAGATTCACAACTAAACCCTATCAGCTTTCCTCGTCTTTAAGTACAAAACATCATCATTGGTGCACGACTACACGTAGAAATAATAGAGCTCAGCAAGTCCTAAATTTGTCCTATACAGTTCATTTGTTCTATGGACCCCATTTATAATTTTCTGAATATTTAGGTCACATTGAGCAGGATTGACATCAAAGTACTTCAAGAATTTTAGAAAAAGAGGGTCTAGAAAAAAAGTTAAACCCCCCTGTATGATCAAGAGGGTATGAATCCAGTGCCCCAATCTGTGTCATGAACACCTTTGGGGGTGGGGGCACAGTCGATTTCCACTCATTGAGGAATATTATAAGATTTCCTAAATTCTTCTACCGTGTTGTTATATAGAAGCGCCATGAATGATAAAAAACTCTAGTAATAGAAGAAGAACAGTCGAAGTAGTGAAAGTAAAGAGAAGAGTAGATGAACTTACACAAATGAATGGAAGGATCTGAGAATACGAAGAACTGAAGAAGTAAACACTGAAAGTTTCGTGTACGAGAAGTGTTTGAAAGATGACTGTTAGAGGTGATGTATCTGTGCTTGAACTTAGTGCCAATAATGGAGCACAAGTATCGACGAATATTTTAGCGCTCCAAATGGCTGCTCGGACCAGCATACCCCAACATCTTCAGCGAAACCACAAACTTCCATGGTTTTTAACCTTGAACGAGCATACCCTTTCAAGTTCATGAGTATTACAAGCTTGCCACTTTGGTTTTAAAACAATTTTAAGCCATAGGCCTTGGACTTATTTAAAAGTGTTGGCCCAAAATTGTTAGGGGCAATTGTGGGGCTCATTTATTTCAAGAGAGTAGCCAGCCAACCCAGCGTACATAATGGACTGTTCAACCCAAATCATTTATTTAATTGGAACTGTGCATTTAACATGTTTGTAAATACATAGAGATATAGTCAAATCGGTTACCAGCAATCTCGAACGAGATAATCAGGGATACCTATGAATTATCTAAGAGCTAATTGAGTTACTTGTACAACTCAATCTCTCATTTTCTACATTTATAAATTGTAAACCCTATCCCGGGGCAATAATATGTATCCTCGATCATTGAGAGGAACTAATAAGAACATAGTAACCTCTCCGTGGATGTAGGCAAGTTGTTGAACCACGTACATCTGTTGTTGTGTGTGTGATTAATTACTATTATCTCAATATTTCTTTCTTGATCTTTTTATTGTGATAATTCATCCACTCACACTATGTTATAGCAAAGTTAAACTTGTTCGAGACCTTAAAATTATTCTTTTTTAATTTTTGACCAGATCTATTTAAATGCGTTGTTGAAATTGTTGAACACTTTGCATGTTTAACTAGATCTATTTACTTGAACCTTATTATTATTTAATCTATTTTAAGCATTTGAAACTGGACTTTGGTTCTTTTATCACAGTTAGTGTGTAAAGTTTTATCAAAATATCCTCTTAATAGTTCTTGACTTGGCTTTACACGTAATTGATATTCTTAAGGTTTGTTCACTTATGTTGATTATAAACTACTAAAGAAGGATTTTAATTTTTCTAGCAATTTAGTGTTTATATTGGATTTTAATTTTTCTAGAAATTTAGTTTGAGCCATGGTATACAGTTTGTATTGACTAGATTATTTCATTTACACATTGTAATATGTAATTTGTACTTAAAACTTTGTCATAGTAGGCTTAGGGAGGGGTGTGGTCATGGAACTAAGGGACCTAGTGTTTTCTAGTTAGTTGGTTTCCTTGTGAACAAATATTATGTGTTTACTGCTTCTCCCCATCCCATTCTTATTTAAATAAATTTTTGTGCGTTTGTGTTTTCAACTTTTGAAATTTTAAAAAGTTTTATAAAAGATTTAAAAGAGTTTTTAATTAATCTTGATACTTTAGTGTATTAGATTATTTCAAGCGGTATCAGAGCAAGAGGACATAGTTTTTGGGTCCACCTATCCCTCGAGAGTTGAAGATTTTGCTAATATCATGAAATGTGAATCTCAAATGTCTATGATGGGAGAATTTCAATTCTTTATGTTATTTCTCTCACTACACCAAAAATAGGAATCTGGCACGGTTTAAAGCTGTGCCAGATCAAATCTGGCACGATTTTGAACTGTGCCAGAATCAGGTGTTCCAAAATAGCCATTTTTTTCTGGCACGGTTTAAAAGTGTGCTAGATTTGACCAAATAGGAACACTTATGGAACACTTTAAACCATGCCAGAATTAGATATTTCTAGCACACTTTTGGCACAATTTTGAACTGTGCCAGATTGGGCATATTTTGATAAACTTTTGGCACAATTCAAAACCGTGCTAAAATTTGATAGACTTTTGGCACGGTTTTGAACTGTGCCAAATTTTTGGATAATAGAAAAAAAATTAATTATTTGAAAATAAGAAAATTCATAAATTATAAATCTTGCACGTTGTTCATAAACTAATGTACATACAAGCTTCAAAATATTACAAGTCATTAGTAGCTCACAGACCAAAAAATAATTGGGCAGAGTTTCCTCTATTTTCTAGACATTCTAAAACCTGCGTAACATAAACCCCGTATGACCACAAAATATAACAATAAACTTACAAAATCCCGCACGGCCATAAAAGATAACAATAAAACTATAAAAGCCCGCACGACTATAACACAAAAAAATAGAATTATGAATGAACCCCTTGTTGTAAACCATTGAGCTCTCCGTGTGTTCCGCGTGAATAAATGCTAACGCTAAAATGTTATCCTGCAAAAAAAAAAAAAAAACAGGATACAAAAAAGATACGATATTAGTATAAGATAAAAAAAATTACATATAGGAGTTGCAATTATAATTTTATTCTAAAATTGAAAATCTTACGCTAGTTATGACTACATGATCAGTTCCTACGAGTTACATTGGTCACGTATGAGGTGCTCATGCCTCTTACGGAGCTGTTTGGGGGTTGGTTTGTGTTTTCACCCTTTAAGGGCTTTTTTTTAAGCTTAATCGATATATTTTCAAATTATCATCGTATTCTCAAACCGAGAGGCTCGTGACTACGCAGTCAGTTTGTACAAGTTACATTGGCCCCGTGTGCGGTGTTCATGCCTCTTATGGGGATGTTTGTGGGCTGGTTTGGGTTTTCACCCTCAAACGGCTTGTTTTCAAGCCTAATCTACATATTTTGAAATTATTATCATATTCTCAACCCGAAAGACCCGCGACTACGCGGTCAGTTTGTAAGAGTTACATTGGTCACGTGCGACGCGTTCGGGCCTCTTACGGGGCCATTTAGGTGCTTGTTTGGGTTTTCACCCTCAAACGGCTTGTTTTCAAGCCTAATCTACATATTTTGAAATGATCGTCATATTCTCAAACCAGGAGACCCACGACTACGTGATCAGTTTATACAAGTTACATTGGTCCCGTGCGAGGTGTTTGTGCCTCTTACGGGGCCGTTTGGTGGCTGGTTTGGGTTTTCACCCTTTAAGGGCTTGTTTTTAAGCTTAATCAATATATTTTTAAATTAACGTCATAGTCTCAAACTGATAGGCCCGTGACTACACTGTCAGTTTGTACACGTTACATTGATCTCGTGCAAGGTGTTCGTGCCTCTTACGAGGTTGTTTGGGTTTTCACCCTCAAACGACTTGTTTTCAAGCCTAATCTACATATTTTAAAATCATCATCATATTCTCAAATCGGGAGACTCGCGACTATGTATTCAGTTCGTACAAGTTACATTGGTCCCGTGCGAGGTGTTTGTGCCTCTTATGGGGCCGTTTGGGGGTTGGTTTGGGTTTTCACCCTCAAATGGCTTGTTTTCAAATCCTAATCTATATATTTTGAAATCATCATCATATTCTCAAATCGAGAGACCCGCGACTACGAGATCAGTTCATACAAGTTGCATTGGTCAGTGCGAGGTGTTCGTGCCTCTTACGGGGCCGTTTGGGGGCTGGTTTGGTTTTCACCCTCAAATGGCTTATTTTCAAGTCTAATCTATATATTTTGAAATCATCATCATATTCTCAAACTGGGAGACCCGTGACTACACAGTTAGTTCATACAAGTTACATTGGTCCCATACGAGGTGTTCGTGCCTCTTACGAGACCATTTGGGGTTTGGTTTGGGTTTTCATCATTTAAGGGATTATTTTTAAGCTTAATCGATATATTTTTAAATTATCATCATATTCTCAAACCGAGAGGACCGTGACAACACTGTCAGTTTGGACAAGTTACATTGGTCCCGTGCGAGGTGTTTGTGCCTCTTACGGGGCCGTTTGGTGGCTGGTTTGGGTTTTCACCATTTAAGGGCTTATTTTTAAGCTTAATCGATATATTTTTAAATTAACATCTTAGTCTCAAATCGAGAGGCCCGTGACTACACTGTCAATTTGTACACGTTACATTGATCCCGTGCGAGGTGTTGGTGCCTCTTACGGGATCGTTTGGGGGCTGGTTTGGGTTTTCACCCTCAAACGACTTGTTTTCAAGCCTACTCTACATATTTTGAAATCATCATCGTATTCTCAAATCGGGAGACTCGCGACTATGCCTTCAGTTCGTACAAGTTACATTGGTCCCGTGCGAGGTGTTCGTGCCTCTTACGGGGCCGTTTAGGGGCTGGTTTGGGTTTTCACCCTCAAATGGCTTATTTTCAAAGCCTAATCTACATATTTTGAAATCATCGTCATATTCTCAAATTGAGAGACCCGTGACTACGAGATCAGTTCATACAAGTTACATTGGTCAGTGCGAGGTGTTCGTGCCTCTTACGGGGCCGTTTGGGGGCTGGTTTGGTTTTCACCCTCAAATGGCTTATTTTCAAGCCTAATATATATATTTTGAAATCATCATCATATTTTCAAACTGGGAGACCCGCGACTAGACAGTTAGTTCATACAAGTCACATTGGTCCCATATGAGGTGTTCGTGCCTCTTACGGGGCCGTTTGGGGGATGGTTTGGGTTTTCACCCTTTAAGGGCTTGTTTTTAAGCTTAATCGATATATTTTTAAATTATCATCATATTCTCAAATTGTGAGGCCCGTGACTACACTGTCAGTTTGTACACGTTACATTGATCCCGTGCGAGGTATTCGTGCCTCTTACGGGGTCGTTTGGGGGTTGGTTTGGGTTTTCACCCTCAAATGGCCTATTTTCAAGCCTAATCTACATATTTTTTTTTATTAAACATGTATGTTTTCTAATCTTTCTAACTCTTTTAATCAGACAACTATAACCACAAGAAGAATCAATCGAACATAAACATTAAGAAATTTACAAACCTGTAGAATCGGTGTGTCGATTTCAACAAAGCCTACAGACTCTAATGGCACATCAGCAACTTCAAATTCTTCCTCTTTGTAGCTCAAGTCGCAAAGATACATACATCCCCCTGTAAGGGGAAACAAATTATTCATATTGATAAGGTTACTTGTAACACAAATCATTCCATATGAAATTCTTAAACTCACGAGTAATAACCTGGCTTAAACTCACGAAATTCTTAAATCATTTTGATCATAGCTACATGTAATATACACAATTAATTTACATGTAGCGACTATATATATGGTACGAAGGTATTATACACATCTTATGTAATATACACATTCATTTTGATCATAGCCATTGATTGTGTAGCCATTGATCGTTATTGATTGTATAGCCAATTAATGGTTAATTTGCAGTGATTAAGAATATGAAATTCACAGAATGTAAGTCATGTTCAAGTATATGTTATTTAAAATTAAAATAAACATAAGGAGGTTCACTTGCAATGAAAAATTGTAAGACCAAATATTTATCAACAACTTAAAAATTCAGCAGAAATTTACATCATCAACGGAAATACCAAAATGGCCAAACCCAAATCCAATATCATACTTGTCAACTCCAACATGATACACAACATGCATCATTATTCTCGTCCTTTTTAACCCATTCTAAAGCACTGTCTTGGGTAGCAGTCATGCTAGCTTGTGCCATAGTTCTAGCAGTGGTAACTGTTATGTCCTTCCCTTCTCCTCCTAACAACTTAGAAGCTTTTAGGCCAAAAATTCGGGACAGTGGAACTGCTGGTTAAATATACAAAATATCGAGCCAGTGATATAATCATTAATTGATCAAAATTACTTTAAAATCTTTGAGGACAAGGTGAGAATACCCCGTGACCCCAGAATACATGCATTAACTGTATGTATATATGCACACAATAGCATATATGCATACAATAGCATATATTCTACATATATGCATATATGCACACAACAGCATATATGAAACATATATGCATACAATAGAATGTCTTTCCTCATTTAAAACCAAACATTGCAAAGATGATGTTCAAGTGCGAGCCAAAAGTTTCCAAAAATCATAACACTCCATAGTAAAATAGAATTGTCAGCAAACCTTTGCATTAACCCAATTGTAAAAATCATACCTAGATAAGAGGTCATGAACAATGATGAAAAAACCCATACAAAACCAACAATACTTACCCTAAATCAAAATAATCCTCAATCACACCTTGATGGCATCTTCACAAGAGCTTGAACCAGCTAACCTGAAACAAAAACACAAACCAAATCCCCCTATTCAATTTAGACCAGACCATGAACATCAGTTATATGGATCTAAAGATGCATTCAATTCAAAAGGTTGTATAGATTGGTGAGGAAGTAAGAAATAACCATAAATGGAGTCGTTCATGGAATTGTAAGATTCTTCTAACCCCCTGACTAACCAGTGCAACATCGTAGGGTAATACTCCCTGACATATGAACATCAATTGAGAAGCAATGATGCCTATACAATTCACTAAAATTTATACAACCATTGTGGTAAAGATCATTAAGTTCGACACTATAACTCCCTTTCAGAAGTCAGATATGATGACAAGTTACCATAATAAGGTCTTTGTGAATAAGCATGAGTAAAGTATAGGCTATGTCAAATGATCATTGCCTCCACACAATGTTAACAGATGCAAAGATGCTACTGAGAATAGGTTAGATTGGTGAAAATATGCATATTATAATTTGTAATATGCATATTACAGTTGTAATACTCACTATAACATGCATATTACAGTGCATAATATGCATATTACAGTTGTGTAGGTGGGACCCCCTTACAATTAGGTTGCATCCATTCTCAAGATCCGAGGTCCAAAATGTGTAGGTCATTGACTTTCTTAGAGCCGTTTGTACCCCCAAGCGCAATCATCCCGTGCCATACGATTACAGAAATGTGGCTATCTCGTGGGCTCGGGCCGTGGCCCATGGTTACTAGATTATTCCAAGCCATTGTGTTGAGATTTAGCACATGGACATCACTAAAATGTAGCCCCCCACAACATCCCTGAAATGGGCAGAGACAAAATATTTTAAATTTAGCTTTGGATGGAAACTGAGAATATGGTTTCGTAAATTTTGCATTTTAGGCAAAATGATAAATCAACATTTTTTGCTTACAAGTTATAATTATAATATATTGAAGTACACATCAAAGGAAAAGTTCAAACACCACATGATTATCAACGTTCAATAATGGTAACATTAATGCTCATGATACATTGTGGAGAGTGCGAAGACATTAATTAACTAAAAAAACATGATTCTCCATTAAAAGTGACTAAGCCAATATATGACATCTGCAAGGGTGCTCAACTGACAAGTGGAGCTTCTCCACCATCTCTACCGCAGGAAAACAGTTAGGAATATGCATTTTTATATATATAAGAAGCTTTCACGCAGTAGGCACATTTCTATTCACTATGGCTGTTCTAACCAAAACTACTTTGATATTTCAATGTGTAACCAAAACTACTTTGTAACATAATATGAAAGTTTTTAGAAACAGTATCTTGGTGGATTAGTGGAGTTGTTGGAGACATGGGGAGGTTTTTTAAACAAACTGAGTTTTTGCAGGGATTTATTTCTACTTAACTGTGAATAAAAGACAATCAACAAGGTTCACTTGGAAGATTTACCTCAGCTACTTGAGAGTTGAAGTGCCTCTCAATCTTGTCCATCAGCATCTGGTCTCTATCATCACACAACAAGTTGAAAATAGCTCCTGCAGAACATTAATGTGTGTTACCATCATGTAGAAAATTTTATGTTTGCGATAATCAAAAGAAAAAAGGAAACACAGTCCCAATATTTCTCACAAGATATGACCATATCTACCAAATAATATACAAAGAAACAGATTACTCCGAAACGCATATAAGTCGCATACACTGGAATGTTGTGACAAGACGTAAAACGTATAGGGTGTAATTAGTACGTGAGTTCCTACAAAAATGGGAAATGATCCCCAGAGTGTAGCTTGAAGCTATATTTTACATAAATAAAGGTAATGAATGCAGTGATATAAAAGTCTATTTAGATGCATATTCATGTTATAACCCAAAAAATACCTCATATTATAGCTTTAAAAGCATTTAGTGAACTATAAAGAACTAACATTTTTAATAAAACACAATTCCCAATGCTTTATGCCTAAAAAGGAGGGTGGATGGACTCCATAGGCGTGTTTGCAGGTGAACAAAATACTAGCAGTCTTCATTTACAATGCTAAATAATGGTTTTCAGACAAACAGACATTGCAAAAAAATTATAAACACTCGTATAAAAGCAATTATGTGTTCCGAATTCCTGTCCTATTTGTACATTCAAATCCTACTTGGGGGCAATTTATAGTCTCAACTCAACAAAGCCTTTTCGCAAATAGTTGAAGTGCCAGCATCAGATAGAAAACAATTACAACAAGATTATCAACTTTTAATAGTTTATTCTTACCAATTGGGTGATGGGAGATGTGGGAGTAGGTGTAGGGTGGTATCTAATACAGTAGTATCCATACATAAGATATAATTCTCTTTGATTTTCTAGATAATGGTCTCTGTGAAGCAAATCACAGGTGCATATCATATTGAAAAATAAAATAATAGTAATACTTTCTATGCCGACTCTTATTTCCGACTCAATGGGTGCGATTCACTAACGTGTCGCACCCGTGTTGGATCGTGTTTGGATTCCATTGTACCCCATTGGTGAGCGGTCAAAATACGCATCAATATGAATACGACATGTCTGTGAGTCACACCCAAAAATGAGATTCGGTATAGATTCGAAGGTATGCATTTCAATGTATGTAATGTATGCACATCAATGTATTAGATCGTGTATGCATTGTATGCACATTCCAATGTATGTCGTGAACCAATACAAAATACGTATTTTGATCGTGTTTAGATTCCAATGTATGCACATCAATAATATTTCTCTCATATGATCGATTCAAATCCTTAAGAATACCTTAAATTCAAAGTAAATCGCGATGATGCGTGGAATCACCAGTCTCTCTAGCTATATAGATCAAAGACGAAAGATGTGTGAAAACTAATGATGCGAGAAATAGGTAGTGCACATTTAACGTTTTAAGATGAAATTGATTTTACCATATTAATTGTTAAACTTTATCCTCACTTGAATATTGTGAAAATTAGTAAATTATAATTTAGAACTTCTCAAAAAAGAAAAATAGATAAATTTTAATAAAATGACACAAGATCAAATCACCCCAAAACTCATCAAAATGAACTAGTATTATGATTAATCAAATCACCCAACTTCACACACATTCAACTCCTACAAAACCCAAAACCCCATTCAATTTCAACCAAACACATAAAACACTTAAAACCGACCTTTTTTTTTTCTTTCCAAGGGAAAAGGCTCTAAAAAGTAGTGTCTATGTTCTAAATCACAATCGAGTACAACATTAACTATATCTAATGAAATTTGGATCAAATATAGACATTAAGACACACTCAATTTTTTAAGGGAACCAACAACCGCTTGCATCTAACCTCTGGGGTTGAAAGAGCATCCTTTTCAAATGGCACGGGTGAATACAACACATGAACATCTCCACCGGCCAGAGATGTCAAGATAAACCTATAGTTTATCATAAAATCAAATAATTCAGGGACATTCTCATTCCCGTTTAACACTATCAAAGATTGTAGGATATTATCCATATCAGATACAGAACCCCGACAATGAGTCTGGCCCATATTATGTTTTTCTACCGTGAATGGACACAAATCCACATGACCAGCTCAATAACATGGACCGAACTCTTTGATTTCATTTAGAAATTGTCAATGAACTGAATAATATTTTGAAATGATGACTCAGAGTATAGGTGATATAAACTTACAAAAAAACAAATCAACTAAAAAAATATAACAGATAAAAATCTATGCAAAAAAAGACATTAACAAAGTGAAAATTCTAAGTTAGACATTATGTCAAATGCCTGATAAGCAAATACTATTAAACCCAAATTCTATTTTGAAGCCAACATAAAAAACAAAAAGCGAATCTGAAACATAAATGTACATTTATTCACCTCAAAATGCTTTCTTTCTGGATATAATCTCAGTCACTTGATCATTTAAAAACCATAATAAATGAACTCTATTGCATCTGTAGTAAAGAAGAACCCGTTATGATACAATTAATTCAAAAAAAACGTGAGATATAAAGGAAAAGAAATTCGAAACCCTAAAAGGGAATTTGATGAAAGAGCGTACTTACAGCAAGAAGAGAGAGCGTGAGAGAGAGAGAGAGAGAGAGAGAGAGAGAGAGAGAGAGAGAGAGAGAGAGAGGAAATGCCAAGTTGAAGATACTTGGTTCGCTTTCAATGGATGAGTTGGCGAGAGAGAGGGAGGGAGAGAGCGGGAGATCAAAATATTTGGGAGGAGATTATTTTTTAAGGTATTTATAGTCTAGTTAAGTGTACTCAATTTTGGCACAGTTTTAAATAGTGCCAAAGTTTGGCACGGTTTTAATGTGTGCCAGATTGTCATTAAAACGTACCAGAATTTGGCACGGTTTTAAAGTGTGCCAGAGTTTTAATATCAAGCTGTGCCAAATTGATGTTTTTGGTGTAGTGCACTTTTATCTTCCCATTTTTATGTGGATTTGTATTATTTACTTTGAATAATGCATGATTATGATTTTTCTTATTGCTTTGCTACAATAATTTTATCTTACTTTTATTTCGTTTTTGGTATAATTTTTGAACAATGGATGGGAATTATTTTGGGTAGGTTTTTGAAATTCATTTTGCAAATATTTGGATTTACTTTTTCAGTATACATGGACATTTATTTATTAATTTTTAATATGTGATATATAGCAATTTTAATCCATATGAGGTCCAATTTTTTCAAAACGATGAAACAATTTTGACGGTGAGTATACCAATAGGCAATACAAACATATAAAGGTCCTTATATGTACACTAATATCTATATTTAGGCATGCAACATATTTAACTTCATTTCAATTATAATAATGCATACTTGCTATAACATTTTGAGTTATTTTTAATGAGTGTAAAAAAATTCACTTTTCATGTAAGAACTCCACGTGGGATGGGAGAATATATATATTTATATATATATATATATATAGAGAGAGAGAGAGAAAGAGAGGGAGGGAGAGAGAAGTTCTCACGAGGACCATTCTGCGAGGATCGTTTTTTTTAAATAGTAAAAAAATGTTTAAATTGAGTTGATTTTTAGGGGTTTTCTGAAATGTTTAAACGTCATTTTAAATATTTTTTTTACTATTTTAAAAAAATGATCCTCGCAGAATGGTCCTCATGAGAACTTCTCTCTCTCTCTCTCTCTCTCTCTCTCTCGCCCGCGCAGGGTTTGATCTGATTTTTAGGGGTTTTCTGAAATGTTTAAAAACCTTAAATATTTTCTTTACTAATTTAAAAAAATGATCCTTACATAGTGGTCCTCATGAGAACCTCTCTATATATCTCTCCACACACACACACACACACACACACACATACACACACATATATATATATATATATATCCACTATGTTTCTTAGCATTGCTTTGAAACCATATCAAGTTTTTTGGTGATGGAATGCTTTGAGTAAGTTTTCAAATGCCTATATATAAATATGACGTTCTCTATTCCAATTTTCATAATGTTATTTCCTCTACTAAATGTCTATTTTATACAGAGTTTGAGATTGTAGTGAACTAATTTTTATATCTTCGGTCCTTGAATTTTGAAACCTTTCATCTCAAATTTGGCATGTTATAGATTACAAACTCTTTATTCTTTTAAGTAGACCATGTTCACTATAAGTGTTTCAGTTGATCTATGTTTTAAAAGTATCTTAGAATCAACTTCCATTCATGATTTTACCTTAAATACGATTGTGATGCATTATTCTTTTTTATGTGTGTACATACCCAACTCTTGTATGTGAGAATCTATTGTACCTATTTTTTTAAAAATGGGTGGTGTGTGTATTCACGACAATACGCTTTGTATCACATGTCAAAATTGCTTATAATTATTTCTTCCACATTATTGAATGGTAGCTCTAGAACAAATTTTATAAATTTCATTCAAAAAAGGACATAGTCCACAGGCCTTGGTGGTTTGGAATGGAGGTTGTACCTTGAAATTGACTAATTATATCTTAAAAATGGAAGATTAAATAGAAATGACAAATATTTTTAACATTTGAGTAAATTAAAGTGGCATATTCCCATTTTCATGTTTAACTAAGGAGATTTTAATTCTCCTTCTATTATACATTATTCAATTATATTTTTTTTTTCCAGCTGTAATAGTTTGTACTAGTGAAGGACAGTTATCAAGTTCTCCATTGATGATACTAAGTATTCGTGGTCATTGAGTACACATAATGGCGCCAAAATTTTAATACCTCAAACTGGTTCACCATTCTCTCTTTCAATTCCCATTCTAATTTTTGACGAAGATTTTTAATTTAATATTTAAAGTTTTGATTTTAATATATAATGACACTAGGAATTTTGGACACATTATAGGGTGTTGTACACTTTATTATATGGAAATAATGGTCATGGCATTCCTCCACATGCTTTGGATACGGTCTTATATTTAATTTTCTTTTTATTATTATTTTCATTTTTTGCTGTGTATTTTGATATATGTCCATACTTTATTTAATTTATATTAAGAACTACAAAATGCTCATGTATCGTGCGGGCTAAAGTGTAGTGTATTCAAAATTCTAACACAAAAAGATTGTGGGTTGAAATTATACTAGAAACTAAATCGAAAAAAAGAACATTTTTTATTTTCGAACTAGATTTTAAGAAATTAAATGGCAAATAGGCGGGATGTGAAGCTGAAGTTCATTTACTAGTCGCCCAATACATGTGCATGCTTGAATCACGTTTCTTACTATGTTTATAATACTATTTCATCTATGCAATTTACTTTCACTATTTAGTAAATATAAATAATTATTTTGTTGCAGAAGGAGCTACAAAAAATTGAATTAATATTAAATTAGTTAATATGTCTATTATAAATAATGAGATAGGTTATAATTTTGATAATTTAAGTGTCCCTTGGTTCTATATTTTTAATTATTGTAATAACTCTCGTAATCTCACCTCTCATTTTCTTTGAGAATGACATTTTTCATTTTTTTGTTATAATAAGACAAACAACTAAAAAGAGAAACTTACGATCATGTGAAAATGAATATTTACAAACGTGACTATATATTTGTGTATACATTTTAGTTCTCTTGAGATTCAAAATTGAAACGCCAATTCTAGCACTATGTATTCACTTTTGGGATTAAGTACTTTTTTTGTATATTGGTGATAATATTTTTTGTTGAAATCCAAAGACTTATTTGTGAATGCTACTACTTAACAACAATTTAGTATTTAGATAATGTCTCAAGGTTTAATTTTATGATCTTTGTTGCACAATATGCTGTGTAGACATGTCTGGGGACCAAAATTTAAATTTGGAACATTTTAATTTTTCAAAGTAAATTTTAGTATTTAAATTTTTTATAGGTTTTTTTTTATTTAACTCCCACTTTATAATGCTATATTTGATATAACCTCCATTTTCATAATCTCTTAGACATAACTGTAAAAAAACTAACAGGCATCTAACTCTGTTTGAACCTCTATACTTTAATATTAGACTTAACCCCCAAATTAAAGTTTTGATCAAAATACCCTCACACTTCATCTTCTTTCTAAATCAAAATCTGAAAATATAAATTTGTAATGATATATAAATTGGCTATATTCTCATGTCAAAACATTGAGTCCATCAAGTCAAAATGACTTGATTCATCTTGAATGAGGTGAGGTTTATAATAAGTTAGATGAACCTCGATCTTCAATATTGAAGATCATGCACCACCGCTCAAGTTGAAGTCTTATGTTGTCATGCATTCACATTTGAAGAATGAAGATTATATCTTTTTTTATAGTTTGTAAATAAATATTGGCAATAAACACACATGTGCACAAAATGCTTTTGGAAATGTGTGAGTGTTTTTTAAAATTATTGGAACAAGTGTAAAATGAATTTCAAATAATATCAAAAATATTTTAAAATGTTTTTGAAAAACATTATTAGGAATTAGATATGGGCTTTTGTCTTTTAAAGATGTTAAAAAAAAAATTGTGCAGAGGCACTCGCACGACTGTAAAGAGTTCCCATGCGCATGACTTCAAAGTAAGCCTAGGCACATGATCAAATAGAGTTAATCACACTATTTAGTAATGTGCAAATGGTAGGGTTTGAAAATCCTATTTAAAGGCAACATTCACTTCATTTTTTAGGATTTGAAAACCACTATTCTAGTGTCGACTTTTGAGAGCATTTTCGTGGTTGAGATATTTGACCCTAACTTCTCTATCCAAAATTCACTTGTTTCTTTCTTTATTTGAATACATAGATCTTATACAATGATCTAGTGTCTTAGTGAGAAAATTAAGAGTGTTTTGGTTCACATCTATACACACGAGCCTTTATTGATTCAAATTACTTTTTGAATTACTATGATCAACTGATTCGCGATCTAAAATTGGAGGCGTCTTCAATTATCAGAGAGATCAAGGCATGACACGATTCCAAGGACAAGAATTTGGTTTTTCACCAGATCCATGGAGTAAGGAGATGGTTTCTATTTGCTATGGGGGAAAGTTCAAAATTTATAGGTAACTGCTCATGAAGGCATGAGTGAGAGGTACCTTCTTGATTTGTGTAAATATCTTTTCAAGTAGAAATAAAAGTTGGAGTACGTTTAAGGTTTTTTACCCCTTGGTGGTTTTTTTTTCTTGTTAAATTTGTTTTGTGTGTTTTTGTGATTTTTTCTCTTTCTTATACACACTTTTGATCACACACTTAACTTAGATCTTAAAAGTAACTTATGGATTGACTTAAAATTAACTTAGGTGTGCTAGATCTAGTCGTGTTCATCTATATTTATCCACTACACCATAATGGCTATTTTGCAACTAGTAGATATTCAATTTGTAAGTTTTATAACACTTACAAAATTTACAACGGTCTTGGACACTTACAAAATTTTTAAGTGTTCAAAACCGTTGCAAAATTTATGGTTTTTTTACTACCAAAACTTAAAAAATGTAACATAGTGTAAACCAACTATGCACTCATCTAAACATAAGTTTCCCTTCCTCGTCTCATTTCTCCCTCCTTTCATAAAATCGTAAATTCAAAAATTTACAAACCTGCTCAAAATCACAAATTCATAATTTTACAAACCAACTCAAAATCACAGGGCTCAAAATCGCAAACCACTACCTAGCCTTAGGTATCATCAAACATAGGGCTCATTGAAACATAATTAAATCATAGGTCTAATGCTAAATCCAAACATCGTATTTGTTTTTTATATTTCAATACACTATATATCTTGCCAAATATGTTTTTTTATGCTTTGGGTTTTCAATTGCCGCATCAAAACCTAGGGTGAAATTATCCTCTTTCAATTATATAAAGTAGGCTCAATTACTATTTTTTGAAGGTACAATGCTCAATCCAAACCCGATATATTTTTTTCAACATACATAACTGCATGTAGAGCCAACTGATTGTTTTTGTTTGTTGATGTAAAAAACTAGATTTAATCTAATTATTTTAATCATAGATAAATATGAATAAATAAATACGAGACAAGAGATTTTTAGAGTGGTTCAGCCTTAAGGAAATGGCCTACGTCCACTGTTTTTTGTATTGCTGACTGTTTGCCTAGAATTCTTGACAAGTGGTTTTCTCAAGAAATTTTGATCCCTCAATAATGAGGAGGTTACAATGTATTTATAGCCTTGAGGCTGCACAAATGAAAAGACAATGCGCTGTTATCCGGTAGACATGTACATCTGTATGATAATAATGAGCATTTAATGCGCGGTCGTGTCTTTAATTTTCTTGTTCTGCACGCTAAGTTACTCGGGCCGTCTGAGTTGCTCGGACCGCTTAAGTTGCTCGGTACACTGAAGTTTCTCGGTACATTGAGGTTCCTCGGAGAACATGAGTTGCTCATTGAAAGTGTTTCTAGGTGCCATGTAGGTTGACACGTGTCTCTAAATAATTGATCCACGTCAACGGACTAAATTTGGTATCAACGGAAGCCCCCAATGTTTCACATTTAAAGTTGAAGGAGAGTGTGGAATATTTTGCCGCTTAGATTTTCGGTTTTTATGGATTTTAGGCAAACTTTCATTGTACATAACTCCTTTTTGAGTGCATAGTATCAGGCTTTTAAAGTATTTTGAATTTTCATGACCATTTCGATATTTGTGCCCCTTTTTCTTCTTTTACCCACTGGATACGGAAACGTCCTCCCTTGTAGTCATTGCTTTTATCTATTCCTAAGGTAAAGTATTTAAGTGCGGCATAAATCCTATCGTCTTTCACTTTTTCAAATCTGTATCTTTGAGCTCTTCATTTTCTCTCTATCTTGTGCCTTTGTTCTTTCCTTCGCTCGTTGTCACCTGATCTCTTTTTCTCCGAAAGATTTTCTTCCCTTTCTTCTATTTACTTTGTTCATCATGGTTTATCTTGTTGAGTCATTGGATAAATTTTGGTCTAAATTTTCGATTCCTTCGTGGGTTATTCTGGAAGAACTTTCTGAACCCTCTGATTATTTTTCTTTGGCTGAGGGACATTGGTTCCCTAGTCTCTTTGTGGCCGAATGTGGCTTTTCTTTTCATCCAAATCCCTTATGTTTGGAGTTCTGTCAACATTTTGACGTTGTACCTGCAAAAATAGCTCCAAATACCTGGAGAATAGTTAATGGTGTACATAGATTGAACCAACTCCATGGACCCCGTTTAGGGATTCCAGAGATTATGTACTGCTATAGATGGGTTGTTAGTGATTCCACTTTCTAATTAAAAACTAGGTTTTTGAATAGGGCTTTAGTTGTTAATCTTCCAGATGCTAATAGGGATTACTTTGAGCATGGGGTTGTTATGAAAAATTGGCAACATGCTCCATTAAATGGAGATGATGTGTATCAGGGTCCCAGGTGTCCCACTTATGGCAATGGAATAGGTTGTTTTTATTTTTTGAAATATTATTTTCTTGATGTTTGATAAAATCTATCACTAACATTTATTTTTATTTGTTACAGTTGATAGTAAGAGAAAACCGCCAAAAGAAGCTGACGTTAATTTTAAGCATTTGAAACTTATCTGGGATTTGCACCAGTTTGTTGCCGAGGAACATATCATATTTGCCTCTTATTTGTTGTAATATAAGAGCTATACTTCATCTTTCACTGCTCGTCCTTGTCCAGTGGTAGTTAATCTTGATCAAGTACCAGCTGCTGATACTAGTGTGGAAGGTTCTTCCTCTGAATCAATTTCTCCCATCAGTAACCTAATGAAGAGAAGAAGAGCTCCTGCCTTCTTTGATAAATATGCCTCTACTAATGTGGAGGCAAAGAAAGGCAAACAAAATGTCCCTGAGGAAGGGACGAAAATTATTGATTCACTTCCTCCTGCTGCTACCGAGAAAGATGTTGAGAATCCCCTTGTGGATCCAAGCAATACTGTTTCCATCTCTCCGTCGAGTGAGGTTATTGTTATATCACCAACGAAGACAAAGTCTTTAGTTGAGAATGTTCTTGTTCCTCCAAGGAGGTTGAATAAATGTTCTTTCGAGAGACCTGTTGAACTTGTCTCTCAAACTCCAAACGTTGAAGGTAGTATTCCATCCTTTGTTGCTCCGAGCTCTGCTGTGGGCTTGGTGAAATCCTGGACTATCCAAAAAATCCAGGGCATTGAAGACACTCTCTCTCGTGAGAGAATCACTACTTTGGCTGCTCAACACATTACCTTAGTAAGTATTGTTAATTCAACCCCTTCATTTTTAGTACTATGTTCCTGTATTGACTTAAAATGCTTTCTTTTTTTAGTTGGTAACGTGTTTCAACAGCCTTTTGAAGAAAGACGAAGCAATCAAGGCTGCAAGCTCCTCGGGAGGAGTAGAGGAAGCCTTTGTTGGTCTAGCCCAGTCCTTAAAAGACTCTCGTCAAAAGTACGAGGAAGATAAGGTTGCTTGGGAGAAGCAACTCAAGTCCATTGAGATGGATAGAAACAAAGTTGTGAATGCCTCCAAGGACTTGGAGAAAAAGATGAAAGAATTTAATTAGAGTAAGAAAAATCTTAAACAGAGCAATAAGGAGCTTGAGGCTAAACTCAAGACTGCTGAAAATGAAGTTGTTAAACTTCAAGATATTGAACGACAGAAAAAGGAGGTGTAGGAGAAATTGAAGGCTGCCGAGGAGCTCCTTAGGGAAAGGACCTCCTCGGAAAAGGAAAAGAGGAAGAAAGTAGTTAAAAACTCTTTCAGCGCCGGTTGGGATAAAGGCTGGAATAAAGGCCTAGCTGCCATGACTTCTTAAATGGAGTATGCCAGCCTTAAATATTTTAGGGATGGATGGGTCGCAGCCTTGCAAGAACTGAAAGTTACTAAAAATTCTGAGTTATTCCAGCAACATACTCATGGACCTCATCCCTCTCCTAGAGAAGAAGAAGAGGACGAAGCTGCCTCAAATGAGTCTTCCATGATGATTGGAGATCAGGGCCTTTCTGTCCCAGTTGTTCAAACTATCGAGCAACTCCAACCAGCCGGTACTTCCGCCGAGCAGCTATCATTATCTATCGAGCAACCAACCCATTCATTAAAACCTTCCCGAGGAAGTTATAGGGAACAAAGAGAAGGTGTAAAGTTGCTCGGGTTTTTATTTTGTTGTTCTATGGAATGTAATCTCAGACTTTGTATTTTCTCTTATGATAAAATAAAATTCGAATTTTGGTTGTTCATCTCAAATTTCTCCCTTACTTGATCTGTCTGCATCCTTATTGATTCTCTCTATTTCTCTTTTCTAGTTTTTGGCCAGGATGGAGCTCTTATCAGCTCATGACACGGAGTTGATGAATAAATGCAATAACTATTTTAAAGCTGGTCATGCGGATCTAAACGAGGCTCAAATCATTAACATCCTTGGTCCAGATACTTCTGAACGAGCAGTAGAAGCTTACCAATATCTGAAGTGCTTGCTCGATCGAGCTGTTGCCAATAATGTGGCTTATTATGAGATGATTGAGGACCTCCAAGGAACGATCAAGGAACTCCAACATTAGTACCAAGAATCATCCACCCTTTTGCATCAAAGGTATGAAAATAAATTTCAGCAATTGAATGCTGAAAAAGGATATGACAAGTTCATCTCTGTTTATGAGAAGAAAGAGAGTATTCTGAAGCTTGAGGTTGAAGAGCATAGGAAGATCGCTAAATTGTTGGAACAGAAAAATATTGTTTTGCAAGAGGAGATAACACAACTAAAAACTTCAGCATCCTCCTCGGGAGCCTTGGTCCAGGTTAATGATGAAGGTTTCTCTTTCTTGGAGGTGGAAAATGCCAACTTAAGAGATGAGTGGGAAACATTAAAAAGGAATGGACTCTCCTCATCTACTCGTGGATGAGCTAGGTCTTCTTCTCATGGACGAGCTAGGGCTAGTCGGGTCAGTACTGAAGAAGTTAGAAAGTAATCTACTTTAGAGAATCAAGCTTTTCAATTGATGGCGAAGAGCCAGGCCTTATCAGAAATGTCTAAGAAAATTTTGAGTCTCAGCGAGAAGCTTGCTACTCAAGGTTCTGCCTTAGAAAGTAAGGAGATCTTGGTGATGAATCTCCACGAGCAACTGGAGAGGTTAACTTACCAATTTCACAAGCAACCTAGAGAATTTTGGATGGCAGGGTCTAATGAAGCTCTTTACCATATTAATGATCAGATCCAACAGTCGAATAATGAAGGGTATAAGCAAGGATGGTTAAATGCTCTGTGTGTGCTGCAATTGGAGCAGGGGCACTACTTATGGGATTTTTATGAGCCAGGAGTGCTCGACTTGCCCGTACCTCCTTTTAAGCTTGAATTTAGTTGGATACCTGCTCGGGAAATTCCTCGATGCTTAATCTCCAAATATCTTGGTGACTATAGTCTTCATGCTAATGTTGATATATCTCGCCCAGAGCACTTGCTTGATCGACCCTCTGTGATGAATATTAGAATGCTGAGAGATGTAAATTTCATAAATTCTCCTTATGCCTTAGATGACCCTCCTGCTGGAGTAGAACCTGTTTCAAAGGCAGAAGGGAAAAAACCAATATAATAGGGTTTTTATTGTAATGAAATGTATTTTTGAGATCATGTGTAATTCTATTTGATTTGAATGAAGAAATTTTTAGTTTTCTTGTGCAATTAAATTGTCATTGTCTTGGAAATATCTCTTTTATTCACTGATGAACATGTATATTTGTAAAAAGACAAAAAATGTCATGTATTATTTTAAATTGTTGACCAACCGGAGTTCGTGGTATAAAGTTCCCCACCAACAGGGGTTGGTGGTAATTGAATTGCCCACTGATGAACATGTATATTTGTAAAAAGATAAAAAATGACCTGTTATATTTTAAATTGTCGACCAACCGGAGTTGGCGGTATAAAGTTCCCGACCAACCGAGGTTGGTGGTAATTGAATTGCCAACCAACCGAGGTGGATTTGCTTCCCGACCAACTTGAGTTGGTGGTAATTTAGTTCCCAACCAATCAGGGTTGGTTGTAATTAAATTTTCGACCAATCGGAGTTGGTGGTATTTGCTTCCTGACCAACTTGAGTTGGCGGTAATTTATTTGCCGACCAATCGGAGTTGGCGATATTTAGTTCCCGACCAACCGGGGTTGGTGGTAATTTGCTTCCCGACCAACTTGAGTTGGTGGTAATTTATTTGTTGACCAACTGGAGTTGGCGGTATTTAGTTCCCGACCAATCGGGGTTGGTGGTAATTGAATTTGTATAGTTTGTAGCAATAATATTCTGAAAAAAATTTAACGAAGAAAAGTGGGGGAAACATCACTTTATTCATATTGAAGAAATTGTGTTACATAGGAATTTCAACTATTGATAATACTTTCGTAGATGCTCTACATTCCATGCATTTTTGAATTCTTCTCCTTCCAAGGTTTCAATCCTGTATGTCCCTGGACGAATAACTTCTGTCACTCTGTAGGGTTCGTGACAGTTGGCTTCCAGTTTATTATGCTTTTGGATGACTTTCTTCAGGACATAATACCCTTCCTTCAAATCACATTTCTTAACTCTTTTATTATCGAACGAAGATGTTCGTTGTTGATACGCGGCATTCCTGATAGCTGCTTCTTCTCTGACTTCTTCTAGCATATCTAGGTCTAATCTTCTCATCAAATCACTAACAGGAGAATTAAAATTAAGTACCTTATGTGTAGGTAGGCCTAATTCAACAGGTATGACAGCTTCACTCTCGAATGCCAGCATGTATGGGGAATCTCCAGTTGCTGTTCGTGGTGTGGTGAGATAGGCCCAAAGCACAGATTGTAGCTCGTTAATCCAATTTGCCTTTGCATCATCCAGTCATTTTTAGACCATTTAGCAGCGTTCTGTTCGTCACCTCAGTTGACCCGTTGCTCTGGGGATGACCTGGTACAGAATGAGTTTTCAGTATATTGGATTGATGAAAGTATGCAACAAATTCCTCGTTGTCAAACTGGGTTCCATGGTCAGTAATGAATGCATGTGGGAGACCATATCTGCAAATAATGTTTTTTCAAATGAATTGATAGACTTTGTCGTACGTCATATCAATAAGGGGCTCAGCTTCTACCCATTTTGTAAAATAATCCACAACAACCACAAGGTACTTGAACCTTCCTCTGGTCGTCGGGAGTGGCTCGACCAAGTCTATCCCCCACATGGAAAATGGACAAGGAGATGTTATGGGTGTTAATAATGCCTAAGAAGTTCTTCGGATGGACGAGAAGCATTGGCATTTGTCTCACTTCTTAGCATAAGCTGCGCAATCAGCTCTCATCGTCGGCCAGTAGTACCCCTGCGTGGTTATCCTTCATAAGAGCGGTTGACCAGCTACATGGGCTCTACAAGACCCCTCATGAACCTCTTCGATCAAATCTTTCACTTCAGAGGGATGGACACATCTTTGTAGCCCTGCTATAACTCCTCGTCTATACAAAATGCCACTAGTCAACACATAACGAGCAGCTTTAAACTTTAGTTTCTTGGCTACGAGTTTATCAGTTGGTAAATTCCCATATTCAATATAGGCTCTTATTGGATCCATCCAAGATGGTCCTAAGTCAAGGGCAATGAAATTTATCATTATATCTTCATCTATGCTCCGACCAATTAAGACTTCTATTGGGACTGTTTTTCGTAGCTCGGTGCGTGTGGCTGATGCCAATCGAGCTAGTGCGTCTGCTCTTACGTTCTCCAATCTTGGTATTCTAATTAACTGAACTGCAGTAAGACTTGATACCACCTCCATTGCTTTGGCATGATACTAGATCATTAATTCTCCTTTTGCTGCATATACCCTCAGAATTTGATTTACAATTAACTGAGAGTCACTGTACACCACGGCTTGCTCTGCTTTCATGGTTTTGGACAAGTTTAGTCCCATAATCATCGCTTCATATTCGACCTCATTATTAGAAGCTTTAAATTGAAAGCGCAGGGCATACTCTACCTTAATTTCATCTAGACTTTTCAAAACAATCCCTGCTCCACTGCCTGCAGTGCACGAAGAGCCATCTACATACAAATTCCATATGGGTAACTTATCATCAAAATTTTGATCCGAGAGAGTTCCTCGATGAAATATCTGGTACTTACTTTTATCCTCCTCCAGTACTTCTCGCTGCTCGTCAGTCATCTTTCCTTGCTCGTCTATCGAAGTAAATTGGTTGGGGTTTAATTTTGATGATCCTGTAACATCTACAGGTTGGTCGGAGGCATCTTCCTGAGTAAACTCTGCGATAAAATTTGCCACTGCCTGTCCTTTGAGCGACGACCTAGGCTCATAAATTATATCATATTCACCGATCTCCACTGCTCAGTACATCAATCTTTCTGATTTCTCCGGCTTATGTAGAGCTTGCCTTAATGGCATATCGGTGTACACCACTATAGTATGGGCTTGGAAGTATGGCTTCATTCTCCCGCTTGCTTCAATTAATTCCAGTGCCAATTTCTCCAGCCTTGGATATCTGATTTCTGCTCCTCGGAAAGCTTTGCTGGTGTAATAGACTAGTTTTTGTACTCCATCTTCCACTTTTATCAATGCCGAGCTCACTAGGTTTCCTAAAACTGCCAGATATAAGTATAGTCTTTCTCCCATCACTGGTCGGGACAACAATGGAGGAGTCCCTAGATATTTTTTCAATTCTTGAAAAGCCTCCTCGCATTCATCTATCTACTCAAAAGTTTTTCGGAGTGTTTTGAAGAATGGGAGGCATCTATCAGTTGCTTGTGACATAAATCTATTAAGCGCGGCTACTCGCCCTGTGAGACTTTGCACTTCCTTCTTCATGGTCGGAGATCGTAGATCTAATAGAGCTTTGATCTTTTCAGGATTCGCCTCAATCCCTCGTTGATTAATAATGTATCTGAGAAACATGCCTTCTCGTACTCCAAATATGCATTTGATGGGATTCAGCTTCATTTGATATTTTTCTAATTAATCAAAGATTTGACTTAGATCAACTAGATGATCAGCAGCTTTCTTGCTCTTCGTTAGCATGTCATCAACGTAAACATCCATGTTATGACTGATCTGCTCTGCAAACACTTTATTCATCATCCGCTGATATGTTGCACCTGCATTTTTTTAATCCAAAAGGCATAACATTATAGCAATAAGTTCCCCTTGGGGTGATAAAAGAGGTACTCTCCATGTCTTCAGGCTTTATTTTAATCTAGTTGTAACCAGAATAAGCATCCATGAAACTTAACAATTCATGTCCCGAGGTAGCATCCACTAACTGATCGATTCGAGGCAAAGGAAAATGATCCTTTGGGCAGGCTTTATTAAGATTAATGAAGTCCATGCACATCCTCCACTTGTTGTTTTTCTTCTTCACTATTACCATATTTTCTAACCAATCGGGATATTTGACATCCTCAATAAAAAAGGCTTTTTGCAGTTTCTCTACTTCTTCTTGTATGGCTTGGTTCTTCTCGGGACTGAATACCCTTCGTCGTTGCTTCACTAGCTTGATTTCCTTGTTCACATTGAGATCATGACACAAGAAATTTGGGTCTATCCCTGGCATATCTTCGTGACTCCACGTAAAAGTCTGCTTTCTGCGTCTTAGAAATGCTATCAGCTTTTGCTTTATTGATACATCTAGTGATGCACCGATTTGAGTTATTCGTTCTGGATGCTCGTCGTCCAGAATGATATTTTCAGTAGCCTCCATGACCTGGCCATTAATGAGCTGAGACTCGTCTCTAGGGTCTAAAGTTTCAATCTCCACATCTTCTATTTTATCTACCTGATAAGTAGTATTCTTCTTCCTGGATTCTTCATGCTCCTCTTGCTCGACAGATGAATAGTAGCATTCTCGAGCTACTTTTTGGTCGCCCTTCACCACTCCTACTCCAAAGTTGGTTGGGAATTTTAAACATTGATGCACAGTAGATGGTACTGCTTCGAACTTCTTCAAACCTACCCTTCCCATGATGATATTGTAAGCTGATTGGACATTTTTATCCATACGAAAAAATGTACTCTTTCTGTTCGATAAGTAGGCCATGTACCGATGAACATATCCAACTTGATCGTCCCAAGTGGAAAAACTTTCTCGCCAATAAAACCAAGGAGGGGCCTATGATATGGCTTCAATTAGGATAGCTTTAGATTCAAACTATCAAAATATGGGTAGAACATGATATCTGCTGAGCTACCATTATCCACCAATACTCGAAAAATCACTACTTCCTTCATCCTCATTTTGATCACCAATGGGTCATCATGAGGATATAGCACACCTACGAGGTCGTTCTTAGAGAAACCAATGACCAGTTTATCCTTGTTCACCTTCCTCGGACGATCATCTTTAGCTAGGTTTATTCGTTGAATGTATGAATAAGCTTGAGCCTCATTGAGGTAAGCTTTCCTCTCTGCAGTAAGGTCTCCACCTCCTGCATCTCCACCTGTAATAACATTACAATCAAATGATCCAAAACGAATTGAAAATACCTCACGTTCTGGTTGTCTTGGTTTTTTGGGGAGATCGGGATCATCTTGATCATCTTCTGGATCTTCTTCATGACTTCTTTTCTTGTCTTCTTTTGCTTGACGAGGATATTTAGATCTTCTTCTTCCTCGGTCATTGGTCTTTCCACCATTTTGACGATCAACATATTTATCCAGCTTTCCTCGTCCGATGAGAGCTTCAATTTCATTCTGAAGAGCTATGCAACGCTTGGTCGTGTGACCATGATCTTTGTGGAATTCGTAATATTTGGACTTGTCTCTTCTGTCAGGATCTTCTTTCATTTTTGCTGGTCAGGCTAGCTCCTTGCTATTCTTGATCTCCTCCAGAATGTGATTTATATTGACCTTCAAGGGAGTATAATTTTCGTATTTCTTCATTTTTTCCAATGCTTGCTTACCCTTTGATTGTCTATCACCACCACTGTTCCTCTGCTCCTTCTTTTCAGTTTTAGAAACCTCAACTTTAATCTCCTTACTATCTGAGTTCTTCTTTGCAGCCATGGCTTCCTCAGCATTCATAATTTTGGCTGCTTTTGCCATCAGTTCTGCCATGGTTCTAGGTGGGTCTTTGGCCAAAGTATAATACAATTTGTTTGGTAGTAGACCACTCATCAGAGCAGTAATCGTTGTCTTCTCCTCGTAATCAATTACTTCCAGTTTCTCATTATTGAAACGAGTAATATATTCCCTGGTGCTTTCACCTGTCTTTTGTCTAACACTTAGCAAGTGTGCTACTCGTTTGACTGGCTTTGCTCCAAATTTTTTTTTCCAATAAAGAGTTCTGCTAGCTGAAGGAAGGTCGCAATTTTCCCCCGAGGAAGGTTATTATACCACATCTGAGAAGATTCGGTAAGAGTTCCTAAAAATGCCCTACATCTCATCTCATCTGGAACGACATAGATATCAGCAGCAGCTTGGTATTGTTTTATATGAAGGACAGGGTCATTTTTTCCATCATACATAGGTGTCACTACAGGAGCTTTGAATTTTTATGGCGTGGGGAAATCCACAATTACCTATACAAATGGTGTTCCTTGGACAAAGTTCTTTATAGAGGATTCTTGGCCTTAGCCATTTCCCCTAATCTATCCTCTAACCTTTGAATTGAACCCTTCCATGCATCATTTCCCTCCTCGGTCCTATTGGTTCGAGCAACTGATCGCGTTGAATTTACCTCTTGGGATCTTTCATGAAGAGCAATTGATTGTGATTGGACAAAGCCTTCCCTTAAATCAGATAGTTGTTGAGAGTTCCTCGACACAATCTTAGGGGGATTTCTATTCCTCCTAGGTCCCAAATGATCAAAAGGAGAGACTCTACTCAACCTTTCAAGGGAACTTGTCCTCTTTGGAGATAGAGTGACATTTTTTTGAGTGTCCGTTGCTCGTACCGAGGAAGTCCATCCAGGCTGATAAGAAGGATCATTAGATCTCTCAGTACGATATGAATCGGTGCATCTGGATTGAGATTCCTCTTGAAATAACGTTCGCCTAGTTCGCGAAGATGGTAAATGAGTATCTCTTTGAACGTTTCGTTATCCTGATTGGGCTGGCACTCCGCCTTGAATGGTTTGTATGAGTTGACGCATGGTTTCTTGCCCTTGGGCCAAATTAGCCATTATACCAGCCAGATCTGAAAAATTTGGGGGAGCAGAAGGATTCAGGGAAGTCCCAGTGTTTCGATTACTGGATTCTGGATTATCAGCCATTGATGATGAGTTGTTTTGGTGAAAAATGCTAATTACAGTCGTTTCCCACAGACGGCGCCAATCTGTTGATGTAAAAAACTAGATTTGATCTAATTATTTTAATCACAGATAAATATGAATAAATAAATACGAGACAAGATATTTTTAGAGTGGTTCAGCCTTAAGGAAATGCCTACGTCCACTGTTTTTGTATTGCTAGCTGTTTGCCTAGAATTCTTGAGAAGTGGTTTTCTCAATAAATTCCGATCCCTAAATAATGAGGAGGTTACAATGTATTTATAGACTTGAGGCTGCACAAATGAAAAGACAATGCGTTGTATCCGGTAGACATGTACATCTGTATGATAATAATGAGCATTTAATGCGCAATCGTCACTTTGATTTTCTTGTTCTGCACGCTAAGTTACTCGGGCCGCCTGAGTTTCTCGGACCGCTTGAGTTGCTCGGTACACTGAGGTTGCTCGGTACATTGAGATTCCTCGAAGAACATGAGTTTCTCATTGAAAGTGTTTGCAGGTTCCATGTAGGTTGACACGTGTCTCTAAGTAATTGATCCACATCAACGGACTAAATTTGGTATCAACAGTGTTACATACAAATTAATTACTATTTTTTCGTTTCAAATTTTTTCGTATCATTGCCATTTCACTTTGTAAACGTTACCATTTCCAGTATGATTATCTTTTGTCAATAAATGGGATGTACTTTTAGCAAAATAAAATTCATTGGGGGTGCAATTTATTGTATAGTTGGAAAATGATTGAAAATAGGTGAGATGTCTCTTATGAACTAGAACTTGGAGTCACAGACTCACATTTTCTTGATTTTTTGATGTGTTATGGAACTGATTATATTAAACTAAAATTATAGACATATATAAATTGTAAAAAATTGTTATGCTTATTTTGTGAAGACATGGTATTTCTGCTCATGTCTAAGCAGGGATAAAACTACATCAAAATGCACTTTTAACAACTAACTATTTTTTTGTAACTAACAGAATTATGCCATTATTATTTCTCACAATAAATTGCTGTTACTAATATCATAATTCCATTAGTTATTTTAGTTTACACTTAAAAAATAAATCAAAGACCAATTTTTATAAAGCACCGAAGCGCGGTGTCATTTCCCTCCCAAAGTGAAAAGCCCTAAATTTTCTCTTCTCTATAGACTCTCTCATAAGAAACCGATGATTAATTAGAGATATATTCAATATACATAGGTTTTTTTTTACTCTAGACTTTACTATGATGTAGCAAAAGAATTGATGCAGAAGGAGAATCGATGCGGCTTACATAACATTTCCGTGACTCGAACGATTTTTAGTTTAAATTTGATTTTGAGGTACGATGTGAGTCTTCTCCTTTCTTTTGCTCAAGTGGTAATAACTTAGTATCCCTGTAGGTATCATTCCCGAAAATCAGAGAGTTATTTAACATCCGTCATTCATATTTTTCATAACGTTGTCGAGAGGACTATTGGATTGGTAAAAAATAAGTAAATATTTTTCATCTTTTTACTTTTCACGGAGGTGAAAAATATTTTACCATGAACCATATGAAGCCTTAGTTTGATGACATTAATTTAAACTTCCAAGAGAGATTAATTAAAAGTAAACTTTGCTTAGTGTGGGATGAATTAGGATTTTTGCTACTATTTTTAATTTTTGGTGTTTATATTTTTAGCTATAACCATTTGCTCTGTAGTTTTGTTGATGAGTGATAATAGATTTCTCTATTGCTTTAATTGTCTTGTATTAGGTTTGCTTTTAGATAATATTGCTGCAATGTGTGTGTATTTTCCAGTGCTATAGAATGTGAGATTTAATCACCCACCAATTCATAATTAAGATGAAATTTTATCTCAGATCTCTAGTCTTGGTATAACTACCTAGAGACTCTTCATCAGTAGTATGTTGGATATTTATAAAATAAGTGAGTAAGAGTTTAGGGTGTAAGAGCTTAAAGATATTTTACCACATTGGAAGTGTGTGGAAGAGGTGGGAAGCTAACCCAAATATAAAAGGGGATAGTGTCCCACATTGGAAAATGTACAAAGCTAAATGTCACCACTAAGCTATAAAAGGGGTGGGCAACTTTTGAGTCCCACATTGGCACTTAATAAGTACAAATGGAAGATGAAGAGTTAATTCATCTAGCATTTAAGAGGCTATTCAAGAGACCTCAATACGGTGCGAAGCACCGTACACACACGCGCACGCGCGCGCACGTGCGGGTGCGGGGCAGTGGGCTGTAGAGGCGCTAGTGGCGCACTTTGTACTTCGCATGCCGCGTGTCCGCAGTGGTAGCGGGTTGCCGGGATTCGTACGGGTCGAATCGCGGTAGCTCGGGCGCGGTCACTTTTTGGTTGACCCGTGCAAAACCGATTCAGTATTAATTGTACCTATTCGGAATGACTTAAGACTGTTGGTAATTAACAGTCATACCATTTCGAAATTGATTAAGACTGCTAATCCAACAGTCATGACTCTTGAAGACAAAGCCTTTCATTATCTATAAATAAAGGCTGCCTAAAACGAAACTACATTGATAACAAAAAGCCAGTTTCAGATCTCCAAACCCTGTTATTACTCTATTATAATTTTCAGGAGATACAAATTCTCTTATTTTGTTTTGTGCACAGAAACAGAATAAGAACTTGATTGCCTGTTCTTCGCTGCTGCATCCAAGGGCTGTCTTCAGACATACAATTTGCAGACAGTGCAATTGCTTCATTGTATCTTAAGTACGAATTTGCTGATTCCCGTTTGAAAACCGAAGTTATTCGTGTGGAGAAAATACTGTATTTAGGAAAGTGACATCACGCCTTGAAGATTCATAAAGTTACATTGTTGTATTAAACTTGACATTGTTGTGATACAATAAAGAGTTCTATTTCTGTATTTGCTACATAATTTCCAACAATCTAAATACAGTAATTTCAGAAATGGCCAACTCTTCCAAATCACTTCGACAAATAACAGAAGGCTTTGTCAAGTTGGATCGTTTTGATGGTGGTAATTTTCTGCATTGGCAGAAAGAGGTTACATTTTCTTCTAACAACATTGAAGATTGTATATGTCTTGTCACAACCGAAACCAAATGAAGATGAAGATGAAACCGTGGAACAGACTACGCAACGCACAAAATGGGAGATCGATGATTACTTGTATCGTGGTCACATTCTCAATGCACTTGCTGACAATTTCTTCGACTTGTACCAAAATGTTGGGACTGCAAAAACTTTGTGGGAAACATTGGAGACCAAATATCTTAAGGAAGAAGATACAAGTAAGAAGTTCCTTATCGGTCAATTTTTAAGATTTAAAATGCACGATAATAGGCCTGTGCTAGAACAATTTCATGACATCCAACGCATCATAATCATTGCAAACTGAAAAAATATGGATGATAATGTAATTTTTGCTGCCATAATTGAAAAACTTCCTCCTTCTTGGAAAGATTATAAGAAAGAACTCAAACACAAAAAGGAGGATCTTTCACTTGAAGAATTAGAGACTCATTTAAGAATTGAACAAGAGTATCTAATTCTAGATGGTAAAGAGGAACAAGAAAATTCTGTTTCTAAGGTCCATGTGGTGGAGGAAGGAAAGGAGCAAAAATATGGCAATCATGGAAGAAATAACAAGGGGAAGAATTTTTCAAATAATTCTAAAGCAAACAAAAAGAAGAAAGGAAATTGTTTTCATTGTAACAAACCAGGTCACTTCAAGAAGGATTGTCGCGAGTTCAAGAAACTAAAAGAAAAAGGAGGGGCATGAGACACAAAGCAAAAATTTGCTGCTATGTTATCCGAAGCTAATATGCTTGGAGAAGATAACTCTTGGTGGGTTGATTCTGGTGCCACAAGGCATGTTTGTAAGGACAAGAACATGTTCTCTGCCTATGAAACAGTGGAAGGAGATGTTCTCTATATGGGCAATTCATCTACTACTGCGGTTAAAGGAAAAGGGATAGTGGATCTCGAATTCACTTCCGAAAAAATCCTTAGCCTCACCAATGTTTTTCATGTTCCTGATGTTAGGAAAAATTTAGTTTCTGGAAGTCTTCTTAACAAATTTGGCTTTAAGCTTGTATTTGAGTCAGATAAATTTATTCTGACTAAGAATGGTACCTTTGTAGGCAAAGGATATTTGTATGAGGGCATGTTTAAGCTTAATATTAATGAAAAAGATTCTTCTGCTTATATCGTTGATTGTCTTTCATTATGGCATAGTCGTTTAGGACATGTTAATACAAAGAAAATGCATTTCATGGTTAATTTAAATTTAATTCCTAAATATGAGAATGATATGAATGAAAAGTGTAAAATATGCATGCAAACAAAAATAACAAGATTGCCTTTCCAAAAATAGAAAAAAAACTACATCTTTGTTGCAATTAGTACATAGTGATGTTTGTGATTTGCATGGAACACCTACTAGAGGTGGTAGTAAATATTTTGCTACATTTATCGATGACTTTTCAAAATATTGTTACATATATCTTTTAAACTCTAAGGATGATGTGCTTAATAGATTTAAGACATACAAAAATGAAGTTGAAAATCAATGTGATACTAAAATAAAATGTCTTAGATCACTTTCCTCAATTTTGTGAAGATATGGGAATTATACATGAAGTTACTGCACCTTATACACCACGACAAATTGGAGTAGCAGAAAGAAAAAATAGGACACTAACTGAAATGGTTAACGCTATGCTTTCTTATTCTGGTTTAAGTAAAGGCTTTTGGGGAGAAGCACTTTTAACCGCGTGTCATATTTTGAATAGGAAACCTGTTAAAGATAATAAGAAAACTCCTTACGAATTATGGAAGAATAGAAAACTTAATTTAGGTTATCTTAAACTTTGGGGTTGTAGAGCTATTATAAGACTACTTGAGACTAAGAGAAAGAAATTAGGAAGCAAAGGGGTTGAGTGTATTTTCATAGGTTATGCACAACATAGTGAAGCTTACAGATTTTTGGTTAGTGAACCTAATGATTTTGTTGAGGTAAATACAATAATTGAATCGAGAGATGCAATTTTTTATGAACAAAGGTTTTCTTCTATTCCTAGAATAAATAATGAAAAAGAAGTTAACACTCCTTCACAATTATCTGATACTCCACCAGTGGAACAAGAAGAGATTAGAAAAAGTAAGAGACCTAGGAAAGAAAAAAGCTTTGGCCCCGACTTTGTAGTCTATCTTGTTGAAGGAACTAGAGACACGTCTTGTAATCAATATGCTTTGACTCTTAGCGTTGAAACAAACCCACAAACTTATAGTGAGGCAATTAAGTCTGTAAATTCAGCATTTTGGAAAGAAGCTATAAATGATGAAATGGATTCAAGTTTGGGAAATAAAACTTGGAAGTTAGTAGACTTACCTCCAGGATCTAAACCCATCAAGTCTAGATGGATTTTTAAAAAGAAAATGAAAATAGATGGAACAATTGATAAATTCAAGGCTAGATTGGTTGCTAAAGGTTTTACACAAAAAGAAGGAATTGATTATTTTGATACCTATGCACCTGTTGCTAGAACCTCCACTATTAGAATTTTAATTGCATTAGCATCTATATATAATTTTGAGATTCATAAAATGGATGTGAAAACTGCCTTTTTAAATGGTAACTTAGAAGAAGAAATTTACATGGAACAACCTGAAGGGTTTGTTATGCTTGGACAAGAAAATAAAGTATGTAAACTTATTAAGTCCTTATATGGCCTAAAACAAGCACCTAAACAATGGCATGAAAAATTTGATAAAGTCATTATTTCTTATGGTTTTAAAATTCATGAATCTGATAAGTGTGTTTATAGTAAATTTGCTAATGGTAAAGGTGTGATCATTTGTTTATATGTAGATGACATGTTAATTCTTGGTACTGATTTAGAAAACATTAATAATACAAAGAGTTTTATGTCTTTTAAATTTGATATGAAAGATATGGGTGTAGCTGATGTTATATTAGGAATGAGAATAATAAGGAAAGATGGAAATATATTTCTCACTCAATCTCATTATGTTGAGAAAATTTTAAAGAAATTTAATCAGTTTGATTGCACACCTGTTAGTACACCTTTTGAACCGCAGCTAAAGATGATTCCTAATAATGGTAGAGCTATTTCACAATTGTAATATGCACGAGTAATTGGTAGTTTAATGTATGCCATGACATGTACTCGACCTGATATTGCTTATGCTGTTGGTAAATTAAGTAGATATACTAGTAATCGAAGTTTATTGCATTGTCATGCTGTCAATAGAATATTAAAATATTTGAAAGGAACTATGGACTTTGGTATATACTAGTGGATATCCTTCAGTATTAGAAGGGTTTTCTGATGCCAGTTGGATAACTGAGCGGGAGGATCATTCCTCAACAAGTGGATGGATTTTCACTCTTGGTGGAGGAGCTGTTTCTTGGGGATCAAAGAAACAAACTTGTATAGCTGACTCTACTATGGCAGCTGAGTTTGTAGCATTAGCTGCAACCAGTAAAGAGGTAGAATGGTTAAGGAATTTATTAATTGAAATTCCAGTTTGGCCAAAACCAATGCCTTCAATATCTATACATTGTGATAGTGAGTCTATACTTTCCAGAGCTTATAGTAAAGTGTACAATGGAAAATCTAGACATATTGGCCTGAGACATGGTTATGTCAGACAAATGATTACAGATAGTGTAATCACAGTGGATTATGTAAAATCAAGTCAAAATTTAGCTGATCCTTTTACAAAAGGTCTTGCAAGAGGACAGTGTCTAAGACATCAATAGGGATGGGACTAAATCCCATTAATAATAATCACTCTTGATGGAAACTCAACTTGAAACTTGATATATTCAAGTCTCAAGTTTAATAATTAAAGTACATCATACGACGTGATTGTAAGCACTATAAAATTTGACATCCCAAGGATAAGTGCTTAGAACATATAATGAATAATGAAAGAGGATGAGTTTAACCTTAATAGATTTATGGTGTTTTAAGTTACATGGACACCTATGATAATATACCTATATGAGTGTGGATGTGGTGCCGCTTCCTATAAGAACTGGGCTTGACTCTAAAGCACTCATGAAATCAAGGTACAAACACAAGGCCTAATACATGTGTCGGCTTATATGGATAATCAGTGACTAAAAGATTTGTGTGTGAAGATAAATCCGGTTGATCAATATGGATTGATAGTTCAAAGACAAGTCTACTATAATTTCATGGTTAGCCTTGACGAACCTTCACAGGGTATTGGTTCAAGTCGTGAGACAACAATGCTTATACACAATCTTATAGACAATCAAAGATTTACAAAACTTATATTGAAAATGGTGGAGGAATGTTGGAGATTTTATAAAATAAGTGAGTAAGAGTTTTGGGTGTAAGAGCTTAAAGAGCTTGTCCCACATTGGAAGTGTGTGGAAGAGGTGGGAAGTTAACCCAAATATAAAAGGGGATAGTGTCCCACATTGGAAAATGTACAAAGCTAAGTGTCACCACTAAGCTATAAAAGGGGTGGGCAACCTTTGAGTCCCACATTGGAAAAATATTAAGAATTTGTGCACTTAATAACTACAAATGGAAGATGAAGAGTTAATTCATCTAGCATTTAAGAGGCTATTCAAGAGACCTCAATACTGTGCGAAGCACCGTACGCACACGCGCGCGCGCGCGCGTGCTGGGCAGTGGGCTGTAGAGGCGCTAGTGACGCACTTTGCACTTCACACGCCGTGTGTACGCAGTGGTAGAGGGTTACTGGGATTCGTCCGGGTCGGATCGCGGTAGCTCGGGCGCCGTCACTTTTTGGTTGACCCGTGTAAAACTGATTCGGTATTAATTGTACCTATTCGAAAATGACTTAAGACTGTTGTTAATTAACAGTTGTTGCCCATAAAAATACTCAAGAGGGGGGGGGGGGGGGGTGAATTGAGTATTAATAAACTTTTCAGGTTAAATTAAAATTTCAATAAATATTTAATTTAAAACACTTAATCTAAAATTCAGATTTAATAAATCTTAAATGATTAAAACAATAATGATTAAATAAATGTAACCAATTAATTTAAACAATTTAAATCAGAGATTGAAACACACAATAAATAAATTATCAAATAAATACTTTCAATTGATTAAACAAGAGATTACAACATCCAATAAATAAATAATCAATTTTCGTATTTTATATTCTCGATTTAATCTAAAGTGATTCACACAAGAATATCAAATAAATACTCTCAATAAATTAAACAAGTTATATTTTAAGATTATAAGATCCAAATAAATTTATAAATAATTTTCGTAGTTAATAAAAAATAATATTCTGGAATTAATAATTATTACGAAAATAATTATTTTAATCTTAAAATAAATTTACCAAATTTTCAGATTTAAATATCTTCCAAGTAAAGTCCTTAAAAATAAAATTAATCAATCACAAGCATATAAATAAATATAAATGCTGAAAATAAATGACACCGTATTTTTATCGTGGTTCGGCCACAACCCGGCCTACGTCCACGCGCCAAGAGCAAGCTTTCGTTTCCCGCGCTTCACTAGTCCTGATCCACTTGAAGGTAGGATCAAACAACCTCTTGTACAACCGAGCAGCAAAAACCCGCTACTAGTACAACCACCGAAGCTAAAATCCCAAGATTCAAATTTTTACACAAATGGAGTAGAAATGATGTACAGTTTCTGAAACTCTTTAAAGATACAAAATGAGAATGAGTTTCTTCTTGGTTGAGACTTCTCAAATGAATTTGATTTTTGTCACTAGTCTTTCTCTTGAAATCTTTGTAGCAGATAAAGATTGTTTTGCTCTTCAATTTCTTCTTCAACAAATAGAAGAGTATATAAATTTGTTGTTGACTCAAACTTGAATAGAGCTGAATGCAAATTTCTTTTTGCTCTCTTTTCTATATGTATGTGGAGCTGAATAAATTTTTTGGATGCTCTTTTGTAGATATTTTCGTATCTTCTTACTTTCCAACTGAATGTGGTCTTCTTTTGTAGCTTAAAAAAAATAACCGTTGGAGAAAGCTGTGGATGAGTTCTTCTTTATAAATGATGAAAAGAGTTCTGACTGAGAATATGGTTCTTCCCCAAAAAAATCTGTAGACTTGAGAGAGCATTAAATGCTCTATATCTAGGAAGATAAAATCGTATATGATAATACACTTCTTGCTGTCTAAGATAAAAATATTATAGACTAGAGAGAGGTTAGTAGCAAAAGAAGTATATAAAACATGAATATATCTAAACGGGTGTTAAGAATTAGTAGACAATAGCCATTATTTGATATCTTCAAATAAATATCTGTGGGGCCAAAAAGATTAGTCCCACTCCACTTGTGAACTTACAAATCTTTGAATTAACCAAATATAAATGTTAGAAATAAAACAATAATAATATCAGCTTGTATAAACTGTCATCAGCTTTGCCAAATGATAACTCATGATTAAAAAAAAATTATGATAAAACAAAAGATGTCATACATATTGTTAGGGGTGTTCGCGGTCCGGTCCGATCCGGTTTTTAATAAATTTAAGGACCGGACCGATTAAACCGGTCCTAAAAAATAAAGGACCAAGACCGGACCGATGAAACCGGTTTTTCGGGCATAGTCGGTCCGGTTCGGTTCGGTTCGGTCCGCCGGTCCATTCGGTTTTTTGAACACCCCTAATAGTTACTTAAAATCAGTACTGCACATTATGGTGCACAAAGTTATTAAAATGCTATGAATATGAATGAAATTGAATGAAGATACACAACAAAGCTGGATATATTATAGTAAAGTGGATATATATATACATACATACACACAAATTCATAAATAAAATAGATTCGTCGAAAGCAGACACCATAAGAAAAGAAAATCACCTAATATACATGAACAACAGGTTTGACTTGCCAGAAAAAGAGAAAATCATGGTTCTCTGCCCATTCATCTACACAAACCAACAATTAGGATTTAAGCACAAAAAAGGAAACTTTTCAGTAATGGAAAGTGGAGAAATGGAAACATGTGTCAGCTTATTACGCGTTTTGCCAAAATCTGCAAATGCCTAAAGAAATTACATGTATCACATACACATATTTTTTGTACATTCTCTACCAGAAAGGTATCATCAACAGGTACCGGAATGGGACCATCGGTATAACTCAAACTCCTATTTTCAAGAATTCTGTGCACAGATAAAATCATAAAAGCTCGAATAAGGAATTGGGACAAGTAGTAAAATTCTGCAAATATTGACTATAAATTACACGGATTAGATAATAATCAACACTATATGTTTGCGTGTGTGCATATACCTTTCAACAGCAGAGTGGACTTCTTCAATTCGAGTTGTGCTAGAAGGTTTCAAGCAAACTTCAACTGCGTTACCAATAAATAGAATGTCAAACAGAGGAGCGACGCAGATGCATAATCATGAACACCAGCGGAGCGGCGCAGATACGTAAACAGAGGAGCGGTACAGATACAAACAACAACGACGCATAGGAGTGGAGAAAACAGAGGTGCGTTCATCGTACATAGGACTGGATCAAACAGAGAAGTGGAGCAAGGGAGCAAGCTGCGAACACGACAAAGAGAAGACGAAGGAGCAAGCGGCGCCGCACACCCAGAAAGAGAAGAAGAGAAATAAAAAACAAACAAAGTGCGTGCGTGCGTTTAAATTATTTAGGTTTCTTTTCTTTCCATCCTTTCCTCTTTTTGGACGAGCGTACCCCTCAATGCTAATTGTAACTTGTGTGTGCGTGTGTTATTGCTGATATATATGTATAAATATAATTAAATGCATATATATTATAGTAACCGGTCCGGGTCGGTCCAGATAGAGTATTTATTAAGGAAGACCGAGGACCGGACCGGTTAGACCGGTCTGAAAAAAAAACCCTGGACCGAACCGATTAAAAAAGAAAACCGAAAAAATTATGCCGGTCCGGTTCGGTTCGGTTCGGTCCGCCGATCCATTCGGTTTTTTGAACACCCCTACATATTGTGTGGTTAAAAAAATGGTTATACAACTTGTCCAGGTACAGAGGTATAAATCGTGTGTTATCCCATAAAATCTGCAACACAGATTTTATTATGTCTCCAAGAAAATAGATGATTAAAGGCTAAAAAGATAATAGATCTTTTTTAAAAAAAACGTTTAGAAAAACTGTCCAAAGATATGATATGAGGGCTGATTTTAGTGATGGGCCACTAGATGTTGATTGACATCTAGATGGCGTGTGGCATATGCTTGAGTAGACAGAAATATAAAAATTATTTTTAAATATATAAAAAAAACGTGTGGCAGATATATATATATATATATGTGTGTCCAAAGATATGTGGCAAATGACATGTTGAAATTTTCAAACTCAACTGTCAACAACAGAGATTGAGAGAGCTGACACAAGTAAGTCATATTAAGTGTGTATATATATACATAAGTGATAACAAACGTGTATATGTATAAGTGGATACATAAAATTCATGGATACCTCCTCTCTTTTTTTAAAGAAAAAAAATCTTATGCTATCTCCTTAACATTTAAATGTTATAATATTTAGATTCTATACTGTTTTTTTTAAATGAGCGTGTAAAAAAATATAAATATATATGTAGATAATATTATATATGTATGATTAAAATATGTACGAGATAATAAAAAAAAACTGTACTCCGAAATTTAAGAGAGGCATGTTCCAAGAGGACTGACACAAACAAATATGTCTTTATCAATTACTATACCAAGAACAATTTTGCCAACACTCATATCGTGGGGCCCAAAGGAAGTGTCTTGATAAAAACCACAAATACAAGTCTTGCAACACATGATATTGGCCAAGATTTTTTTTTAACAAAGCAAAATTACTCATCATTTCTTTATCTACTCATGGCAGTGGTGATGAAGACTAAAGGAAATAAGGCTCTAATATCTTCAACACAAAAGAAATAGCATGTACTTTTTAACTTTATAACTAATTGTACTTATATATAAATATAATATTAAAGAAGTTTAAAGATTTGAGTTTATCATTAAATCTTAACGGCCACTTGTATATATTAAGGACTGATATTATATATATCAGTAAAATATAAAAAAATAAGAACTAACATGCATAAAAAATAAATTAGATGAATTCAACTATTATAAAAACTTTATGAATATATAACTATATAAATAGAAACTTTTATAACAGCAATAAAATTTTATCTTTCCAAGTTATAAAAAATCTTTTAAAGATTGACACAAAAAAAAAACTAAATATGCATAAATGAAAACATATATAAAAACAGTAAGTAAAAAAAAAAGATATACATAGATATTTTAGATGTACCGAAATATATAAATATATATATACATAAAAAAAATTATTTTCCAAAAAAAAAAACATTACCTATTTTATGTAAAAAAAAAACATTTTAAATATTCGTAATAAAAATTAGTTTTCTGTTTTTAAAAAAAACGTAAATATATTTATTTTTTTATTTGTGAATGATATATATAAAAAAACGTTAAGAAAATTAAAAAAAAAAACGTTATCTGTTATATATAAGAGATAATATGATATGAATCAATACACAAAATTTCAGCACATACCTGTCAATTGTGAGACCCAAATATCTAATAGGAGGCATGGCACACAAATGATGGGATCCCAAATAGTGATCTTGCAGAGGAATTAGACATCAAGGAACTCATGGCAAGGATAATAATGTATTAGACATCAAGGAACTCATGGCAAGGATAATAATTACTTTGACTTAAGTCCATATCCTAACTTATTAACACTAGATGTGCCCACGTGCGTTGCACGTGTGGGCGAGTTCCGATGTTTGTCTGTATGAATGAAATCCTCAATAATAATGTAGGAATTACATATATTTAATTAAGTTAAGTAACGAACAATGTAGTTATGTTGACGCTAAATATCATGCATTATGACTTGATAGTTGAAGTCAATATCCATAAATTAAAGTTACATGATGTGTAAATTGCATAAGGGTAAAAAATTTAAATGTAATCGTCAAATATGTTGTTTTTGACGTTTGTTAGGATTCGATGGCTCTTCTTCCTCTTCAATCTTCAGAGCTACAAAACGTGCAAGCTTTCGATCGGATGATTTCAGTGATTTCCCTTTAATGTAGAATCTGAATATTTTCCCAATGCACGTATATAACTTTCGAACATAGTCTGAGTGGAGAATTCCCTGTGTAAAGCATATAATTTATATGAATCTCAAGTAAATATAAATGTTATTCATCTTATTGAATAAATGTATGAATTGGAATTGTAAATAAGAATGATAATACCTTGTCTTTAGAAGCGATGAAATTTGGAATGTTGCAGCCTATGAATGATTCTGCTTCCTCGAATAGTGTCACTGATGCTCTTTCATCTTCGTCTTGGACGACAAATTGAAGTAGGTACCTTATATTTTTTTCACTAATTTATTAAGAACATTTTATATATGAGGTTTATCATTAATATTGAATGATTGTTGATCTTATGAATTTACCTTGTTGTGTAATTTGAATTTGAAGAACCACAATTTAAGCATGTGGCTATTCCATTTTGAACCGTGACCTTTTTGTTGCATATATTGCAAGCATCATACCATGGAGTTTCTTTGTTTTTAACCTCCATAATCATTCCAACAAAAGAGCAGAAAAGATTCTGTGGTTTGTCAAAAATTGGATATGTTATTTTATTAAATTAAGGATATTCAAAACGTATAAGGGAATCACAGTAAATGAATCATTACCTCAGTCGTTGATGGGAGTCCATTAATAATATCCCGAATAGAAACTGGTTCCGCGTTGTTAATTATTTTTTGGTGAGGCGAAGAAAATTTGTTGAAATGTGGGGATGATGATGAAGTTGACAACCTGTAATTCATATTTTTAAAATTATTATATATAAGGGAGAAGTATTAATTTTTTTTTAAAAAGTGTCTAACCACTCCTTTAATTCGGTAGCTTGTATGATATCGGGGTCAATCTGAATTGTAGTCTTCGATACACTGCTCAAGCTGTACTCCCCTGTAAAGAATATATTTATTTATTTATTTATTTTGTGTTAGTAGGATTATTATTAATTGTTGGCGATATGATATTTAGTGTTGTACCTTCGTATGATGAACGTTTAGCTTCCGAAACTGCTACTATAGGAAATTTTGTTGTTAATTCACTTAGTTTTTCGCCTTCATTCTCTGCTAAGTCGCCCCATAGAGTGAATTTGATTGATTGAAAACTGTCATAAATAATAACTAATAATCTTAAATTTTGTATCAAGGACTATGAATATAAATGAGAAATATTAGAGTCAAGTTTAATTAAATTTTTTTTTGATCGATAGATTAAAGTTTAGAATGCATACTTTGTATCTCGGAGTGTTATATCTCGCAGAATCATTTTAGCAGAGTTTGATGCTTTTGTAATTGTCCTCCTTGGTTTCACATTTATGACAAACGCAATGACATCTGTATGTTGAGGAATTATCAATAAGATAATATTAGAAATTGTAACATTGTTTTGTAGAACTATATTTAGTAATAAATACCATATGCTTTATCGTCCTCCGTCTGAGCGAGCAAATCATCAAAAGAGGTGAATTTGTAGAATGATGACGGGAATTTGAAATTACGGGGTCGTTCAACAATCTCTGTGTATTTATTGAATGAAAGCTCCATTTTTTCGTGAACTGTTGTGTAAGCATCATTGACTCCCTTGACCAACCCATTAGTAATGGAATATTGTTTTTGAATTTGAAGCAACCCTTCCAGTCTTTGTATATCTTCATTCCATACGACTGCTTGAATCTTAGTGCCCTGTATATATTTTTAGTTGATTAAATTTGCGTTATATAACATAATAATATAAATTATTTGAAATAATTTATGATGAAATTTTTTTACCTCTTCATCCATCAATATAATTTTTAAAATTGTTCCACCTCCTTTTGAGTTGTTGTAAGAGTCTATATTGCTTCTTCGCATGACTTGAGCTACAATTTGCCACTTTGATTCGAATCGTTGTAGATTGTTGATCATTTTGTAGTCCTCAATTTCGACTTCCGTTGACCCCATGGAATCAGTAAGATTTGTGCCTATTAAAAAATGATGACATTATGTTTAGTTAATTAATGTAAAGTGATAATAAATGATATTATTATGAAAAAAAATGTGCTATAGTAATGAATGTTTTAGTGAATGAGAGGGATAATAAATTCTATTGTACCTTGATGCCAATAGAACTTCTTTGTAAATGATATTTTTTGTGACATTATTTTTATTTGCCTTTTCAGATTGGAGAAGTACTTTTGTGGTTGCCATTGAAGTCCCTCTCGATAATGCAACGTACAGTTGGCCATGTGAGAAGACGTTTGTCGGTAAGTACACTCCAACATTACCTATTGTCTGTCCCTGGGATTTGTTTATTGTCATAGCAAAACACAAACGAATAGGAAATTGTTTTCTCTTGAACTGGAAAGGGTATCCCTCATTTTCTGCTGGTGATAATGGAATGCGTGGCAAGAGAACATTTCTGCCCTTATGCTGGCCCACTGAAATTTCCACGTGTATGACATTGTTCGAAGAACCTTTGTACAACATTCTTGTTCCATTACATAATCCAATTGAAGGATTTATATTCCGTAGAAGAATGATTGGACAATTCGGTTTAAGTTTCAGTGTGTGTGGTGGCAATCCATTAGGCATTAAAGAATTTAAAAATTCTTCTTGGTAGTAGTTGTGCGTGTCATCTACAGCTTCGTCAAAGCTATTTAAGTTCGTCAACTCTCCAGGGAACATATCAATCATCATATCATTGATGGAGTCAACGTGTTCGTTTGTTGTGGCTAGAATTGCTCTATCCGTCAAGAAATTTGGCAATGTCGCATTGATATTTAATGATGGAAAGATAAAGTCAATGAGAGATTGTTCGGGACAATTGTTTTCTAATGGATGTAAGACGATTTCATCTGGAAGACTTATCAGATCATCATGTGTTGATGATTCCGTCCCATTGCCAATTCTTAGAAGGAATTCGCTGAATTGTTGATCATTTCTGGCACGCATATTCAATGTCAAAGGTAATACATGCATTGTATTCCAAAGCGGTGACATCACAATGCTAGAGTTTACTGTTTCTAGTCTTGACCCTCGGCGTACTACTGGAAGGACTTGTCTGAAATCTCCACCAAAGACAATGACCTTTCCCCCAAAAGGTTGAACACTATCCATTAAATCCTTTAATGTCCTGTCAAGAGTTTCAATCGCGAATCGCTTTGCCATTGGTGCTTCATCCCAAATTATGATTCGTGCTTGTCGTATGAGTTCTGCTGTGCCACTTTGCTTGGGAATGTTGCATAAGGTTGTGTCAGTGGCTAGAATAGGTATTTTGAAGCGAGAATGTGCAGTTCTACCTCCAGGTAATAATGATGCAGCTACTCCTGATGTTGCTGTAGCTAGTGCAATCATACCTTTCTTTCTAATGTCCGCAAGTAATGCTCTATAAAGATATGTCTTTCCAGTTCCTCCTGGACCATCAACGAAGAAGGAACCCGAATTTCCATCCATCACCCTCTTGAGTATAACCAAGTACGCATGTCGTTGGTCTTCGTTTAAATGCGTACAGAATTGGTAGTCTTCTTCTGGTGTCTCGATGTGGAGTTCATCTGTAATTTCTCTTCTATTTGTGATATTGGATGATAATTGTATACCGCTAATTGGAGGCAAGTCAAAGTCTTTAATTGATTTTCCCATTGAATCTAGAAAGACGCTGATGCTATTTAATGTGCCATCTTTTTGGGCAGCCAACGAATTTGGGTGTATTCTTTGAAAATCTTCGGACAAAAACTTAAAGTTTGTTTCCCATAGTTTTCTCACATCGGAGGGCTCGCAATAAACTAAAATAATTGCGAACAATCTTCTTAGTGCTTCAGGCATTTGGAAAGTGGCAGCTTCGGCGAGGCAATCTGCAATGCTATCATCTGATTCTAGGAGTCCACGTTTTTGCGAGGCTTCTTTGAATGTCAAGTAAGTGATTCCATCATAAGTTAGAAGGTCTTCAAATGATGTTGGCCCCCGAATATGATTTAGAAGAAGTCGTAGGTAATAACGTTCTCCTTCTACAGGATTTGCACCATTCACACGTCCAATTGCATTGAGTTTATTCTTCCTTTTAGACCAAATTTTTGCTTTATTATCCCATACGTAGTGTTCGGGGAATTCCCTGTACAGATATTGACGTGCTTCGTTGAATCTTGAACACATACTGAAGAATTCTGTTAGCATTGTCTTGCTAATGTTGGGTGTGTCGAGCACATTATTTAAGCTTTGGTTCTCCCCGTAAGTGACAGTATGCTTATTGGGCAAGTGGAGTTGAAGGTTTATCACCGATGGCTTGATTTCATTTAGCTCGAATTCAAAAATTCTCCAAATGGCCTCTTGTGCTGATACCCATCTTGCATCTTGGAATTGTTTGATCTCGTCAATAGTTGTTGTGTCAGTTTCAACGAATGAAACATGAACTGCCACTTTATCATGCCCTTTGTAAATGTACTTGTAAAGGTACTTCACTGCTTTTAACCCCGAGCACACTTCAACGTTGATATGACAATTGTATCTTGTAAGGAGATATGGATTGTAAGGAACAACCCATCGATTGTCTAACAACTTGTTGCGCACGCGTACTTGTCTTCCATTATTTCTGCGTCTATAAACAGGATATGAGTCTTGGCCTTGACAGGTAGATGATGCGAATTCGCGAGGGTAATGGAATTTGCAATTCCCATTTATCATACAGGGGTTATTTTGGTTCAATTCTCCACAGGGACCATGCATCATATGTTTGTTGACTAATGAATGAAGTAATGGGTAGTCATGAACATCCGGTATCTCTGAAGAAATAAATTTATCATAACTTTCTGGAGTATTGAGCTTGTAATCTTGTTGCAGAATTATCAAAATATGAGCATGTGTCAATCCTCTCTTTTGGAATTCGATTACATGTACATGCGCTGCTACCTTTCCAAATATTTCTTTCTTAAAAAGTTGATCCTTTAAGTCCTTTAATTTAGCTCGAAATACTCTCGAAGTTAGATCAGGACGATCCTGAGGGACTTGACCTGGATGAAGATTGTCAATGATTTCTTTCCACTCAGGGTTGCAAGTCATTGTGATGAATAAATCTGGTTTCCCATATCTTTGAACTAAAGCCATTGCATCCAAGTATCTACGTCGCATATCTCGAGGTCCGCCAATGAATGATGCTGGGAGAACAATTCTTTGACCAACTTTGCTTGCTCTTGTTTCACCTGCTGTGACGCTGTCGACCAACCCTTGGTATAATTCACCTCTGATTTTTTTCTATTGCGTACGATAGAAGTCAAGTCGGGTTGTTTCTAACTTTATATACATGTCGACTGAATACTGTTGTAGTAGCTTTCCAGCGAATAACAACGTTGATTGTCTATTATTTCTGATCTGCAATTTGTGTGCGTAGTATTCTCGACATGATACTTTAGATGAGTTCTCTCGATGAACACCTAGAAGAGTGTATGGTTATGGAAAACGAAAACGTTGAATTATTGTTTAACGTTAAAAAAATTTAATTTAAGAATGTTATTTTTAAAATATAATTATGTTAAATTTATACCTTCTTGCTCCGATGATAAAATGTCCTCTGTACATGTGATTGCAGGTATGTATCCCTGTATGTTTGTAGATGTGTTAGCTGAGGTATCATTTTTGCGCCTTATGTCTTGATGCCATCCAACCTCTCCTCTTGGAAAAAGCAATGGGTACTGTAATGGGTCGTAACATCCAAAGTAGTGCTTTATTTGATGTCGTTGACCGGAGTGCGACACGATAATGATGTCTCGCTCGAAAGGAATATTTGAATTGTTTCCTTCAATCCATATTGCAGCAACTTCATCGGATGTAGGCGCATTGTAAACACGTTGATCAAGGTTAACATGTTTATTTATTTGAACTTGAAGTGCATCGAGTGAAGGGTAGTCCTTTAATCGTCGTAAAAATTGAGCGTATGGATTTTGATTTAGTACATTCAAGAGCTTTTCCACTATATCAACGTTTAAGGATAACGCTGGTAAGATTCCCATTCGGTTCTGAACCTCATTGCTAGTGTCATGGAAGTAGAGTTGGAAATAACAGGGGTTGTTGGTGGGTCCTAATGAGGGTAAGTGATGATAAACTTGGCCTTGAGCTCGAAACGTGTATACACCACGTCTTGATGAAGCTAGTTGCTTGTCAAGAGTAACTCCAAATGAGGTGAAGGCAAATATGCTATTGTAAGCTCTGATATTAGCACGAAATTCTCTTGATTCAGAAGAATTAGATGTGAAAAGATCCAATAGAACCTCGGGGACCGAAGTTTGAGCGAGGGAGATTTGACCTTTTTGACAACAAAATGTTGGTGTTTCGTATTGGAATCTTTTTGCATTGCAGTGATGGCAATCGGGAGTCGGTTCAAGTTCTAGCAACGTAGAGCAGAGAGGTTCATATATGGTTTCTCCTAACAGCAGAGCAATTGTATAGTTAAGTATCTGTTTGTTAAGTGTAACACGATTTATTTAAACGTAAAATATATTTTACTTATTTTTATCTAACCTTGATATTGGTAAGAATTTAATTGTGCTCGAAGTAACCACGTAATTCTTTGTCTTTTCCTTGTATTTGTTTTCGCAGATACATTTTCGGATGGTTGAACGGACGACATTCCTAAGAATTTAGGAGATGACGTGTCTGAAAGATTATATTTAATAAGTTTAGTAACAAAGGAGCATGAGAATTGTAATTTAATGATTTTAAAATTTCAAAGAAAATTGTAATTAAGTATAAGAATGGTGAAAATAGATGTAAGGAAATACTTTTTTTTAATTTAAATAACTTCATGTAAATGGCACGTATATTTCATATTTACTTTTATATCTTGAATGGTAGAGAAGATTGCAGTGGTAGTGCAATCTTTGTGAGAAGTTTGAGATTTATAGAGGATAAAAAAATTATCCCTTTTATGAATGAGATTTGTTACTATTCAGAGGAAAATCTACTTAAAGTGAAACGCATTATGTAATAAAAATATCATGTTTTGGGCAATTTAAACGTCATAGGAAAAAGATATCCCCAAAAATCGAATCTTTTGACACAGTTTAACTGATGTTAATTAGGAGAATGTATATTACGAAAGTCGAATCTTTTCATCAATTACAATCAAATACTTAATCTAATAGATAGAGAGAAACATAAAAAACATTTACTTTAGAATTGTCAACGCAAAAGTGTACGTTGTTTTTCTTAAAAATATAACAATAAATATAATTTAAGGGGAATGAATAATATTTCATATTTACCTTTTTATCTTTAAAAAATAAAATAAATGTATAATCTTCCAAATAGATAAAAGTAAGAGATTAGAGAAACATAATAAAAAAATAAAATAAATGTATAATCTTCCAAATAGATAAACCTAAGAGTTTAGAGAAAAATAAAATAATGAAGCGAACAGGAAATGAAATCATCATAACATTTGAACTTTGACTAATTTTTTTGAAATTACTAAAAATAAGGATATTTTCTGTATATTGTTTACTTGGTGATTTTGAAATAGTTGAATATCATTTGAATAATGAGTAACGTCGAGTCAGTATAAGTTTAAAAAATAAAATAAATGTATAATCTTCCAAATAGATAAAACTAAGAGATTAGAGAAAAATAATAAAAAAATAAAATAAATGTATAATCTTCTAAATAGATAAACCTAAGAGTTTAAAGATAAATAAAATAATGAAGCGAAGAGGAAATGAAATCATTATATTAAATATGGATTGTTAAATGCATGGAGAGAATTTACATTACTGGTGTTTGAAAGTTAAAACATTTGAAGTTTGACTAATTTTTTTAAAATAACAAAAAGTAAGGATATTTTTTGTTCGGTTTTAGTAGAGAGTATTGTTTGGGGTGATGTGGTGTAATTGCATTAGTATTTGGTAGAATAAAAACAAATAATTTACTAAGAAGATTAATATGAAGAGGCATAAAACTTATTATCTTAAAATACCTGATTTGTAATGAATTTGGTAGTACCTGAAATATCCTCCGGAGAAAGCTACAAAAGATACAACCTGAAAGTAATTAAACTAAATTGAAGACAATTGCCAAAATCGCGAAAACATCATAGCTACGTTCAACCTTAAACAATATGTCAAACAGTATGCAAAGAGGTGTATGAATTTAGAATAGTATAAGCAAGTTAGTTATTTCATTGAATTTTAACACGGGTTATTGAGTATTCTGTGTTTTGGATAATAATCTTCGTTCAACCTTTACGTGCCTTCTCTTAAATAAAGCCATGGATCTTAAAAATATAGTGATTGAATTAACTGGTTTGAAAAAAGGGCCTATTAGATATCTGGGATGTCCTCTTGTTAGAGGTATGAGGAAAGCAATCTACTTCGATTCTCTTGTTCAAGCAGTGTCTTCCAAGATTAATAGATGGAAATCAAAATTCGTACCATTGGGTGGAAGAATTAATTTCATTCAATTAGTGTTATCCTCAATGCCAATGTTGACTTTATTATCTTTAAAATCAAGATTATTCAATTAATCAATATATTGATAAGTTATCTCTTTTGGGGTGTTAGTAAGGAGTGTGGCAAAAAACACCATTTGATCGAATGGAATTCTTTGTGCTATCCAAAAGAAAAGGGAGGTCTTGGTATCAAAACTCTGGTTACTCAAGTTGATGGAGCTAACTATTGGCTTGGAAATTTAAATCTACAAGAGCTTTGGGTTGAGTTTATGAATTTCCGATATGTTAGTGCCAATAGCAGGTATGGATCTTTGGCTTATATAAGAATTAGATCTGTTTGGGATAAATTGAAAGAGAATGTAGATATATCTAATGGGAACCTCAAATGTAGGTCCCACTAATCTAGAAAATAAGAGACTAAAATGAATGCCACAATATCAAAGATTGACAAATGGATTTCTTCATCAAAAGTCTACAAGCACTTCCGATCTCAAAAATTTCACGCAAGCAATGTCAACTCCGACTCATGGCAGTTGAAAGTGAACAAACTGAAGAAGTTCACATACATGATTTTAACATGTCATGAAAAAGGAAATTTTGATCCTATCAGTAGAAAGTGATTTGTAACAATTTTTCTGATGCAGGACCATTGGGGAGTTGAGTAGCATGGTGGAGTGGTAGTGGAAGAAAGGATATGGGCTGGAATTTTCAACCAAAACTTTATAGAAATATTTTGCTGTAATGTTCAGAGGAGTGGGAAAACACCTGAGGTTTGAGGCTTGGATGTTTTGGGAAATGAGAGTGTACGGAGTGCTGTAAGTGGTCGAAATAGTACCTGTGGACAGCACCTGAGGAATTTGGTTCAGGTCCTTCAAGCGCTAGGGTGATAAATAAAAAATGGCAACGGATGGAATGAAAGAGTCCTTCAAATCTAGTGGACAGATCTGGTTATGGTACCAAAAGGTGTAAATGAAAAGAAAAGAAAAGAAAAAATCAAGTAAAGAAGAGAATAATGATAAGAGGAGAATAAAGGTGAATATAGAATCAAAAGCATCACATACAAAATTCATTCCATTTCAAAAACTAAGATCATAAGGTAGGCTTAGGAGCCAAAGAACATGTATGTGACTAAACAAGTCGGAGTTCGGATTGAAACCCTGTGCCATTTTTTGTACACATTAGACTAAAGTCACCCAACAAAGTAACAAATACCCAACTACATAAATAAGAGCGAAACTAACCCATCCTGCACGTGGCAGCCAATTTCTACAGCCCAAACATAATTGACAAATCCTCTTTACACTGCAAGTATTTAGTATGTTTTGTTTGGATTGCTGCTCAAATCGCTTGGGATAGAAAACTTAGCATGTCCGGTGTGGCTATGTTAAGTACCAAGATGACTGCGGTATTCAGAAAGCCAAAAGGTCATATGAAGAAAAAGATGATGCTCATAACAGTAGCCCCTTGTCAGATTCTAAATGTTGTATATCCAATTTCATTTATTAGAGAAATGTGAGTTTCATCGCCGTTAAAAAAGAAGTTAATTTGAGAACAATTTCAGATCTCATTGTGTTAATTAATGCAATAATATGCTTGTATACAAACATACAGATGAAACTCAAATTACTATCTATACAAATATAGTAAAGGGATTGTGAGGTTGGACCAAATTGAAACCCTGTGCCATTGTTTGTACACATTAGACTAAAAAAAAAAAATCTGCCAATGTAAAAATTAGGAAATCCAATAATTTTGATGCCTTGCAATTATCTTTAAACCATCCTCATCCTACCACAATAGGATTGTGTGATTCAGTTGCCTACAGTTCTCTAAAATGTCAAGCTATGCCTCTAATTATAATGGGGGGTTTTAATGTAGTAAGGAAAGATTTGGAAAGAGAATGGGGAAATGAAATAGATTTGAGAGGAGCCTATAACTTTAATGAGTATATAATCAGTTGCTATCTTCATGACATGGGATTCAATGGCTCTATATTTACTTGGGCTAAAGAAATGAATGGTTCTCAGATTTTGGAAAGATTGGACAGGGGGCTAATAAATTCAAAGTGGACTAATTTTTTTGCTTCTTCTTCCCTCCATCACCTTAATGGAAATTTTTTTGATCACTATCCTATGGTAATAAAAATTACTCATCCTTAAGATTCTATCCCCAGTCCATTTAACTTCCAGATAACGTGGGCAGATCATCAAGATTTCAAAACTATAGTTGAGCAGTCTTGGTTAGTTCCAGCTACAGGTAGACCTATGTACTATTTTTCTTTGAAGCTAAAGAGGCTAAAATTTACTCTCAAAGATTGGAATAAGGAGGTGTTTAAAAATGTATTTGAAGAAATTCAGAATTTAAAAGAATCTCTACTGCAAATGGAGGTTGGAACGGAGGATGGTTTCAATGCAAATCAGAGAACTGAGTATTGAAAACTCAAAGCAGAGCTTAATGCAACCTATGACACATAAGAAATTTATTGGAACCAAAAGTCTGAATGCCAATGGATTAAAGATGGAAAAGAAATACAAAATTTTACCATGCCCAAGTGAAGCAACACAGAAGGAATCTATGGATCAATAACATAAAAGATAAAGCAAGGAACTATCAATATAATTATGAGGAAATTTATAACATATTCATCTCTTATTTTAAATATTTATTCACTGCAGGTACAACTAAAGAGTCTAGCCTATTGCAATCCATTCCTAAACTTGTGAATCAGAAGATGACTGCAACTTTAGAAGAAATTCCAGAGGTTGAAGGCATGTATTATTCAATCCTATCATTTTCGGACATGTGCAACATCAATTAATATTTGGGTGTTTCTTATTTGAGATTCTTATATTAAACTCAAATCCAGTCGAAATAGAACCTGTCCCACTGTCAAATGGCTGAAAATGTGTCTCGACATCTCGAGAATGTAAATATAAGAATCACTATCCTATGCTAATAAAAATTCCTCATCCTTAAGATTCTATCCCCAGTCCATTTAACTTCCAGATAACGTGGGCAGATCATCAAGATTTCAAAACTATAGTTGAGCAGTCTTGGTTAGTTCCAGCTACAGGTAGACCTATGGACTATTTTTCTTTGAAGCTAAAGAGGCTAAAATTTACTCTCAAAGATTGGAATAAGGAGGTGTTTAAATATGTATTTGAAGAAATTCAGAATTTAAAAGACTCTCTACTGCAAATGGAGGTTGGAACGGAGGATGGTTTCAACGCAAATCAGAGAACTGAGTATTTAAAACTCAAAGCAGAGCTTAATGCAACCTATGACACATAAGAAATTTATTGGAACCAAAAGTCTGAATGCCAATGGATTAAAGATGGAAAAGAAATACAAAATTTTACCATGCCCAAGTGAAGCAACACAGAAGGAATCTATGGATCAATAACATAAAAGATAAAGGAAGGAACTATCAATATAATTAGGAGGAAATTTATAACATATTCATCTCTTATTTTAAATATTTATTCAGTGCAGGTACAACTAAAGAGTCTAGCCTATTGCAATCCATTCCTAAACTTGTGAATCAGAAGATGACTGCAACTTTAGAAGAAATTCCAGAGTTTGAAGGCATGTATTATTCAATCCTATCATTTTCGGACCTGTGCAACATCAATTAATATTTGGGTGTTTCTTATTTGAGATTCTTATATTAAACTCAAATCCAGTCGAAATAGAACCTGTCCCACTGTCAAATGGCTGAAAATGTGTCTCGACATCTCGAGAATGTAAATATAAGAATCACTATCCTATGCTAATAAAAATTCCTCATCCTTAAGATTCTATCCCCAGTCCATTTAACTTCCAGATAACATGGGCAGATCATCAAGATTTCAAAACTATAGTTGAGCAGTCTTGGTTAGTTCCAGCTACAGGTAGACCTATGGACTATTTTTCTTTGAAGCTAAAGAGGCTAAAATTTACTCTCAAAGATTGGAATAAGGAGGTGTTTAAAAATGTATTTGAAGAAATTCAGAATTTAAAAGACTCTCTACTGCAAATGGAGGTTGGAACGGAGGATGGTTTCAACGCAAATCAGAGAACTGAGTATTTAAAACTCAAAGCAGAGCTTAATGCAACCTATGACACATAAGAAATTTATTGGAACCAAAAGTCTGAATGCCAATGGATTAAAGATGGAAAAGAAATACAAAATTTTACCATGCCCAAGTGAAGCAACACAGAAGGAATCTATGGATCAATAACATAAAAGATAAAGCAAGGAACTATCAATATAATTAGGAGGAACTTTATAACATATTCATCTCTTATTTTAAATATTTATTCACTGCATGTACAACTAAAGAGTCTAGCCTATTGCAATCCATTCCTAAACTTGTGAATCAGAAGATGACTGCAACTTTAGAAGAAATTTCAGAGGTTGAAGGCATGTATTATTCAATCCTATCATTTTCGGACCTGTGCAACATCAATTAATATTTGTGTGTTTCTTATTTGAGATTCTTATATTAAACTCAAATCCAGTCGAAATAGAACCTGTCCCACTGTCAAATGGCTGAAAATGTGTCTCGACATCTCGATAATGTAAATAATTTTTTTAACTCACTTGATTTAAACTCAAATCCAGCCGAAATAGACCCTCTCAACATGTCATATGTGTCCCATGTCATATGTGTCCCGGTAAAGATATTAGAATGGCAGAAAAGGTGTCTCGACAATGGAAATATTATTTTTTAAATCACTTGTTTCCATAGGAAATGTTTTACCATTACTTTTTGCATCTACCACATTGTAAATTTTCTGATGAAATTGACACAAATTCATACAAAGATGATGAAATACCTGATATGTAATCAACTTTATAGTACCGCAAGTGTCCTCCAGAAAAAACCTACAAGAGATACACACTGAAAATAAATAAACTGAATCGAAAAAATTTAAAACAATTCAACATTTTAACCAAAAAAATGGAAAATATAATTTATGTATTTCTTAAAATTACACTTAGATCACTAAGTTTTTGCACAATAAATTTTTGTGACTAAAAAAAAAAAAAAATCTGCCAATGTAAAAATTAGGAAATCCAATAATTTTGATGCCTTGCAATTACACACAAAAAATTCTTGTAATATACCGTATGTATCATAAATGTTAGATAAATGGAATTTTTTGCAATTTCACTTTGCTTAAACAACAAATCCCATCCTTTATAGTAGTAGAGATTAAATCGTAGATGTTAAAAATTCGGTAAAATAGAAGTCGATTAAAAGCATGGAAAATAGCATACAACCAAAAATTATAGAGGGAAGTAGTAGAGCTCACCTTTTCGGGCAAGAAGAATCGAAACCACGATGACATTTGAATGAAATAGACGTAGCTTATATACGAACAAGATACATTCGAACTCCTGATGATTGTTGAGGTTTCCGATTCCATTCCAGGGTATGAATGAATGTAGAAAATAAATTAATAGATACAAGGGATGAATGTGGAGTATGAAGGGGCTCTCATTAATTTTGGATAGCCAACCGAGCTGGGAGTGTTTTGGAGAGAACGATTCTTTGTATGAGGAGTGTTTAAGGGATAGGTTTCTTTCAATGAGAGGGTATGAGGGGGTAGGATAGGTACTTTAAAAATAAAGAGGGTATTTTAGAGATTTTATACTTAAACAACAAGTCCCCTCCTTTATAGTAGTAGAGATATATAATAAACTAGTTATATTACTAAAGGAATGCTACTACCTAATAACGTGTAAAAAAAAATATCATATCATATATACGAATATAAATAATCATATGAACCAAATATATAATTACAAAAATGATAACAAAAAAATAATAGTACATGTATTTCAATTACACTCTTAAAACGAACTCATGTCTTTAAAAATGTATATATAACAAATAAATAATATTATGACAAATGATATTTATATTAAGAAATATTTACATACTACTTAAATAAAAGTTTGTTTGGAATCATCAAAATCAATATATTATATTAAACTAAAATGTAAAATTAATATATTATATTAAACTAAAATGTATATAATCACAATTAAGCTAATTGATTTAGGAGTTAAATACATTTTCGTTTAACAACAGTCATACCATTTCAGAAATGATTAAGACTGTTAATCCAACAGTCATGACTCTTGAAGTCAAAGCCTTTCATTATCTATAAATAAAGGCTGCCTAAAATGAAATTACATTGATAACAAAAACCCAGTTTCAGATTTCCAAACCCTCCTATTACTCTCTTACAATTTTCAGGAGATACAAATTCTCTTATTCTGTTTTGTGCACATAAACAGAATAAGAACTTGATTGACTGTTCTTCGCTGCTGCATCCAAGGTCTGTCTTCAGACATACAATTTGCAGACAGTGCAATTTTTTCATTGTATCTTGAATACGGATTTGTTGATTCCCGTTTGTATACCGAAGTTATTTGTGTGGGGCAAATACTGTATTTAGGAAAGTGACATCACGCCTTGAAGATTCATAAAGTTACATTATTGTATTAAAGTTGACATTATTGTGATACAATAAAGAGTTCTATTTCTGTATTTACTGCATAATTTCCAACATAGTATAGCTGGAACCGTCGTTATTTATGCTTATACTATAATAGATCACTTAGTTATCTTCACGCATTTGTTTTATCTTTTTTCAGTTTTTGCATTTTGTAGAACTTCAATATCTTGTTTCTATACCACTTCAACAACTTGATAGAGGATATGTTATCAACGTTCAAATGGATAATCAGTTTTAAATAGGCAATGCCTATATCGTAGTAGGGTTGATACTTGACTATAAAGATTTATTTTTCTTTTAAAATTATGTTTGAATAATAAAATCTTATATTTTTTTTACCTTCTTACCTAATAAGGGATTCATCACTAAAACTATTTTGTGACTGCCATTTTGCTTGACGACAACATGGCTTCAGAAGTGAAATATTTATTTGTTTAATTAATTTCTCCTATTGATGTCTATTATTATTTTCTGTGCAGATGTGAGTATGCCGATGAGAAATTTTAATGCTGGTATTGTTGTTTAATTAGAGAAGGAGGGAGAGGATGAGCTGATGTGTCACTATTCGTGATGGGCAAACCTTTAAGAGGGACTAAAAACATTAGACGCTCCTTGACAGGTAATGCATGAACTTGATTTTATTATTGTAAATGAAATAAACGATGACTTTGATATGCCGGGCACTGGACCAAAGGTTGGAGAAATGACAGAGATTGAAAAGAACGGAATTAAGAAAAAGCCTCTCAAGGAAAATGAAGACTTTGACGCTCGTGACAATGGAGATGGAGTTAAAGGTAACAAGTAATAACCAACTCACATCCCACTCACTCATTCATGAAAATTTATATTTGTTTTTTATTTGACTGAAATGGAATATGCTATTTTAATTGAATTTCAGTTCATTACACTGGGAATTTGATTGATGAGACTCAATTTGATTCTATCCAATCTGACTCTAGATGTGTTAGAGGCACTCCATTTAAGTTCAATCTTTGTCAAGGTTAGCTTTGTTCATTTCTCGGTTTAATGTTGTTGATATTATTGTGATAAAATAATAGTTTTTTTATGACAACCTTGTGATATTCGATTCTTATATTGGTGTTGTTTGGGAGTAAAATTTTGCAGTAATAATATATATATATATATATATATATGTGTGTGTGTGTGTGTGTGTGTGTGTGTGTGTGTTGTTCATTGGCATCAAATGTTGAATGTGTTGGAAGCTAGACCATTGTTTAAAAATAAAATTGTATAGTGTGCAAAAATCAATTGATTGTTTTCATTACTGAACTAAGACAAAGGGATTCATTAACTATGTTAAATATTTCATTAACTCTAATGTTTAATGCATATAATGTCAAGTTAGTGGTCGTTACTATAAGCATGTAGACCCTTTTTTTCCACAGAAGTACTAAAATAAATTCACTTTTGAAGTGTAATTGTAATAAATATCCTATCACAACTGAAGTTTGAACCTAATACTAATTATTATTTAAATCAAACACGTAATGGTTTTATATGGAGTTTAAAATGAAATATCATTCAGATTCTATTATAATAAAAGTAAAATGTTTTCTTAATGTTATTGTAGGATATTTCAAACACTTTTCACTACTATAATATCAAGTATGATCTTATAAAATGGTAAAAGCACTATATTTTATTCTAAATCCTTTTTCGGGTTCTATAATACCAATACTTACTCCTTAAAGTAGTAAAGTTTTAGATTTTATTCCGCATGTATTAATTTTTTTGGTTGAAGGCATTAGAATTCTTGCACCGCATTTGATTTTGTTCTTTTCAAATAATACATGATTAAGACTCATTTGCAATCGATGACAAAATGAGGAATGCAGGTTTAGACCATGTCCAACCGAGCTACAAAAAATGGAAATTGAGGTCACACATCTATGGTAACATAACCAGATCAGATACAAAACAAGCAACTTAGTTGAGAAAATTACCAAATCAATGAGGATCATTGCATTCTTAAATTTAAGTTTCATGCTCAAGATGTATTAAATTAAGGTTATGTACTTTGAATTTATATATGGATTATTTGGTGGAGATATACTTAGATTATATATGGACTTGTATTTAACATAAAAGCATAAGATTTGTTGGCATATTTTTTATTCCACTTTAATGCAATTTGTAACTATGTTTATATCATTGAGCTTGAAATAAAAAGACATGTTATTGGAGGGTATTGGCATGTGATGGATAATTATTTGCATTATATGAGAGTGATGGCATGTGGTGGATAGTTGTCTGTATTTTGTTCTTAGCCATTTTTATTTGGTGCTATATACGATGTGGGTATTTTTTTTAACATTTTAATTTATGTAACGGTTCATGAAACTTATAAAAGGAACATTTTGTCTTACATATTAATATTTATTTATAAGTATTTTGAACTATTACAAAAAAATACGTATTTTATCATTTGCAAGTGTTACGAACAGTTGCTAAACAAAAAGGCTTATTGAATTTTGCTACGGTCTTAAACACTGGCAAATGAAAATTTTGCAAGTGTTTAAAACCCTTGAAAAAATTTCATTTGCAAGTGTTCAAAATCGTTGCAATTTTTTATGTAACGGTTATCTAAAATGGACAATTGTTCCTAATAAACCATTGGAAATAACATTTGCAACAATTTTGAACACTTGCAAAATATTTGCAATGCGCTAATTTGCAAGTGTTTTAAACCATTGCAAATGCCATTTGCAAGTGTTTAAAACACTTGCAATTTCCTTGTTTGGGTGTATTGACCTAATTGCTTAATTGTGATCGGTTATCTTGTAATAGGTTAATCTAATTGGCAAAATTCATTGATTTACTTGATTGTACTTGCAAACTTGTTCGAAATTGAAATTGTTTCATAATTTGAGTTCAAACCTATTCACCCCCTCTAGGTATGTTGTTGATGTTTACTTAGAGAATATTACACACTTCGTCTATTAGTATTAGAGCCAAGTGCCCATTTGAATAACATTAACGTGCTTGATTTGATTTTGTGTTTATGGTGTGTTAGCTCATTGACCAAGTTTGCTTATTGTTACTATGCCTGCTAGGATATTAGATTTTGATCTTCTGTTTGGTATTAATCCTCATGATTGTAAATCTATGCATTTGAGTCATAATGAAATGAAAGAAAATTTGACATCTAAAATGTCAAAGAAGAAAAATAAATCTTCTAGATCTACAACAAAGTCAAAGACTATTGTTGTTGACTTTGATGAATGTGATGAAATTAGAAATGGAAAATCATTGAGTAAAATTTTTGATGTGTTAAATGCTCAACTTCTCAAAATAAAAAAGTAAAATGTTAATTTGGCTAATCAACTAAAAATCAGTGAATAAGAAAAGGAAGCTTTTAAAGAGTTTGAAATGACTAATAAATTTATAAGTGAAAAGTTGAAATTGATTGAAAAAGAGAAGGTTGAGTTGTTGAAATTAACTTGTGAATTTAAAAAGGAAAACTAAGCATTAAGGTTACAAAATTAGGATTTGAAAAGATTGATAAGTTCAATAAATGTTGATTTCAAAAACTCAAAGTTTTGAAAATCGAGAAATGTGATTTGACTCTTGAACTTGAAAAAGTTGAATAAACAACTTATTGTTTGTGAAGGTTTTAAAAGTGAACTTGAGAAAAGTTTTGAGTCTTTAAAAAATAATTTGACTCATTCAAAAGTTTGAAAAACAAATCATTTTCTTCTCAATTTATCGCACCGAGTGATTGTTCATCACATGATTCGAAGGATATCAATTCCCTAATTTTGAAGAAAATAAAAGAACCAAAAAGTAAAGAAAAATTTGATTTGAAAAAGAAAAGAGGGATTGATAAAAAGTTTCAAAGGATCATCCGAAATCATTCTCTTTCATATTTTGTCATAAGAAAGAACATTTAGGATCATTTTATTTTAAATTAAAAAAATGAAAATAAAATGTGATTGTGGTTCCTTGATTTCTAAAAGGGAAGATGATTTTGTTCTCGATGATGTCTTTGAGAAAAAAGAATCTTGTGAGACATCATATTGATATGCCAAGACCGTTACCATATGTTCCTCCTAATTTGCTTCGTAGGAGAGTTGAGGGAAGATCTCACAATGTTGGAAATGGTTGTTCGTTTTGTGGTAAATTAAACCAAACTTACCACTTTTTCTTTAAACAAAAGAAACGTTGAAGAGGTGATCTGGGAATTTAAGTGGAAAAGAAGAGTGTGAAAAGAAAAGTTGCCTAATGTACTTTTTGTAGGGTACATGGTCATTAGAATCAAGTTTGTATATAGTTTAAATTGGGAAACAATAAGTTCATTGACAATAGGATAGACGTTTCTCGTTGCATTCCCATTGACAAACTTAAAAGTGAAATGGGTGAGTAGACAATAATGATGAATTACTTTGTGAAAAATAGAGGTAAGGCAAGATAAGATTTTCCTAGACTATAAGATTTCACCTAAAAATAGGATTGAAGTTGACGTTCCTGTTATGAAGTTTGTGAATAAGGAAAGCATTATTGTTTCTCCCATTAATCCGGGGGATGAACCACCTATCACTACTTAGGTAGGTATTTTTCTTAGAATGACTAGGTTTTTATATATTTCCATTACTATCTTATTCTTGATTTGTTGGGAAACCAATCTTGTGGGTATGTTGTGGCCATCCCGAGGGGGTGGGGGTACCCTCTGGCGTGCGTGCGGAATTATGCCCTTTCTCGAGGTGCTCGACCATCGCCAATATGGGATGATATGTAAAAATAGAGTCGCCAGTCTATTTTACACAAAACAGGAAAAATAAATTTTACCACCTCAAGAGAACGACATCAAGGATAATACTGATGCTTGCAAAACCAAGTAGTTCAAAGGTTCGGGGACTAAGTTATAAAATGGGAAGGTGTTAGGCACCCACCCCTCCCTTTTGGTATCGCATGGGCATATGTTAATCTTCTCCTTTTAGACTCCGTGATATGTGTGCTTATGTATATAAAGTAGATGGAGAATGAAATCGTTCAACTCGCGTTATAGAAAAGGACGGAGTGAATTCATCCTTAGGAGTGTTCCCAAAAAATAATAATTTAAAATATAATATAAGTGTGTACCGAATCACAAGTCGTTATGAAAGGACGAATGTATACATTGGATAAGACACGAGCACGTAAAAATATGACATCCATTAAGAATATAGTTATAGTAAAAACAATAAAACAAATGTGCATAAGAGAGGACTCGAATCTCGGGATTTACCCAAGACACCTACATAGCCCAAGGTGCATCAAAGTCCAAGTAGTTAGAAGATAACGTATGCTGGGGTTTAACCCATAAATCCAAACGAGGGATTTATTATATATGTGTGTGTAGAGATAAACGTGCTTTAAGCGTGAGAATTTGTAGTAAGAATCCCTCTTTTGGAATATATAGATAAACCGTATTATTCTTATTTTTGGTTTTTTAATGAAAATAGAGTACGTGAAAATAGTACTAATAAATGTTTGAGATTAATTTATGTGGTGTGATGAAATAAAGCATTAAAGTAGAAATAAAACAACTAATACTACAATAAGAGAATTTAGAGAAGAGGATGGAGAATTGGACCTCCTTATGAATACTTAAAGTGGATCTTGAGTGTAGATACACTGATCTTACAATGGGATGAAGGTGGTTGCACAACACCATAATGGCTATTTTGCAACTAATAGATTTTTTAATCTGTAAGTGTTTATAACACTTAGAAATTTTACAACGGTTTTGAACACTTATAAACGTTATAAGTGTTCAAAACACTTGTAAAATTTATAATTTTATTAATGCCAAAACCCAAAAGGGTTGCATCATCTCCCAAAAGTGTAAAGAGATAATTTCCCACCTCATTGTTTCCCTCGTCAAAAATTTCCTCCCCCGTTTACTCAAACCACACCCAAATTTTCCCTCCCTACCAAAATCACACACCCCTTATTTAAACTCTCTCAATCGACTGGTAAGGTTGCGATTCAGATTTGGAAGACTCCGATTTTAGGTCTCTCTCTCCCAAAATCGCACTCAGATGATTCCGATACTTATTTTCGGTATTTTACGATCATAAAGCCTAGGGCTCCATCGTAAAGCTTAAAAACTTGATTCAGGTATAACTCTCTCTCTCTCTCTCTCTCTATATATATATATATATATATATATATATATATATATATACGAGTTTGATCTTTGAATTGTTCGAGTCATTAAGTCTACAAGTTGTGACAATATATCCAAGAATAAGTATAATGGTAAGGGGTTTGGACTCTTGGATGTAAATTTTAGTTGTAGCTATATCCAAGGAGTTTACTTTGTATTTTCACTTTCATTTGCTTATTTTTTTTGCCTTATTGTTTTGGATGTTGTTGAATGAAATTGTGAAGTTTTATAATGGGAAATTTTGTTTAGGGTTTCATATTAAGTTTTTTAATGAATAAATGTTTTGTTTTTTGTTATTTTTAAATGAATAAATATGTACGAGTGCTTGTCAAAGGTACATATACTCATCCTCTAAAGGTAATTACAGTTTAACGATTTCATGTCAGGGAAACACGGAGTTGTGGAATTTTTAAACTATTTGTAAAGATTCATGAACATCTAAGAAAAAATGTAGAGAAGTAATTTGGTCATATGTATTTTTGTATATTCTCTTTCAATTTTATTACACTACGATTGTTGAATTCAATTATGTTTTTGGTTTTTCAGGTGGTCGAATTTTTTTACATGAAGATTTCACCCTGTTTTGGTTGTACGTGGTAATTCCACCTTATTATGTTAGTTCCCTTCCTTTTTTGTGAGAGGTAATGAGCAAACTGCAGGCAGGAACATCAGGTTGATAGGTTTCCTAGTTTTTATTATTAGGTTATGTAACTAAGACACTTTTTATGTATAAATTCTGTTTTATATACTATTAATTTGCACTCGAATTGGTTTATCCTCTTTGTTTTATTGCAACACTCCTTTGCATGATTTTCCACCGACCCTAAAATGCAAATGTTAAAACATTTAGTGTAAATGTGTGGTTTATATGCAGGTTTAGGGTCTTAGTAATCATCTTCTAGAAGTAATCATATTCCCGTTTCTATGTTTGTTAGGGTCTTAATAAACATATTTACTTTTTGTTTGTGTTTGGGTCTTCACATTCAAATTAGTTCATCTATGTTAAACAAAATTGGGAGTGCATAGTATGGCAGTTAAAAGTGACAGTGTATGAAAATGTCTTTCTTGATCGACCTTGAATATGGAATTAAGTTCAATTTTTTTATTATTATTTTGAATATGAACCAACAATTATTATGATCTAAGGATTCTAATGGTTTGTATTTGATTTCGGTTGTCTTTTTCTTAGGATGGTTATGTACTTTGTTACTGTTGTGTTTTGTCTTAGCAGATCAGAGAAGAATTTAGGAGATGCAAGTACAATACAAGATGATGGCAATGAATTATGAAGTTTTCTTCTCCTGATACGCGAGCTCTACATGAGCACTACTTGCTTTAATATTTGCTGAAATGGTAATACTTTTGAATTATTAGAAAATTTTGCTTCTGTATGTCTTTTATACGGGTCCATCATATTTTTTTAAGGGGGTTTTGGGGAAAGGTCCTCATAATTCTCAAAGTGTATAAAAATAGGACACTCCACATAATTTTATTAATTTAGTCCCTGTACTAAAAATACCATGAAAAATGGTAAAAAAATGGTATCGTTAGCGAGGACCAAAAAAATGAACTCCTAACTCTAAAGGGACCACACAAATAAATGCTATTGTACCACAGGGACTAGATTTATAAACTTGAAAATCATTGTCCTGAAAATCCAAATATAGGAAGGAACATGACCTTTACCTTAATTCTCTATTTTTTTTAAATGGTAATCAATGAATTGTGTTATTTCTCAACTTCTGTTTCAAAGTTAAGGCCATTAGAAGTTCAAAGTGTATCTTATTTTTCTTTTACTTTCATGCAACAATTCCTCCATGTTATAGTACAAATTTGTTCCACAAACACACTGGAATAGAATGGAATAATCAGTTTTCATTAGCTATCCAAACAGAGAATAAGACATAATTCCCTGAACGAGCATTTTTTTCTTTTCTTGTATGCATTTTTTAAATTATTTTTCGTGTATTACATTACTTAATGGATGTACGAAGAAAGCACATAAAACAGTGTTAATGGATATATCAATAATGCTGCCAAAACAGTGACAAGGGTTTCTCCACTCTTAACATATTAGTATGGAAAACAAATTGAGTTTTCCTTTCATTAAGGGTTTTCTTTGATTTACAGTTGAAATTTTCGCTTTTCGTTGGATGAATTTGAAGTAACAATGTACTTATAATACACTTCTCTTACTCTGTTATATAAAAATTGTATGATCAGAATCTTTACCTTTCAATTACTCTGTTATTTAAAAATTGTTACAATCCTATATTCATGGGGACTAATGTATTAGTTGCTTTTATATTGTAACATGTTTTTATCAGAGAAGATGAATATGTAGCCCGCTAAGCGTTCAACATCTGCGAATCTTTTGGCCTACAAGAACCCCGAGGTCACCTTTCTCCTTCTCTCTCCATACATATGAATAAATATTTTATTTTTCTTTAATTTGTGTTTATAAAGGTATTCCTTAAACAACCCTCTTTTTGTATAATGATTATAATCATAGTGGGATAGTTTAGGGAAAAAATTGATTTTTCTTAATATTGCAACCTAATGCTAAAGCCTATATCCATTCTGGGATTTTGGTCAAAATATTTTCTTATACTATCAAACAGTGACTCTTTTAATTTACTAAGGAGGGGATGTGAGTTTTTAAATCACTATGGCTTCTTTACAATATAGGCTTCTTTTAAAAAGCTAGAGTATATAAAATCTTTGGACATCAGTTCTAATTTTTCTTAAGGAAAGGGTTCACTTAAGTGGCTAAGAAAGTTCATGGCATGGGTTTGAAATTTGGGATACATGTTATGAGAGTTATAAGTACGCAGGCGATCAATGAAAGAACCCCAATCTTAGATGTCACCACGGTATTACTCTTCACTCCAAATATCAATTCAGTTTTACTTCTCCAAATCAGATAATTTTAGCTGTGAGAACCTAAATATGAAATTTTCTTACAAAAATTTAGTTTCAGCTCCCTATGACCTGCTCAAATTAATTTATGAACCTTAATATATAATATTTTTTATAGAATATTTTTTTTCCACTCATTTGTTAATTTATGAACCTTAATTTATAATATTTTTTCCCATCTTGCTTTAAGTTTCTATTCATATGATTATTTTGTCAGAGCATGTGTTTATAACTTGAATTCCATCGATTTTAAAGGGAATAATTGATGATATAATCATTAATCTGACAGTTCTTGTAGGATTAGTTCACTATGAGACAAGGAGACATATTTCTCATCTTTCCAGTGTTCTGCATCTGGGGTTGTATGTAATTGTTCACTCGTTCTCAATTTGTGAATCCTAACATATTCCCTGCATACACATTCCTCTAGTAACCACTATGTATTAAGATTGGTCAAAATAGGTGATGCCCTCTCACGCAACCCTTCAACATTGTTTAAGTTGTTAACCTGTATGAAAATAATGCTTAAACTCTCAAATATAGTGTAATTATATTTCATCGTTTCTTTCTTTTGGGGGAAATTTATGTGTTTTGGTTTAATTAAGCGTTGAGTGATAAGCTAATCAAGCTATTGTGACAAGTGAGGAGTGCACCATTTCCTGGGGTATGTATTGTTTCTTAAACCTTAATATTAGCTCACAAGTACCACTTTATAAGTTAAAATCATATTATGTTACTGTGAAAGTCTGTTTGGTTGTCATAATGTAACTCTTTGCTAAAATATTACAATGATCTACAAAATCTTGTTGTGACTGAGTATTGAGCCATGGATTAACATATTTGTGAGAATCTATTTCTAGTTCCTCTGCTGCGTTTGAGTACCGAACTATGAATTAAGATATCTGTGAGATTATATGGATTCAATCGATACTAGTGAATGGATGTATGAAGAAAGCACATAAAACAGTGCACATAAAATGTTTATCTAGGTATCTTTTATTTCCTTAGTTAACTTGTTTGCTTAGCTGCTTATAGTCAAATGAGTTTTGATATTTGCTTGTAATGTGCATAGGTGGGTTTGACACTGCACATGCGGCTGCTCAATCAGCTCTTACATCTCTCATCTTTTAAAGTTTTATATGAAAATGTGGGGCTAATACATATAAGGAAACAAGAAATCAGTGCATATCATAGGGCAGCTATCAAGTTGCGGGGAGTTGAAGTTGGCATCAATTTTAGCCTCGATGATTATGAAGAGGAGTGGGAGTGGGAATGGGAGTGCGAGTGGGAGTTTAGGGCTGGGCGGGATTAAAGATCGGAGGAAGGAAAATAGAGGAGATGAGGATGACGGTAGGATGTTATTTGGGAATGGGAGTGCGAGTGCGAGTGCAAGTGGGAGTTTGATGTGGTGATTAGTTTTTAATATATATGTTATTTGGGTTATTTAATGCTTTACAGACAATGTCACTCTAAAATTTTGAAAATATGATGATCTATTTTCCTACAGCTTTTTGAGCATGGAACTGCATCTCTGATAAGAGAATTGGCTGACCAACTTACTAGTCATGTTATGACCCTTAGCCTTCAGATGTATGGTTGTCGAGTGATCCAGAAGGTATCTTAATTGTGCGATCACACTAATTACATTATTGACTATGTTTATTTCACGATGGTGTCTCCATTGGGATGGCATGCATCACTATGAATTGAAATCATTTAGGAAAAGAAAATTCAACATTACTGTTATTATTATCGTACGCTCGCACCTCTTATCACATGATGAAGAGATAGAGGTATCACGATAACTATAACCGTCATAACTAATATTTTCTCTCATTGTCTTACTGAGCAATTGTATTAATGAAAATGTCATTTCGTTTCCTGCTTTAGACTAACTATGCCGAAATCCCTGTAGTCTCCCGAGCTTTTAGCCTATTTAAGGCACCACCTCCTGCTCATACCCCAGTTCAGGCACCACCTTATGCTCCGCCAGTCAAGCCGCCAGCTCCTGCTCTTGCTCCACCAGTCAAGGTGCCACCTTCTATACCTAAGCCTCCACCAAGAAAAATATTATTATCATTAAATATTTATTGTGCTTTATAATTTTTAAAAACTTCTGTATATGTTGTTAATTAATACATATATATCTATTATATAATATTGGTTAGCTAATTGTGACAGATTATAGGGGTGGACAAGTTCAAATCCAAATGGTAACAAGAGTTTTTATTTTCTTCTTCTGAGTTTTAGTTATATATACTAGTGTATATTTTATAATGTGATTTTGGTTCGAGATCAAATTCCTTACATTGATTTTGGTGATTCTTACATGGCCTACATAAATAAGAGGTGCAGGGTTGTTGAGAGTCTAAAAAAGATGGTATTGTTCATTTGGATTACGGACTCGATGCTAACCGTGCTCAGTGGATATCAACAAAAAAGATAATTATTTCATGGCTTACAGATGCAGTCATCTATGAATTCCGGATGAAATGTTATGGAACAATGGTTAATGCTAAGCCAAAAAAAAAAAGAACAGGTACATTTTTCTGTATATACAGAGTAATTGAAATATCATTTTCTCTTTATACTTCTCCTTCTCTTTCTTTTTGTTAACGTCCACACATGCACAAACACAATTTCATGTATATACTTATAACCATTTTATTGGACAAATATACCATAGAGCCACCACTGCCTACCTAGCTTTGCCAACTATGTTAGGGAACAAACACTTTTTGTTTGGATACAAGTAACTTCGATAGAAATTTTATTTGATTTGTTACTTATACCCATTAGCAAATAGTTGAGGTTGATCCACTAACTTTGTTGTCTTATGCAGATTAACCAGTTTGGATGCAAATTTTGTTGACCAAGTGTTGTTTAAACTTCATGCTTTAACTGTAAGTATCATAGTTGTGATTTTTATGTTAGCGAATCATGTATTTATTAAAGACGTATATTGATTTGGCTTAGTTTTACCTCTTATACCTCTGAGAAACTAACAAGTTAATGCTTACAAATTCTCAGTGTTAGATGATTTAATATAGTGGAGGAGTTGATGTGGAACCCAAAGTGTAATAGACCTCAACAAATAGAGGCATACTGGAGGAGTTGATGTTTTTTCTTGGACACTTGTGCTTGCCTTTTAAGAGTCACTTCTTTGTTTATGTCCACAATCACATAAAACTGTTGCTAAATTTGACTTTCGTGATGTTTCTCAGGTTTTTATCAGACTCTCATTGGTAATGTCATTTCATCTTTCGCTGATAGGAATGCTGAAGTGGTAGAAGCTACGATTTCATTTTTTATGCACTTGGAGAGTCATTAAGCGGCGAGGCAGTATGCTGGTAGTGGTCTTTTGAGGGAACTAGTGTCAATGCTCTTATCGACACAATTTCCTAGCCATATTAATAGGGTTGTACAAATGCGTATTTGGATACAATAACTAGGTGTATGAAGTTTGTTCAGGAGAATACTCAATATATACCTTTCATTCTTACTTCCTTTCTTGATGAGTGTTTGCTTATGTCGAACATATCATGAAGTATTGTATGAAAGTGTTTGGATATAATTGTTATCTTTTTAGCTAATTTTATTATTTGTTATATGTGAAGTTGGTGGTATGTGTTGAATATTTTTTATTTTTTTTAATATTTTAATTTATGTAAGTGTTCATAACACTTACAAAAAGAATATTTTTTTTCCTTACAACTTACTATTTGCAAGTGTTTTGAACTGTTACAAAAAGAAATATATATATATATTTTCATTTGTAAGTGTTTATAACAGTTGTAAATTAAAAATGCTTGCTGAATTTTGCAAGTGTTCTAAACACTTGCAAATGAAAATTTTGCAAGTGTTCAAAACACTTGCAAAAGTTTAATTTGCAAGTGTTCAGAACAGTTGCAAATTTTTTTGTAACGGTTTTCAGCTACGGACATGTGTTTTCAGTAAACACTTGCAAATGACATTTGCAACGGTTTTGGACACTTACAATTTTTTTGCAACGCGCCGATTTGTAAGTGTTTTAAACACTTGCAAATGGCATTTGTAAGTGTTTAAAACACTTACAAATCGCCTGTTTTGGTGTAGTGTTGTGACACCCCAACTAATTAAATACCGGGTAGCTAATCCTTTATTAAATTAATACAAAATGTCAAGTTGGTTCAGTTCATAGCATCACTGTTGAGAAACATTTTAACAATTACTAGCCACCTAATATTTAAAAAGTGAGTTGTCAATTTTAATTAAATTCGATTAACATACAATAAGTTAGATTATGAAATGCTAACATACAACCACAACATAGTCACAATAGAATAACCACGGAATAATAATGAATCTAGATGAATACTACTCTAAATAATACGAATACTGAATACAACCAAATACAAAGTCTGAATCACAAATTAATTACAACCCAAAATCTGAAATAAAATCGAGTAAGTAAGATGTCTCTAAAAGAAAAGAGGCGACATGCCCAACAGATGAGAAAATATGAAAATAGAGGCAAGATAGAAAGTGAAGGCGTCTATTGTCGAGGTCCTGTAACTTCCACAGCAGCTACAACACGTCACCAGAATGGAACTCCTACGCTTGGTGTCCTTGTGGCTGGGCACCTAAAAGGTTTTTACAAGAAAATAGATTTGAAAGCAAACGGGACAGAGCCCGATTGTGAAAATAGTTTAAAATACAACAAGTGTTTAATACCATTAAACAATGAATATAAAATACATGATAGTGCGTTCACTCACATGAGTTTCTTACCTCTCAACTAAGTGTGCACTCCTATCGTTCCCGTACCCGTTCTAGTTATTCCGCTATCTAACTAGTCCAATACACAATCTAACATTACTATACGATTTCTGATTCAATTCCCGACATCTTAATTTAAACAGAGAGTTTTACATTTCTTCTTAGTTCTCAAAATTAGTAATACTAATCACTAGGGATTTTCCATTTTTAACTCTACAAAAATGTTGCTAATATTCACACTTACATTTATACATGACAGTTCATTTCAATTAATAGTATAATTTTCTCATCATAAATATTCAATACTGGCACCCCGAGACTAAGCTGCGGTGCACACATACGCTGCTATCGAATCTCGGTACATCACGTACATAAGGACCACGTATTCCAAATCTCTCAGGAATCGTTTCGACAAGTAACAAACACACACAATAGAGGCGAACATAGTTCACATGACATGGGTCACGCACATACCTACACTCCCATGATCAGCATACTTATTAACTTCTCAATAATTCTTTCTCTGACCTATGTCCTCGAGGTACCAATCTAAATCCCCCCGTAGGCACCCAAATATTAGATGGCCCTGATCGAACGCCGACCTCCCGTGATAGCAAGTATGGTAGGTATGTTATATACAGATAATCACATATACCAAGCATTCTCACATCTTAGATATCTCATAATATTAGTGGAAGTATGTCTTACATTCTTATACCGTCATTAGATGTTGCACGTTTACAAATCCCCGAATAATATCATTAAAAGTTGTCAACCTTTCTCACTTCGAAATTTTTGATACTTATTTCCTAACCCATAAATGTCATCCGGTTTACTACAAAATTCTAAGTTTTACTCCTCAACGTACTCAACTCTCACAACTATACCCACTGGTCAACAAGGGAAGGTTATCACTCAGTTAAAGAAGTCTACTGAAAGTTTGAAATAAATCAGGCCTAAAAAGGCCATTCTGTCAACTCGTTAGAAATCTCGTTCGAACGAGGTTGTTCGAACGAGGGTCGTTCGAATGAAGTCTTCGAATGAACTCGTTAGAAGGGATAGTGTCATCTCGTTAGAAGCTCATTTGAACGAGGTCGTTCGAACGACCTGGGCAGGTCTTCTAACGAGATGGCAGAATACGACCAGAAATTTTCCAACGCGTTTTTCTTCAATTCCTCTTTTCAAAAATCCATTCTAAGATTTTCCCAATTAAGTTTTATTGTTAGTAAACTAATCTAAGTCCTCATAGGTCACTTCTTAACATATTATTGGGGTCAAATCCTCCTAATCAACATGCAATTGACATAAATTCCTAATTTTCACCCCAAACCCTATGAACATGAACCCAAAGTTTAAATGTATTTAAAGACTCCTTATTACTCCGTTTTCAGATCATCAAAAGTTATGTTTTGTGTATTGAATTCGTCCATAAGCATTCTACATGCAATTCCTATCTCAAAATCATAAGTTTCACCATAATCCCATTAGTTTTCCTCAAGACTTTCTAGGCAATTAAAGTTTCTACACTAAACATGGAGGAAATATTCAATGAAATTAATAACATTAAATCAATTGCCTTAGATTTGTTCTTCATATTTGTTGCCGGTGTTTCAAGGTTGATTCTTCCCTCTTTCTGGTCATAATATCTTCCAAGACTGATAATGGGGAGATGGTTTTGTTTAGAACCTCCTTTAACGTCTCTTTTAACTACCTCCGTAGCCCACTCTCTTACTTTTGGCTGATAATGGCCTTAGTGGCCCTTATAATAATATCTATTTTAACACTAAAATTCGTGGGTTTTAATCCCTTAATTTTTAAAATTACCAAAATACATTCCAGGTTGCCGATTTGGCCTAAAAATGCCCCGGGACCCAAACTAAACCTCCGGCTAGTGTTTTCGGACTATTTTGACCCTTCCGGACGTGTTGGCGCACTCAAAATGATAATTCAGTTGATAAAAATATAATTTACATTTTAATTTAAATACATTCATTCCTGACGCGACTAACACGCGCGCGTTCCAATCATTTCCCAAATTGTCGTATTTCTGCCTCGCAACAACTTTAATATTTTCAATGCTCATATATTACCATATATACTCAGAAACATTCAATTTTAACATCATAATCAAATACCAACTCACATATCGCTAGTATTTATATCCGAATTAATTCCCAATTAATTTTCATTTAATTCAATTAATCCCTTAAATAAAAATTAATAAAATTACGGGGTATTACGTACTTCCCCCCTAATAACATAATTTCGTCTTGAAATTCGGAACTAATGAATACCTAGTAAAAATAGCTCTGGATAACGTTCGCGCATCTCATCTTCGCGCTCCCATGTGGACTCCTCGACATTATGATGCCGCCACTGCACGCGTACTAATGGTACTATCTTTGACCTCAGTTTCCTCTCGCTGTGGTCCAGAATAGCAATCGGCCCCTCCTCATAGGAACTATCGGGCTGAAGATTGATGTCCTCTAAAGCAATGTGAGTATGGGTCAAGTCGTCTCTAAGATATTTCCTTAGCGAGGAAATATGGAACACATCATGAATTCTATGCAAGTGCTCCGGTAACCCAAGTCTATACACAACTGCCCAAATCCTCTCGATGATGGGAAATGGCCCCACGTATCTTGGTGCGAGTTTCCCCTTCTTCTCAAAACGCATAATCCCCTTCATATGAGATACTCTGAGTAACACCTGATCCCCCACCTTGAATTCTCTGAAGAACCTTTTGGCATCAACATAGCTCTTTTGCCGGTCTTGAGCTACTCGAATACGACTCCGTATCATCTCTATCCTTGTCGAAGTGTCCTGAATCACTTTCGGCCCAAGGAGTTTGTTATCCCCCACCTCTAACCAATATGCTGGGGAATGACGAGGTCTACCATACAGTGCCTCAAATGGAGCCATGCAAATGGTGAACTGGTAGGAGTTATTATAAGCAAACTCCACCAGTGGAAGGTACTGCTCCCAACCACCTCTAAAGTCTAGGATGCACATAAGCAACATGTCCTCCAACATCTGATTTGTCCGTTCTGTTTGCCCATCAGTCTGCGAGTGATATGCCGTACTCAGCCGCAACTCCTTACCCATGGCCTCCTGGAAACTCTCCTAAAATTATGAAACAAATATATTGTCTCGGTCAGACACGATATTTAGAGGTACCCTGTGAAGTCTCACTATCTCCGTAATGAAAATATGGGCATACTGTCCCGTAGTGTAGTCTGTCCTCACGGGCAAAAAATGAGCAACTTTGGTCAACCTATCCATAATTACCCATATGGAGTCGTGACCCCTCTGTGACGTAGGTAACCCCGTGATAAAATCCATGGATATGCTCTCCCATATCCACATCGGAACCTCTAACGACTGTAGAAGTCCTACGATTTCTGATGGTCCACCTTTACTAGCTGACAAGTGGCGCATTTAGAAAGGAACATGGTGATATCTCTCTTCATCCCTCTCCACCAGTACTGCCATCTCATGTATTGGTACATCTTATCCCCACCAGGGTGTACCGCTAACCGTGAGCCGTGCAACTCTTCCATTACCTCATGTCGCAAGTCTTCCCCTTTCGAAACGACCAGTCTTCCATTGAAGAGTAATCCCCCATCTGAACTAATGGTATAGGACTCAACTCCCTCTGCTAGTAATCGAACTATCTGCTCGTGACAGAACGAGTCATTTTCCTGGGCCTTTATCACGCTCGTAACAATCTGAGGTGTAACAGTCATCACAGACATGAACGATCGGGCCACTGCATCCTGGTGTCCCAACTCCTTCCACTTAGCTTTCCACATCTCGGTCACCTCCTCTACTGGCCTATGGCTCAAAGCGTCTGCTACCACATTATCCTTCCCTGGGTGATATTGGATATCAAACTGATAATCCTTCATAAACTCAAGCCACCGACGTTGATGCATATTCAGTTCCTTCTGCGTGAAAAGGTATTGTAGAGACTTATGGTTTGTGAACAAACGGAATTTCTCCCCCAAGAGGTAGTGTTTCCAAATCCGAAGAGCAAATACGACTTTCGCTAACTTTAAGTCATGGGTGGGTAATTCTTCTCGTGAGGCTTAAGCTTACGGGAAGCATAAGCTATGGCCTGACTCTCCTATTGCAGTACACCTCCAAGTCCTTGTAAGGACGCATCGGTGTAGACTAGATACTCAACTCTCGGTCTGGGCAATGCTAACACAGGCGCTGAGGTCAACTTGTCCTTAAACTCATCGAATGCCAACTGACAGGCATCGCTCCAGATGAATGGCACACCTTTGCGAGTCAGATGTGTCAAAGGACCCGCTATCTTTGAGAAACCCCTAATAAACCTTTTGTAGTATCCTGCTAGGCCCAAGAAACTATATATCTCAGTCGGTGTAGTGGGATGTCCCCAATCCCTCACCGTGGATACCTTCCCCGGATCAACAGATATCCCCCGGTCTGAAATGATATGCCCCAAAAACTGAACCTCCTTCAGCCAAAACCCACATTTTTCGTACTTTGCATAAAGCTCATTTTGACGCAGCGTTTACAAAACCTGCCTCAAATGTTCAGCGTGCTCCTCTTCTGTCTGGTAGTAAACCAGAATATCATCAATAAAGACAATGACAAACTGGTCTAGGAACTCTCTGAATACCCTATTCATCAAGTCCATAAACACGATTGGGGCATTGGTCAAGCCAAAAGGCATAACCCGAAACTCGTACGAACCATATCTCGTCAAGAAAGCAGTCTTCGGGATGTCCTGTTCCCTGATACGCAACCGATGGTATCCCGATCATAAGTCAATCTTTGAGAAGAAGGAAGCTCCTCTCAGCTGGTCAAATAAGCCATCGATTCGGGGAAACGGGTACTTATTCCATATCGTGACTTTATTCAACTTACGGTAATCTACACACAACCTCAACGATCCATCCCTCTTCTTTACGAACAACATAGGGGCTCCCCACGATAAAGTACTCCTTTGAATAAACCCCTGACCCAATAACTGCTCTATCTGATCCCTTAGCTCTCTCATTTTCGCTGGAGCCATACGGTAAGGTACGCGGGCAATTGGCCGAGTTCCTGGCGTCAAATCGATAACAAAATCTATCTCTCGACTAGGAGGTAATCCAGGTATATCCTGAAATATATCAGCAAACTCCCTAACAATTGGAATCGAATTGAGTGGTAATACCACTTCCTTAGAGGTCTCCTCCTCTATATAGTACAAGTGAGTGGACGATCCTCCCTCAGGGCGAGGCATCGCCACTAAAAACATCTCCTGCCCGGGAATGACAAAAATAATACTCATATTGAAATAATAATTCATGTCTCGGTACTCAACTAGCCAATCCATACCAACAATCGCATCATACTCAGTCATTTCTAATACTAACATATCAGCAGGTAAAGTAAATCTCCCGATCTCTATACCCACACCTCTATAAATAAGAGAAATCACGAAACCCCTACTCAACGGTGAATCTACACAACTAATCGTGCTCTCTGCCGTGTCTAACAATCCCAAAGTGCGTGAAAATCTCGTGGCAATGAAACAGTGTGTGACCCCCGTATTAAATAAAATACGCCCCATAGTCCTCTGAATAGAGAACATACCCTCAATAGTAGGTGGATCCTGTGGGACTACAGCATGCTAGAGTTGGTAAACTCCCTCGTACTGAAGCTGTTCCTACTAGACTGGGACTGCTGGGATGGGTGGCAAAGTTGGCATTTGTGGTGGTGCTGGGAGGGCGGCAGGAAACATAGGTCTCTGGGGCTCATGTCAAGCACCCTGCTGCTGCTACTGTGGGGCCCTGCCCCTATCAGGACACTTCTGGCGCTTGTGGCCAATCTTTCCACAAGTAAAAAATTTCCCCAGAAAGTTCCCCCCTCTTTGACCCTGCTGCCCACGGCTCTGGTGGCCGTTGCCATTCCTCCCCTGTCCGTGCTGGACTTGATAAAACTGCTGTTGTTGGCTATGCTGACCGTGCTGACCCTGCTGGCCATGACGAAAACCTCCCTGACCATTTCTGAAACCTCTTATAATCCCCCTGCTGGGAACCCTGATCTCCCTGCCTATGCTGACCCTGAGTAGATTGTGCCCGCCTGGAACCATTTCCCCCTGTCCTTCCCTATTGGCTGGACTCTCCTGATCTCTTACTCTCTGACATGTGGAAGCGGTGGTGTTGGCAGTGAAGAAGTGTTGCGTTAACCACATCATAATAAGTGGCCAATGAGAGATTAACCAACAAGTGCTGACGGATCCTCCAAGTCAACCCATCCATGAACTTTTGAATCTTTTTCTCCTCGGTTGGAATTTCATCAGGAACGATGTTCAAGATATTAGTGAATTCGGCCTTATACTCGGCCACGGTCTTCCCCTCCTGCTTGAGGTTCATTAACTTCCTCCTCATTTCGGTGTGAACGGCTGATGGAAAATATTTGCGGTCGAACCACACCCAAAATTCCTGAATGAAAAGGATGTCTCTCTCCTCCGTGGTGGTAATGGATTCCCACCATTACAACGCTGATCCTACTAGCTTAAAAGTAGCCAGTATCTATTTTTGTACATCTGTGCACTCGTATATCCTCATGTGCCTTTGGATGTCCTTCTTCCACTGGCTGGACACAACGACATCGGAGCTACCTGTAAACTCCAGAGGGTGTGCTTTCTGAAAAGCATCACGAACACGTTCCCAAGTAGACGGGAATGCATGAGCCTGAAGTGGCGCTACTACCGGTACCTGAGGCGGTGCCTTCTGCACAACTGCTAGGGAGGCATTTACCGCTTGGGCTACAATAGCGACAACCTCTGCGGCATTCAAGGAGCCATAAACTGGTGCATGATGTGGCTCGGGCTGAGCATCCCTGGTAACTCTTTGTGCACGTCGTGGAGGCATCTGAAATGAGAGTAAAGTCTTATAAGTTCGCAGTTATTATCTTAAAATATCTGAAGAGCGAAACATACATAATAGAGTACAACAATCCTAAAATATAGGGCTTTATATCAAAGAAAGCTACGCGGAAACATAACAAGCCGTACAGATCCTAAGGACACTAGAACCTGATGCTCTGATACCACCTGTGACACCCCATCTAATTAAATATCGAGTAGCTACTCCTTTATTAAATTAATATAAAATGTCAAGTTGGTTCAGTTCATAGCATCACTGTCGAAAAACGTTTTAACAATTACTAACCACCTAATATTTAAAAAGTGAGTTGTCAATTTTAATTAAATTCGATTAGCATGAAATAAGTTAGATTATGAAATGCTAACATACAACCACAACATAGTCACAATAGAATAACCATGGAATAATAATGAATCTGGAGGAATACTCCTCTAAATAATTCGAATACTGAATACAACCAAATACAAAGTCTGAATCACTAATTAATTACAACCCAATATATGAAATAAAACTGAGTAAGTAAGATGTCTCTAAAAGAAAAGAGGCGACATGCCCAACAGATGAGAAAATCTGAAAATAGAGTCAAGATAGAAAGTGGAGGCGTCTACTGTCGAGGTCCTGTAACTTCCACAGGAGCTACAGCACGTCACCGGAATGGAACCCCTACGCTTGGTCTCATTGTGGCTGGGCACCTAAAAGGTTTTTACAAGAAAATAGATTTGAAAGAAAACGGGTCACAGCCTGATTGTGAAAACAGTTTAAAATACAGAAAGTGTTTAATACCATTAAACAGTGAATATAAAATACATGATAGTGCGTGCACTCACATGAGTTCCTCACCTCTCAACTAAGTGTGCACTCATATCGTTCCCGTACCCGTTCTAGTTATTCCCCTATCTAACTAGTCCAATACACAATCTAACATTACTATACGATTTCTGATTCAATTCTCGACATCTTAATTTAAACAGAGAGTTTTACATTTCTTCTTAGTTCTCAAAATTAGTAATACTAATCACTAGGGATTTTCCATTTTTAACTCTACAAAAATGTTGCTATTATTCACACTTACATTTATACATGACAGTTCAGTTAAATTAATAGTATATTTTTCTCATCATAAATATACAATACTGGCATCCCGAGATTAAGCTGCGGTGCACACATACTCTGCTATCGAATCCCGGTACATCACGTATATAAGGACCGTGTATTCCGAATCTCTCAGGAATCGTTTCGACAAGTAACAAACACACATAATGGAGGCGAACATAGTTCACATCACATGGGTCATGCACATACCTACGCTCCCATGATCAGCAGACTTATTAAGTTCTCAATAAGTCCTTCTCTGACCTATGTCCTCGAGGTACCAATCTAAATCCCCCCGTAGGCACACAAAGATTAGATGGCCCTGATTGAACGCTGACCTCCCGTGATAGCAATTATGGTAGGTATGTTATATACAGATAATCACATATACTAATCATTCTCACATCTTAGATATCTCATAATATTAGTGGAAGTATGTCTTAAATTCTTATACCATCATTAGATGTTGCACGTTTACAAATCCCCGAATCATATCATTAAAAGTTGTCAACCTTTCTCACTTCGAAATTTTTGATACTTATTTCCTAACCCATAAATGTCATTCGGTTTACTACGAAATTCTAAGTTTTACTCCTCAACGTACTCAACTCTCACAACTATACCCACTGGTCAACAAGGGAAGGTTATCACTCAGTTAAAGAAGTCTACTGAAAGTTTGAAATAAAATCAGGTCTAAAAAGGCCATTCTGTCAACTCGTTAGAAATCTCATTCGAACGAGGGTCATTCGAATGAAGTCTTCGAATGAACTCATTAGAAGGGATACTGTCATCTCATTAGAATCTCATTCGAATGAGGTCGTTCGAACGACCTGGGCAGGTCTTCTAACGAGATGGCAGAATACGCCCAGAAATTTTCCAACGCATTTTTCTTCAATTCCTCTTTTCAAAAATCCATTCTAAGATCATCCAAATTAAGTTTTATTGTTAGTAAACTAATATAAGTTCTCCTAGGTCGCTTCTTAACATATTATTGGGGTCAAATCCTCCTAATGAACATGCAATTAACATAAATTCCTAATTTTCACCCCAAACCGTATGAACATGAACCCAGAATTTAAATGTATTTAAAGACTCCTTATTACTCCGTTTTTAGATCATCAAAAGTTATGTTTTGTGTATTGAATTCCTCCATAAGCATTCTACATGCAATTCCTATCTCAAAACCATAAGTTTCACCATGATCCCATTAGTTTTCCTTAAGACTTTCTAGGCAAGTAAAGTTTCTACACTAAACATGGAGGAAATATTCAATGAAATTAATAACATTAAATCACTTGCCTTAGATTTGTTCTTCATATTTGTTGCCGGTGTTTCAAGGTTGATTCTTCCCTCTTTCTGGTCACAATCTCTTCCAAAAATGATGGTAGGGAGATGGTTTTGTTTAGAACCTCCTTTAACCTCTCTTTTAACTACCTCCGTAGCCCACTCTCTTACTTTTGGCTGATAATGGCCTTAGTGGCCCTTATAATAATATCTAATTTAACACTAAAATTCGTGGGTTTTAATCCCTTAATTTTTAAAATTACCAAAATACCCTTCTAGGTTGCTGGTTTGGCCTAAAAATGCCCCAAGACCCACACTAAACCCCCGGCTAGTGTTTTCTGACTATTTTGACCCTTTCGGACGCGTTGGCGCACTCAAAATGATCATTCGGTTGATAAAAATATAATTTACTTTTTAATTTAAATACATTCATTCCTGACGCGACTAACACGCGCGCGTTCCAATCATTTCCCAAATTGTCGTATTTCTGCCTCGCAATAACTTTATATTTTCAATGCTCATATATTACCATATATACTGAGAAACATTCAATTTTAACATCATAATCAAATACCAGCTCACATCTCGCTAGTATTTATATCCGGATTCATTCCCAATTAATTTTCATTTAATTCAATTAATCCCTTAAATAAAAATTAATAAAATTATGGGGTATTACAGTGGTATGACGAGATGGGGAGGAATTTACTAAATGAAGTACACAAAGGATGGAACGGATATGGGATATGGGCGTTATTAGAAGGGAACAACTCTGATTTCGAGAGAATGTTCTCTTAATTAGTGAGATGGATGTTTAGAGGTGGTTTTCCAAGTGATTTCATGGTATATATTTATAGGGCCAAGGGGGTACCGATCGGCAGGGTCATGGACCTGCCTATTGGCATAGAACCCCAGACACACTGCCAAAAGGCAGGGTTCTAAGGGTGCTATTCCGAAGTTTGGGATAATTTTTTTTTTTAAAATGATCATAAAATACGAACTGTAAGTCAAAATTGGCCACAGGGTAGAGTGTTGGAAAGGGTATTCAGATCCCTTTAAGAATCCATTGAGCCATTTTTGGGTCCAACAGTTGACCGAGGTCAAACGGGGATCAGAAGCTCTCATTGGTCACTTGTAAAGAAGTCTTTGGAGGAAAATAGATCATTCATCCGAACCTTAAGGATGCTTCAAGCATGGGATGGAATCTTAGAAAGGGTATTTGGTGACCTTCGAGATGTCATTCAGTTTCGTTTTGATTAAAGAGTTGACTGAGGTTAAACGAGGCCTGGAAGCGCCCACGGTGACCTTTTGGAGTAAAATGGATCATCCATCCATACTATAAGGATGATTTGCGCACGAGGCAGACCCTTGGAAAGGGGATTTAGAGACCTTAGAAGATTGATTGAGCTTCCCTCAAGATAGAGAGTTGATCTAAGTCAAATGGGTCTCGAGAGCACTCGATGGACTTAAAATCAATTTTGGGGCGGATCATTCGTTTGAATCGTAAGGCCGATTCATGCATAAGGTGGACCATTGGAAATGGCATTCGGAGCCCTTCAAATATTCATTGATCTTATTCTTAGACGAGGAAGTTGAACAGAGTCAAATGGGGTCCAAGAGCACCCGATGGCCTCTAATTTGATACTCGGAGTATGACCTAGAGTTTACGATGAACAAGTGAGTGTTAGGGACCTAAGAAGGTTCTTAGGGGGGTCTTAGGCTGGGGTGTCTATAGAGAGACCCTTGATGTGTGAGCATGGAATAAGTGAAGGTCGTCGAATGATAGACACCACATCGACATCGGGGAAGAGGAGTTTAGGTCCATTATGTTGACCTGGAGGATAAGGGTTAACCGATTCGAAGGGTTGATGTCAATTCTGAGGACCTAAGGAGATAATGACGACTGATTTAGTGGGTCAAGGATGTGTTAAGATTGATTCTAAGGGGATAGGGAGACCAATTTAGTGGGTCGAGGTCAATTCTAAAGTTGTGCTAGGGATGACCGATTCAGAGGGACGAGGTCAATTCTGAGGACCTTAGGTTGTGACGAACAATTCTGAGGGCCAAGGTCAATACTGAGGGACGAGGTCAATTATGAGAACCTAAGTTGGGATGAATAATTCTTAAGGTCAAGGTCAATTTTGAGAACCTTAAGTTGTGACGACCAATTCTGAGGGTCGTGATAATTTCTTATGACCTAAAGTTATGACAACCAATTCTATGGCTCAAGGTCAAATCTGAAGACCTAGAGTTGTGAATAGCAATGCTGAGGGCCGAGTCAATTCTGAGAACCTAAAGTTATGATGACCAATTCTAAGGGCCGCGGTCAATTATGAGGACCTAAAGTTGTGATGACCAATTATGAGGACCGAGGTCAATTTTGAGGACCTAAAGTTGTGACGATCGATTCTAAGGGCTGAGGTCAATTCTGAGGACCTAAAGTTATAACTACTAATTCTGAGGATCAAGGTCAATTATGAGGACCTTGAGTTATAGCGTGAGGAATAGATATCCTGGGGAAATTTAAATTATCTTAGGGTGTAGGTGCACTTATTGTTCCATTAGGGATTATGTTATCTTGAAACTCCATTGGGGAATGTTTAGTGTTAAGGTTTCGATTGGGGAATCATAGTAGACTTAGATGCGAGCGCATCATTGGTTCCGCTGGGGATAAGAGTGTAAGATTGATCTAGGTAGGATTTTTGATAATTTTTAATAGGCTCCGTGCTTCGAAAATGATTTCCTTTAGAGGAAATGGTGTTTTAGATTTTTTAGAATTTGTTTGAGATATATTTTTTTTTTTGGCATTTTCTTGTACAAAATCTTATGGGACTACTGATAAGCAAGATTGACGGGGTGGAATCTTTTGGTAGTTACTAACTCTCTATTGGGTTTTGCATGTGACCTTTTATCCTTAGAGTCTTCTTTCGGAGGCCACGGGGGCTATGGTTTGCAGGTGTAGGTAAGGAGGTTGCTGGCGCTTGAGGTGGTGCGGATGAGGTGACATCCATTTCTCGTTCTTTAATTTTGAGATTTTCTTACAGACTATTGTTGTGTCTGTAGGAGCTTGGTATTGACCATGAGGTATGCTTGATTTATCTACTTTATTCTCGAAAAGAGACTAAAAAAGAGATGCATACTTTTTTTTCATTATCTTGATTTAATGGCTTACTCTACATGCATTTTAATTTGTTGCTGAGGTTTTGTTTTGAGAAAAAGTACGAAAATTGTGTTTTTGGAATTTTTTAGTAGAGGAAAGCCTTGGAGTCTTGGTTGAAAGAGAAATTCCTTTTGAAGGTATTTATTTTGAGAAATTCATTTTTGGAAATTTTTTTTGGGCAAAAAAAAAGAATTTTTTTTTTTCTAAAAAGAGGGACTGCTGATCGACATACACTTTGACCTACCTATCTACATAGTTATCAAGTCCAATCACTCCTAGGCTTTGATTGCAATTTTCAACACTCCTGTACTTCTGTATGACTGATAATTGAACGGGTTTCCAAAAATTCTTTCCAAGGATTTTGGGTATAAAAGGAAGGGTGTGAGGTGTGTTTTCTTCACCAACACCCACATTTCTTTTCTCGCTTCTCATTTCCTTATCCCCCAAATGTCTTTTTCCATGTATAAATAATTCTCCTACTATCTTGAAGGTTTAGAGGACATGTGCCTTTATATTGTTGACTATGGTACTTTCAACTTGGGTCGAGTTTCTCTGTGGCATAATCCAGCCATAGACTGGAACTTACTAGCAGTGGCAATACTATTTTGGTACCCCGAGGACCATGTCTTCTGTTTTGGCCTGGATGAGGTACGTCATTCCTACGAGGAATTCTCAGCAATATTGGGGGTTATTCCTAGTGTTGCGATGGCTATGCGCTATTTTTCTCGTTCTCCCTGGGCATTTTTGGTAGAGGTTCTTGTAAGGACAAATTTCCTATCGAGTCAATTGTTATATTGGCTATATTCCGTTGGATAAAACAATTTTGGGTCATTCGGCATCAAGCATCATTCAACGTAAAGATTCAAGCATCGCATCCTAAGTTCACACGTCATCAATACACACGCCATGCTCGCTATCCTAAAAAAGGTATATGACCAAAATAAATTTTATGTGTTGGAGTATTTTGTTTAATCAAGAAATTTTCATAAAGAACTATCTTTGAAATCAATTTGAACAAGTTTTTGGAAAATAAGAAATCTCGTTCGAAGTTTATCCAGGTTGTTCGAACGACCTGGATCTAACGACATTCCCTAGGCTATACTGGAACTTCGTTAGAAGTTCGTTAGAAAGGTCGTTCGAACGATATCGTTCGAACGAGATTTACAACGACCTATCTAATTCGATACTGAAACTTTGTTAGATAACTCGTTCGAACGACAAGTTGTTCGAATGAACTCGTTCGAACGAGTTCTGCCAGATCTGAATTTTTGAACTTATTTTTAAGCAGTTATTTTCCCACAACTGTTTTGGTCCACTACTTTTTTAGTTATATTATATGGACGAAAATAAGTTTCTAAAGTGAAGGAAGTTCATTATTCTCTTGAGATCATTTTTCATAACTTCCCTCTTTTTTTGGTAAAAATCATCTCCAACACTTTTATCATCTTTTGAAACAAAACCCCTTCAATCAACTTGACATTCAACAAGCAAGTTTGCGGTGGATCTCTGTATTCAAGATTTGTGGAGACGGTGGTTTTCGGCTTCGGTGGATACCGCGACACGAGGAGTGTCAAGCAACGCGTTGGAGCTTCGCGTACTACAAATTCAGAGGTCGAGGACGACATAAGCAAGTCTTGAGTGAGTCAATGTCTGTAAGTCTTTTGAGTCTCTTGTAAAACCTATTTTGCAGTGGATTTTGTCTAGGCCCAGTCGTCCGAGGTTTTTCCCATTTGGGTTTTCCTCGGACATCGGCGTGTTGTGGTTGGGATTTTCGCATTTTACTTTATTAAATCACCTAAATGTACGCTTAGGATAAAATGAATAAAATTGGAATAATTTTATTTTAATTAGTCAAGTTATCAATCCTATTGCATTAATTGAAATCTGTTCTTGCGAACTTGTGAATCTGCTTTTAAATTGAAATTGGAGAATATCACTTTATAGCTAATATTAAAATTGGATTGCGTGTGTGTATTCCACGAATTAAACTAAGAACATATAACCTTGAAACTTCAAATTGGTATCAGAGCTAGTCTCTAAAAGTTATTTAGATGAATCCTGGAGGTTATATGGATAGTTTTTCGTCGAATAGACTACCTTTGTTTGATGGAACTAATTACACCTATTGGAAATCACATATGAAATCTTCTCTTAAATCAATTGATGAACGTGTTTGGGTTACGGTTGAAAGAGGATGGCCCCTCCTACTATGGTTGTTAATGATGAAATTATTTTGACTCCTGTTGAACAGTGGTGTGAGGAAGAACTAAAATGGTGTAACTTTAACTCTAAAGGATTAAATGCCTTATTTGGTGCCGTGTCCCCCGATGAATTTCGTCGAATAATGACGTCCGAAATGTCAAAGGAAGCTTGGAACATTCTCCAAGTTACTCATGAGGGAACTAGTGTTGTTAAAGCGTCAAAATTTCAAAACTTAACAACACAATTTGAAACGATCACCATGAAAGAAACTGAAACATTTGATGAGTTTTATGCTCATTTATCAGACATAGTTAACTCTTGCTTTAACTTAGGTGAAAAAATACCTAAAAATCGTGTTGTTAAGAAAATACTTAGATGTCTTCCTAAGCGATTCATTCCTAAAGTCACTGTTCTTAATTCTTTAGGAAATCTAAATACTTTAAAACTTGAAGAACTTGTTGGTGATCTGCAAACTTATGAACTAGATATGTTTCCTAAAGATAACAAAAGCAAAGATAAAGGTGTTGCTTTAAAATTTAAGAAAGTCGATGTGTCTGATTCTGATGAGTCTGACTTTGATCCTGATGATATAGCCTTATTTGCTAAAAAATTTAAAAAATTTCTCAAGTTTAAAAAACAAAACTCTAAATTTGAAAAACCTAAATTTTAGAACAAAAACAAAGGAGGAAATAAAAAATTCAATAATTAGGATCCAAAGAAGTTCAACAAAGATAACTTTAAAAAAGATGATTCGAAGAGATGCTTTGAGTGTGAGGGACGTTGTTATAGATCTTTCGAGTGCCCTACAAAACTTAAAAGACAAGGCAAAGAAAAAGCTGTTTATAATGCTACTCTAAGTGACAGTGATAATGAGTCTGAAGACTCTGATGACTTTAACCCATCTAGAAATAACTTCACTGCCTTTATGGCAAGCCATGCTAGTAATTCGAGTGTGTCATACCTTAATATTGACAATTTCGAGAAAAATATTGAGGTTGTTTCTACTCATTCTACTGGTAGTGATGAAAAAGAGAGTGAAAGTGATATAGATGAGAGTGAACTACAATCTGCTTATTCTGAACTCTACAATGAATCTCTTAGCATTCAAAAAGTTGACAAAAGATTAACCTTTAAAGTCTTAAGTTTAGAAAAAGAGTTGAAAGGCCTGAAGGAGAAGGAGGCTTTAGTTAGTCAACTCGAGGCAATTAAGATATCTCTTTCTGAGAAGCTTATCATGATTGGTAAAGAAAAATGTGACTTAATTATCTCCTTGTAAGGTGTCATCAAAGATCTTAATGAGTCTTTAGAGATTAGAAAATCTCTCGAAGTGAAAATTGTCCAACTTGAAAAGGATCTCGAGTCCTTTCGTGAAGTTAAAGTCACACTCGAGGATAATTCAGGAAGAGTGGGAAAATTATTTCTAGGTCATGTTTTAGGATATAAGAAGAAAGTTTATCAAGAGAGAAAAGGTATAGGATATGTGTAGACACCCCATTCTGTTACCCCTTAACTCTCCTTAGGTCCCTAGTACTTCCCTTCATCACTATAAACCCAGGTCACGTCCCGAGTACTGACTTGGAAGCCATCGGGCACACCCCCGGCTCAGTTTGACCCCAAAGTCAAACTCCTCATCTCGACTGATACTCAATGAATCTTCGAAGGGAACTGAATACCCTTTGCAACGGTCTGCCCCGTGCACGATTCTGACTTACCATGCGTACGAACGCGCCATTTGCGTCCGAAACTAGACCTAGAGGCCACCGGGCACTCCCAGGCTCTATTTGACCTATGTCATCTCTTCAGCTCGACCAAGGCTGAATGAATCTTCGAAGGTCACTGAATACCCTTTCCAACGGTCCGTCTCGTGCGCAATTCCGACTTTCCATGCGGACGAACGATCCGTTTGACTCCGGGAATCCATCGAGCTCTTCTCGGGCCCGGTTGACCAATGTCAACTCTCCAAACCGGGTCAAACTCTTTGGAATGTCGAAGTACATCTCCTAACCTTTCCAACGGTATGCCCCGTGCCCGATTCAGATTCACCATGCGTCCGCGCGATTCCCTGTCCAATGGACCGACAAATGCTTCCGAGCCACATTTGACCCAAAGTCAACTCCTGAACTCGGGAGCAATCCAAAGTATTTTCGAAGGTCTATGAAATACCTTTCCAACGGTATGCCCCGTGCGCGATTCTGACCAACGGTTTACCCTCGGTGGAAAATTTTGTGAAAAAGCCTGAGGCGCACTGCCAAATGGCAGGTCCCAGATCCTGCCTATCGGCACCTGCCGATAGGCAGTGCCATGATAATGATGATCGGCAGTCCCCTGGGGTTATAAAAGGAGGCATTGGCCTCATTTGCAAGGGGAGCCCAGATCTGATAGAAATCTCTCTAAACGAATCCCAAAAACCTCTCTCGAAGGCAGCGTGATTTCAACTTCCAAATCCTCTTTTTTACTTCCACTTTCCATTATCCTCTTCATCAAACTTGGGGAATTAACCACTCTCCATCATCATCCAAGTGCAAGGGCTGCTCTCCAACATCCAAGATCAAGCTCAAAATCTTCAAGAAGGTCCAACTTTCTCTTGAATTCTCTTAAATTCTCAATAACTTATTTTTTTTATTACTTAGCACTTTTATCATCTCATCTCACACATCTTAATATAATTTTTATTTAGTATTATTGCACATCTCTTATTTTCATATAAATAAAACCCCAAAAAAAAAACAAGAAAAAGAGGGTTTGCTCATAAATTCCAAGTAGGGTTTCTCACACTTTTTCGACATTTTTCTCACTACTAAAACACCTTTTCTACACACACACACACTTACAAATAAGAGATCCCACATTTGGATTTATGGGATAAACCCCACCCCTTTGCTTTGTATGCGAACTACGTGGACTTTGATGCCTTTATAGGCTACGTAGGCGTCTTGGGGTAAAACCCGAGACTCGAGTCCTTTCTCTCACGTTTTCTCTCATTTCTATCTTCTCTAAATCCATTTTTCTTATATTATACATATATTTGTTCTTAGTGACGCATTACCTCATATGCGTTATCGTTCCCTTATAACGATCAACGTAGGGGTAATCGCGTAAATATTATTTTTCTAATATTACTCTTATGTCTTCCTACGGATGACTCGCTTTATCTTTTCCATGCTACAAGTCGAAGATTCCTACCTCCATTCTATATATATACACATGCACACATCTCACGGGGGGAAATATAAAGGAAAATAGCCAATATCCATGAGAGACCGAAAGGACGGAATGGGTGCCTAACACCTTCCCATTTTGTAACTAAGCCTCCGAACCCTTTTCGAATCATTCTGGTTTCGCACGCACCAGTATGCCTTTGGATGCCATCCTTCGGGGTGGCTTCCTCTTTTTCTTTTGTCTGTTTTGAGTAAAATAGACTGGCGACTCTGAATCTATCTACATTTTTCACACCTCACAAAATCGACGCCGGCCGAAGCGCTCTCCCAAGAGGGGACGCGTGGGACCCGATGGATTCCTCCTCACTCCGCGGCGGGGATGTCCACAGTGGCGACTCCGCTGGGGAATTTTATTTATTTTGAGGGCTTGACTCTATTTACATGGATGCTATATTTGTTTATGCTTCTCCCCCCCCCCCCGCCCATATCTGCATGTCCCCCTTTCTCATATGTGTATCCCATGCTTATTCTTATATTCACACACTTGTAGAAAAATTCTCCATGTACACTTCACACCACGTGCACCTAGGATCACATGTATATTCCCATGTTGCACGCATCACCCATCCATACTTGGCGTACCTTTTGGGGTGCTTGTACTTTGTTCCCGGTTTGGCATAATCAAAGAAAGGCATTCTCATCATAAGATACTAATAAGAGAATCATGCATGATTCACACGACATCACCAAAGAGCATTGATATTTACCAAATTTTACCCAGTAACTGGAGGGTCACTTCGTGATGGCGCTGGTCCGACAGGTCACAGTTAGCCTAAGCGATATGACTCTCACCTCCCATTGGCTAAGTACCTTCGACGTATATCGAACGGTTCCCCCGCATCGTACCGCTTGACCGAAGTCATGACGGGAGGTATATCGCAGGGAATTCGTTCACGTACGCCGAGTATATCAAATTCGCTCTCACACGTACCGTCCCCACGAGGTATATGGTGAGGCAATTCATGTACACTCACCATATACCTTGTGGGGACGGTACGTGTGAGAGGAAATTCACGTACACTCAGGTATATCAAATGGCTTGTCCACACATACCGATTGCCCGCAAGAGCAAGACGTATATCGTGGAAGTCACGCCAAAGGGGGAACCCATGCCGATTCACCCAACCATATGCATACCCACATATAGGTGTCAAACCTAGGACACGCACTTTAGATTGCCGATTTCGACCCGAAACTCTGCCGAAATTCCGGGTCGATCTTCCGCCCAATTTTCGCGCATTTTTAAAACGGGACTCTGTCCGCGAGCCTGGTTATAAGTCCCAAACCGTAGCTTTGCATATATTAAAACCCCACTTTTCCAGGCTCAGGTCTCGTCCGGCATTGCATTTAGGATAATTAAATACAAGTGAGAACATAATAATCATAATAATCATGCTGAGTTCCGTCTCCAAAAACATTTCTCCCTTTCTTATCAAAAATCCAAAAAACATTTCTCCCTTTCTTATCAAAAATCCAAAAACATTTCTCCCTTTTTATCAAAAATCCAAAAATAGTTCCTTCCCTTTTCTCAAAAATAAATCTCATCCAACGCCTTCTCAGGTTGACCGCACGCCCTTGGCCTGGCTCCCTATTGGCTTAGGTCTTCAATCAAATCACCCCGGAGTTTCGACCGTTCCTCTACTACTTCTTTCGAATCCGGAATCCATCCATCTTCCATGGAGAATGCAGATCAATCACCAGTCATACAACCGGATCTACCTACGGTCCTAGCTCAGCTCGTGGCCAAGATTGACAACCTCCAAGCTGAGGTCCGAGAAATGCAACGAAACTGAGTCCCTATTCCTCAAGATCCCGAGGCCCTGTTCCCTCCGCTATGGGTCCACTCGAACCCATCTGGGTTCCGGAAGAATATCAGAACGCTCCGCGTGCCCCTCCTGCTAATGGACTGCCTCTTGCCCAACTTCCAATGCTAAACATTGCCCAGCCTATGGCTAACTTGCTTGTGGTTACTGATCCAAAGGAGGAGGAGTTGAAAAAAGTCAAAGAAGATCTTAAGATGCTCACCAAGAAGTTTGACCAAGTCAGGATCTTTGGAAATTACATGGACTACACCCATATGTCTCCTTATCCTAAATTTAGGTTACCCGAGAAGTTCAAGATGCCAAATATCGAGAAGTTTGGATGGAGTGGTCCCCCGATTGTTCATCTTCGCTGTTATCATCGTTCCATGACTCTACTAGGGGATTCCGAAGAGGTGATGGCCCAATTATTTCAGCAAACTTTGAAAGACAGTGCTCTCCGATGGTTTTTATCTCTTGAGGAATCCAGAATCCGTAGCTGGGAGGATCTAGTCCGAGAATTCGTGACGCAGTACAAATACAACGAAGAGATTGAGGTCACTCGCCGTGATTTAGAGTTGCTCAAACATAACTCCAGAGAATCAGTCAGTAACTTTATAGCCCGATGGAGGGAAAAAGCGGCTACCATGACCAATAGGTCGTCTGAAGAAGAACAAGTCAGCATAGTGAAGAAGAATTTCTTGCCCCATGTCCGAGCAACCATGGGAGGACAGTACTACCCCCATTTTCGATCTCTCAGAGAAGCAGGAGTAGAAATCGAAGAGGGTCTTGCCAAAATAGAAGTTGAACCAAAGAAGGTGTTCGGACAGTTCACCCCCAGAAAATATGACAAGCTTGTCAGTGCCATAGTCTCAACCATCAACAACATCTCTCAACCAACCACATCATGGTCACCGAAAAGCCACCCTGCTCCCGTCCGAAAGGAATACACTGAGCTCCATGCTCCCCTCTCCAAAGTTTACCAAGCCCTATTAAGCCGAAACCTTATAAAGCCCCTGGATCCACGTCCATTACCAAATCCACTTCTCAGAAATTTTAAGATCGATGCTCATTACGCCTTTCACCAAACAGCTGGCCATACCACCGACCAATGCTTCCACCTTCGAAACATGATCCAAGATCTCATTGACCAGGGTACTATCGCCCCACCAGCCAATCCTAAACCAAACACTACTCCTAACTCACTCCCAAATCATACCAATGCCATCTTCTTGGAAGGAAACCCAGATTTCGATCCATCAACTCAAATCACACACTTATACCCTCCTAAACCCCTTCAACTTTGCCCATATTTACTCCTACACCCTACTAGCCCCGCTGATCAGGCTTTGTCACTCCTTACCAGAGCATGTATCACTGTCCAGACCTATTCTGAAAGTGGAGGTATGGAATTGTCAGAGGTGTTAAACCAACTCCTAGAGTTCAGGCTAAAATTGCCCTCATAGATGATTATCGACTGCCAGAGGTTCAGTACATTGTTTTTGGAAGCACAAAAATGGGCTCGAGAATCAGATAGGTGGATGGTACCAACCGACGAAATTTGCTTAGATGATGTTGTCCGGATCATGACGGAAGCATTCAGGCAAACCAACAACATTTGCAGTATCACCGAGTTACTTGACACTTTGAAGCTGCAAAGGCACCTGGTCCCTTCACCCTTACACATCCCCACAGAATGGGAAGACCTATATGAAGAAGCCGTTGAATTTATGGAATGCATTGACTTCACAAGGGAAAATATAATTGTTGCTAATGGATGGGGGGAAGAATTCGAAGTTTCAAATAAAGAACAAGCTTCAGGAGGAAATGGCCTGATGGCTAACTTATGTGGGATAATATCATTTGAGGAACTCCTCGGAGAAATAGATAAGGTGGCAGAACTACCTGAGATTGATGAGGAAACTGGATTTAAGTTTTTCCCTTCTTCAGTAAATCTCATGACCAGATCTGGGAGACATTACCAAGTTCCAAGCTCGCTACGAGTAAATGATAAGGGGAGGGGCGTTGAAAACCTTCCTATGCCAGAAATAACCCTCGAGGAGAGCAAGATCCTCGATCAACTGAAGAAAACTCAAGCTAACATCACTCTATGGGGGCTTTTCATGTCTTCCCAGCTGCACAAAAATGCTTTGATCAAATTACTCGCTGGACCTATAGTTCCTCCTTCTACCACGCCAGAAGAAGTGGTGAACCTGGTCGGATCCTTGACCTCTACCCGAATGCTGTCCTTTTTTGAAGAAAAAATCCCCAAAATTGGGCCAAATCACAATCATGCACTCAATATCCCCGTCGAAGTTATGGGGAAGGTGGTACCACTTTCTCTCATTGACAACGAATCCGCTTTGAATGTCGGCCCACTGAGAACCTTCAAATGTTTAGGCCTGAAAGAAAGTGACCTCGCTCCAACATCCGCTGCCGTGCGTGCCTATGATAATACTCGTCGTGAGGTGATGGGATCCATAAAACTTGTAATAGGGGTTGGACCTATAAACCCTGTCATCGAATTCCAAGTCATCGATATCCCGTCATGTTTTAACCTGTTGCTCGGATGACCCTGGCTCCACAGTATAAAGGGTGTCTCTTCCTCATTCCATAAGAAACTGAAGTTCTTCGCCGATGGGCGAGTCATCACCATCTTAGGTGACTACGGTAACACCGAGGGTGCAAGCACCGGCAGTCCAATCCTTGGGATACAGCATGGGTCAAATGATATGCTCCTATCAGGTTTCCAAGTTGAACCATCCTTACTCCCGGCAGGGGACGGTTTCAAAGAAATGGTTTGTCCAGAATACGACCCTCATGGTAATGTCAATGTGATTCAGATGTTCAGAAACATGCACTTCATGCTCGGACTGGGGCTAGGACAAAGACAGCAGGGGATACTTGAGCCCATCGAACTGAAGAAAGCTTTCCCTCCTTACGGATTGGGATATCAACCATCAGAACCAGAGCTCAGAATGATCCGCTAGACTCGATCAAAGAGAGGTTTAGACTTCTTTCGAACTATCTCAGGAGTTTCTATTAATGGGCGATTCATCAAAGAGGGTGAAGATTTCCCCTTTTGCGATTTTCCAGAACCATGGTATGACCACGCAGACAAAAAGATAAAGCCTGGAATGGAGATCTTCTTCAAAGATAGCTTCCCATGGGCCGAAAATTACCAATGCTAGGTACCAACGCTTATCAAAGATACTAAAGAGACTGAGGAAAGTGATTCCGAAGATTCCTTCAACTTGCAGATACTGGGGCTGACACTATGCATGGTTCATTCAGGCACTACATCAAGAGACCCATCCCATCTGATTAAAGCTGCTGATACACCTCTCCTCAACTGGCATGCTACGCCAACTCTACCTATTGAAATCTCCCTCAACCCTAATGTTTACCCAGTTTTATGTACTGTTGTCCATCCTTGCTCAAATGTAATCGAGACCTCTTTTGATGAGGTTCTCAATGCTGTTTTTCCTATCAATAAAATAAACGAAGATTTTGAGTATCTTGTTGTGCCTTATATTAATTGTGTAGATCCCAATCGAACTTTTGATGATGATGATGATGATGATTTTGCAAATGAATAATTCTTAACTGATCTAAATAAGGTTAATAATAAACAATATAACCTATTTCATGTTAATGAAGAAGAGACTGTTGTTATTAATCTCGGTTCTAGTAGCCAACTGCGCGAGATTAGGATAGGGGCCACCCTTGACGAGCATGAGCGCGCACAACTCGAAGAATTGCTAAAGGATTTCGTGGATGTCTTCGCATGGTCCTATGATGATATGCCCGGTATTGACCCCAAAATAGCTCAGCACGAGATCCCCATTCTCCCAGATGCCAAGCCAGTTAAACAAAAGTTGAGAAAGCTTTGCACCGAATGGTCGCTTAAGGTCAAAGAAGAGGTGATCAAACAGTTGAACGTGGGTTTCATTCGAGTAATCGAATATCCCACGTAGCTAGCCAACATTGTACCTGTACCAAAATCAGGAGGAAAGGTTCGAATGTGTGTGGATTACCGAGATTTAAACAAATCTTCTCCAAAGGATGATTATCCGCTACCCAACATTGACATGATCGTGGACAACACAGCCAGTCATGCTCTCAAGTCATTTGTCGACGTATTTGCCGGATACAACCAAATTAAGATGCATCCCGACCACAAAGAGAAAACCGCATTCATCACCCCATGGGGAAATTTTTGCTACACCGTTATGCCATTCGGTCTCAAGAATGCTGGGGCTACCTACCAAAGGGCTGCCACAACCATCCTGCACGATCTAATCCACAAAGAGGTCGAGGTTTACGTGGATGATATGATTATCAAGTCTAAAACTAGAGAAGGTTAAGTTCCCTCTCTCCGGAAGTTCTTCGAACGATCGCGGGAGTATTATATGAGACTTAATCCACAGAAGTGCGTCTTCGGCGTTACGAAGGGAAAACTCTTAGGATTCATGGTCAGTGAGAATGGGATAGAAGAAGATCCCGCCAAGCTGAGGGCCATACTTGAGATGCCACCTCCCCGAACAAAGAAGGAAGTCCGAGGTTTCCTTGGGAAATTACAATATATCAGCCGGTTCATCAGCCAACTAACCTCCATCTGTGAACCAATCTTCAAGCTCCTCCGAAAGGATTCAACCAAGGTTTGGAATGAGGCCTGCCAAGAAGCTTTTAATCGAATCAAATAGTACCTAACCCAACCTCCGGTTCTCATGCCACCACAGCCTGGTCTCCCTTTGCTCTTATACCTAACCATAACAGACATTGCAGCCGGGGCTTTGCTAGCCCAGTACCTCGAGGACTCCCTCAAAGAAAGAGCCACGCCAGTCACAAGTTGGCCGGATACGAGGTCAACTACACTGCTTTGGAAAAAGCATGTGTCGCACTTGTCTGGGTCACCTAAAAGTTGCGACATTAAATGCTCACCTTCCCCATTAAACTAGTATCCCGAATGGATCCCATCAAATACCTGCTTGAGAAACCCGCCTTATCTAGCCGAATGCCCTGATGGTTGATGCTCCTAACCGAGTTTGATATCGTGTACATCATACAGAAAGCCGTTAAAGGAAGAGCCATCTCTGACTACCTCGCTGACTACCCTATAAAAGAAGCAGATGTCTGGATATCCGAATTCCAAGATAAAAACATCCTTTGCACCACTCAAGACCGCCTCCGATGGAAAATGTTCTTCGACGGCGCTGGCAACAAAAAGGGATATGGCATTGGGATACTTCTGGTCGCCCCAGATGACTCCCACACTCCCATCGCCATTAAATTGGATTTCCCTTGCACCAACAACATGACAGAATACGAGGCATGCACAGTGGGCCTCCAGGTCGCTCTCGAGAAAAGTATTCAACACCTTGATGTATATGGGGATTCTGCCCTTATCATCGGTCAAGTGCTCAGAAAGTGGAAGGTCAAGGATGAAAAGATCCAACCCTTTCACGCCCAATTAGAAGAGTTAGCCTCCTAATTCTGAGATATCACCTTCCATTACCTACCCCGAGCAAAGAACAACCTAGCCGATGCTCTCGCTACTTTGGCTTCCATGGTCGATATGCCCGAGGGAATAACAATGACCCCCTTCCTAGTTCAAAAACAAGACAGACCGACCCATTTCTACCATATTTAGCTTATCTCCACTGAAGATCCCGAACTAGCCGATTGCTGGTACTATGATATTTGGTGCCTCCTCAAATACGGTAGGTATCCTGAGGGTTCCAACAAGAACAACCGAGCTACCCTCCGAAGGCTGGCCGCTCAGTACATCATCTGTCATAAAGCACTACTCAAGAGGAATTTTGATGGAACTCATTTGCACTGTATCCCAGGGGCTGACATTGAAAAGATAATGCAGAAAATCCATAGCGGGGAATGCGAACCCCACATGAACGGTCACATGCTTGCCAAGAAGATCATCCGATAAGGCTACTACTAGACAAGCATGGCCCAGGATTGCACTGCCTATGTTCGGAGGTGCCCTAAATGCCAATAGTTCTCCAATCTCCAACATCTACCTCCGCGGGAATTATACAACATGACTTCTCCCTGGCCGTTCTCCACCTAGGGTATCGACATCATAGGGAAAGTTACACCAAAAGCGTCAAACGGGCATGAGTTCATCCTGGTTGCCATCGATTACTTCACTAAATGGGTCGAAGCTGAGTCATACGCAGTATTAAATGCCAAGAAGGTGGCCAAATACATCAAGAAGAATATCATCTGTCGATATGGGGTCCCGCACGAGCTAGGGTCGGATAATGGTTTGCACTTTGAGGCAGAAGTCACAGAAATAGTCAACGAATACGGGATTCAGAGACACAAATCTTCTCCCTACCGACCTCAGACCAATGGTGTAGTTTAGGCCGCAAACAAAAACCTCAAAGCCATCATCAACAAGATGATCGAAAGTTGTAGGGATTGGGCCGACCGGATCCCCTACGCCCTCTGGGGCTATCGAACCTCAATTAGAACCTCTACTGGGGCTACCCCTTACTCCCTGGTTTACGGCATGCAAGAAGTCCTACCTATGGAGCTGGAAATACCCTCGTTACGTGTCATGCTCGAAAGAAAGATTAGTGAAGAAGACTGGTGCCAAGGCCGTCTTGATGAGCTAGCCCTCCTAGATGAACGGAGATTAAAAGCTCTTTACCACACACAAGGGTACCATCGCCGAATAGAGTAATCATTCAATAAGAGAGTCAAGGACCGCGGTGTCCGAGAGGGGGATTTAATCCTCAAAGAGATAATCGAACCCATCTGGGACCCCAGAGGAAAGTTCAAACCCAATTGGAGTGGCCCTTACATTGTGAAGAAAATCTTATCCGGCGGTGCCGCCATGCTCACTGACCTAGATGGGGAAGATATGGATCGTCTAGTCAATCTGGACCGTCTTAAGAAGTTCTACCCCTAGTCCAAAATCTCAGCGCGCTATGATTATTCTCATCCCCCTTCTATTCTAAAAAAAAAAAAACTCTCTCCAGTTCCCTCTACCCATAACTACATGGGCCTGATCCTCTGCAAAAACTATTTTCAAACAGACATGAACTTTTTTCAAAAACCCCAGAGGCACGTAGGCAGCTCATACTCCTTACGTGAGCACGACCCCTTCTTTTTCACAAAAATATATTCTTTTCTTACCCCCGAGAACGACAGTTCATTCTAAACATCTACTTGAACAAAAGGATTATGTATGCCTCAGCGATTGGTATAGATAATTCAAAATACAAAACTCATCAAAAGGCACAGCTGGATGATCATAAACTTGTTTATTTCATTAAATAAGAAACTATAGTACATATTGCATAAGAAAAAGTAACGGATAACTCCCTTCCCCCTACTACCATAAAAACCAAACAAAATCCCCCAACATCTGTTACATAAATAAACTCCCTAGGAGTCCTACCTATAGCTACCCGAAGAGCCTGCACCCTCATCATCCACGTCCTAAGGACCCTAATTTTCTCCTGCCTGAATGGAGTGCTGCAAACACTCCATGGACCGATGAGCCTTAACCATCTTAGAAAAGACCACAACACCCCGTTCGATGGAGTCAGATAAAACAAACCACCTCCGACCGGTTTCTACTGCCAACATCTTGCTGACTACTTCCCTCCACAACCACTTCATATAATCTTTGGGGACATGGAAAACCTTCCCAACAGACTGAGAGGGACGGGTCGACGGACGCCGATTTTCCCACAGAGATCCTAGCAACCGACACAAGCGCTCAATCAAATCTTCTACCGGAAAGAAATTTGAGGTCCGAGGGGGCACGACCTGTGCCCAGCCAAATTGGAGCAAAAACCGCCAAGGGAAATAAAAAAAGGTCTGCCTGAGACCAACCAGCCTCACATATGAATATTCTCCTAGCTCCAGAACAGGCTGCAACTGTCCCCACCAAGGCACGGATCAATACAGCCCACGAGCCCCGTACTCCACAAGCCAATTCTCCCAGTTCTCAACATACAAGCCCATGCGGATGAAGTAGTGCGAAAAGAAGTTGGTCACAGTTGACAAAGGATATTCTGGAGGGGTTGACAAGCAAAATCTTTCAGACAACCACATGAACAACATCATAGGGCTCCCCCTTAAAAAGTCGGAACGGCCTTCTCTCAAGGCATCCAGGCCATTCAAAGTCTCCGCCATTATCACCGTCACAGGATTGCGATGGTATGACATCCATGAGGTAATGGCTGCAAGTTATGGGTCCACCTACAATTCCCCAGTCACCAACAGTAATTTTGAAACCATGCCCAGAACAACGGCTCCAGCATAGCGAACATCACTTACTTCCCGCGAACGCACAGACTACAACACCTCCGGGAGGGAGATTATCCCTCTAGCAACCAGTGACCTGGACGCCGAAGGAGAAATATGGAGAAGCCCTTCCAATAGATCCCTAGGAGAACGGGAGAATTCGGGTAAAGCCGTGGCAACACTAGGATTCACACCCAGTATGGTAGAAAACTCCTCGTAGGTAGGACAAACTTCTTCCAACCCAAAGCGGAATACATGATCTTCGGGGTACCAAAATTGTACTGCCGCCATCAGCATATTCCACTCAAAAGGCCGATTGCGCCACAAGGAGACTCGACGCATATTGAAGGCATCATAGTCGACGTTATAAGAGCACATAGCTTCCAAGGCTTCGAGGTAATTGGCAAACTCGATGCTACCAGGGAGAGCCATCTTGTAAGACTAAAAGATGATGGGTGGGTATGAAGAATGCAAAAGGTGTGCGGAAAACACTCCGCCCTTCTCCCTTTTTATACTTTAAAATCCTCACAAGGGACATAATCCCTGCAGAAATCAAAAGGAACCCTACCCCACAAGGTACTAAAGGCTTAAGAGGGTACCAATCAAAGCTTTCAATTGATGGGACTGGACTGAACGGCCGATAGGCAGGCCAGGGTGCCCATTTTTGGAAATCTCCCTTTTTCCTCCCTTGTCAAAATCAGAAAAATAGAAATTGATATTCTCAATGGAATTTCAAAATCCCTTTTCCTCCTTATATAATTCCCTTTTTTAAATTTCCTCCATTCCTTCTTTGTCAAATCAGAAAACTCCAAAATAATAAATTGATATTCTCAAAAGAATTTCAAGAATCCTGTTCCCTCCTTATGGGATTCCCCGTTTTAAATAAAGCAAATTTCCTTTGAAAAATTCCAAGAATACTCCTATTTTACGGTCTCAGTAGCAAATTAAAAAGCGCATGTGCATGCATTCATTCATTCATCATTAAGATAAAAAGATAGTCAAAAAATCGCATTGCATTGCATATATATGTTTTCTGTGTTACATCATTTTTGCAGGAAATAAAGAAAAGCCAAAAACAACGGGACTCAACTCGAACCCACATTTCACTCCCTCTCTCTCTCTCAAGAATTTCCATCCCGGCGACGCGCTCTCTTTCCCCTACGGAGAGATGACACACCCCCACTACCCGAGCCAGAGTCTCCCCCGGATGAGGCTGGCGGCACCAAGCAAGAAGGAACAGGGACAGCCTCCCAAATGTGGGCAGTCGCCGATGATATCCAATCCCTGATGTCCCTGAGCCAAGTGGTCGACACCCAGATTTGCTGCAAAGGAAAGGCAGAATCAATATCAAGCAAAAGTAATCAAAAAAAGAGAGGAAAGGACCGAAAGGTTTACCGCAGGACGAAGGACGTCCTCTATCAAGCCCAACTCCTCCGGATCAATCGCAAGAGGACGGTGTAGCATCGGCACTGTCCCTCCATCAGCCCGTCGGATGTTGTACGAAGGAGTGTGCAGTCGAACAAAAGGGACCTCCGAGGTCACCGCCACCACATGTGCCGACGGACCGCCACCACTGTGGGAAGACCCCACCGCCCGACTCAAACCAGCAGGAGGGAAAGGCAAAGCGTCATGTATAATGGGCGCCATCAACCAGCTCGTCACAAAGTCCATATAGTCATACGGCGCAGTCGTATCAGTATACAACGCATAGGACTCGCCAATCATCGCCGCAATCCTTTCATCCTCCAACAATTGTCGCTCCCGCCTCATAGAAGTAGGAGGCTGCGCGGGAGGCACCACCACCTCCTCCTCAGCAATCTGACGGATCACCCTCTCCCCGAGGTACCAGGAATGGCCGAACTCATGCGCCAACAAATGCCTCATTTGCGCGTTCACCCCAGTCACCCCCGTATCCTGAATGGCGGTCCCCCAAGGATAAAAGGTCACCTGAAAATCCCCAAGCAGGCATAAGTCAATAAAAAATCAGAAGAGTAAAAAAAAAAACTAAGGCTGAAATGGAAAGAGTCTTACCCTACCACTGGTTAGGTCATTCAAGACCTGACGCACCGCCTCCAGGGAGAGAGATCCCTTCGACTGCTGGTTGGCCTTATGCCATCGATACAAGCGATAGAAGTCTCCGATAGTGTCATCCTTCAGAGCAATCAGCGGGGTGTTGCACCCAATCACCTCATAGAACCATGTCTGAATTCACGAGCAAAAAGAGACGCATAAGGAAAATGCGAATGCATGAAAGGAAAATGCGAATGCATGAAATGGAAATGCGCAAAGTAAAGAATACCTCAAGGAGATACGTGGCTCCAGTAAAAGTCTGCCGGCAGCACCGGCTGAACGCATCCAAAGAAGAGTAAAGGGTCGCCAAGGTCAGACTCCCCCAATCATAGAAAGGGATGTTCGAAAACATCCTCAAGTATGGCAGAAACCACAAATGGACAACGTCGCCGCTCGACGCCACCATGAAACCTCCCAGCACCAACAAGATGAACGACCAGGCCATCTGCCTCACTTGCAGCCCATCCTCCACATCAACTATCCTTCTCAGCAAAACATCCTTTAGCAAGGACAGCCGGATATAATCTCCAGAGACTATCCTCCTCACATCACCGAGTGACGCATACATCGCCTCCGGCCTCACCCGCAAGGAGCGATCCACCTCTATCCGCTCCCCGTCATAATCCATCCCCAGCAGTTGCTGCACATCTACGGGAGTCACCATCATCTCCCCGAAGCCAAAATGAGAAGTGTGGGTAGTGTCCCACCACCTCTCCCCTAAGGCACACAAAACTGCTGTCGAACGAGGCGTCTCATCCAGCGCAGCCGCCAACCTCCCAAAACCCGCTGATGATACCATTTAGAACACCACGGGTGGAAGATGCTCCCAAACATCCCTAAGCCCCGTCGTCCTGCGGGCACGCATGTTCTTCAAAGAAATATCCGACTAACGAAAGGAAAAATTTAGTCAAAGGTCAAGAAAAGGAAAAACCATCCAAAAAGAAAAAAATGCCAAAGGTCAGGTTACTTACATAACCACCGAGAATCACTCTCGAAGAGAGATGACGCGACGGCTCCCGCATCAAGGTCCGCTAATCCGCAACCGGCTCGAATGCATCAAAGGCATTTTCATTCCCCAAAGCAAGGGGCACCCTGTCCCTCCAATCCACATTCGCCCAGTCATCAACGGTCAACCACTCCCGGTGGACAGCGGTGCTCACAAAAGGGGCCATTTATTGAAGATCGGAATGCTAGAATGATTCGCAGAGAGAAATCCCAGAACGAGAGAAGGCAGGAAGCTGTGAAAAATGAGGGGAATTCTCCCCTTTATATAGGGGGCCAAACGCCATGCCGATCGACAACCCACCTCACCATACTGATCGGCACTGTCTCCTCACCTTCCTGAGGCAGCCCAAAAGTCCCTGCCACTGCCGAATGGCACCTCTCGGTCTATGCCGACCGGCACTCCCCCTTAAAATTTCGTACAAAAATTCCCAGAAAATACCAGAAAGCCTCGAAAAATCCCCGGAAAATTCCTAAAAATCCCAGGAAGGATTTAGAACGTTTTCATCAAGAAAATTTCGCACTCCTTCGGGCGACACACCGTTTTCCCCAACGGAGCCCTCAAAATTCAAGCGATTGACCTCTCGGGCAACGCGCCCGGACCACCTAATCACCTCCTCATCAGACTTTACAACCATCGGCTATTCGGTGCGGTACAATATCACATGGTATTTTTCCCAACAGAAACCAGAAGAACCACTCGCCCCGAGCAATATCTCCCAAAGGACAATCCAAATTTTCCCCGGCCCATTCGTCATTCCCTAGCGGAATCTCAGATCCAAATTCTTATTCCCAGCGGAACCCCTCTTCCCCAGCGGAATCCTCAAAAACTAAGAGAAATCTCCTCCCGGCAAAACTTCGGAGGATCTCTAAGGATCATCTGATCACTTTCCCAGCGAAATTCTCTTACAACACCCAAAATAGGTTGTTCCCCCCATGCGAGGTCTCCTATAAAGCTTCCCCCAGCTATCAGCTCCCCAGCTCAAATCGGAATCACAAAGCTCTTTTTCTAGCAGAATCAAAATACAATCTGTATCTACTCTTGGGTCAGAATTGGCCCTGGTCTTGGATCGTCACCTGAATTAGGTCAGAATTGACCTCGGTCCTCGGTCATCACCACTCTTGGATCAGAATTGGCCCCGATCTTGGATCGTCACCTTAGTTAGGTCAGAATTGACCTCGGTCCTCGATCATCACCACTCTTGGGTTAAAATTGGCCCCGGTCTTGGATCGTCACCTTAGTTAGGTCAGAATTAACCTCGGTCCTCGGTCGTCACCATTCTTGGATCAAAATTGGCCCCGGTCTTGGATCGTCACCTTAGTTAGGTCAGAATTGACCTCGTTCCTCGGTCGTCACCACTCTTGGGTCAGAATTGGCCCCGGTCTTGGATTGTCACCTTAGTCAGGTCAGAATTGACCTCGGTCCTCAGTCGTCACCACTCTTGGGTCAGAATTGGCCCCGGTCTTGGATCGTCACCTTAGTTAGGTCAGAATTGACCTCAGTCCTCGGTCGTCACCACTCTTGGATCAGAATTGTCCCCGGTCTTGGATCGTCACCTTAGTTAGGTCAGAATTGACCTCGGTCCTCGGTCGTCACCACTCTTGGGTCAGCATTGGCCCCGATCTTGGATCGCCGCCTTAGTTAGGTCAGAATTGACCTCGATCCTCGGTCGTCACCACTCTTGGGTTAGAATTGGCCCCGATCTTGGATCATCACCTTAGTTAGGTCAGAATTGACCTCGGTCCTCGGTCGTCACCACTCTTGGGTCAAAATTGGCCCCCGGTCTTAGATCGTCACCTTAGTTAAGTCAGAATTGACCTCGGTCCTCGATCGTCACCACTCTTGAGTCAGAATTGGCCTCGGTTTTGGATCGTCACCTGAATTAGGTCCGAATTGACCTCGATCCTCGATCGTCACCACTCTTGAGTCAGAATTGGCCCCGATCTTGGATCGTCACCTTAGTTAGGTCAGAATTAACCTCGGTCCTCGGTCGTCACCACTCACAGGTCAGAACTAACCTTGACCCTCTGAATTGGTCCTCCTCATTTCCTTAGGTCAGAACTGACCTCGACCCTCTAAATTGGTCCTCCTCATTTCCTTAGGTCCTCAGAATTGACCTCGACCCTCTGAATTGGTCATCCTCATTTCCTCAGGTCCTTAGAGCTGATCTCAACCCTCTGAATCGATCACCCTCGCTTCCTTAAGCCCGCAGATTCGGCCATGATCAGCAGAATTGATCATCTCCAGCATACTTCTTAGGTCCTCAGAATCGACCTCGACCCTCTGAATCGGTCATACTCCCTCAAAAGGCATCATGCAGTGTCTAATCGACGCCTATCATTTGTTCCAAATTCACCCATTGAGGGGCTCTATAGACACCCCAATCTGTTACCCTTTATCTCTCCCTAGGTCCCTAGTATCTCCCTTCATCACTATAAACCCAGGTCACGTCCCGAGTACTGACTTGGAAGCCATCGGGCCCCCCCCGGCTTAGTTTGACCCAAAAGTCAAACTCCTCGTCTCGACCGAGACTCAATGAATCTTTGAAGGGCATTGAATACCCTTTCCAACGGTCTTCCCCGTGTGCAATTTCGACTTACCATGCTGATGAACGCGCCATTTACGTCCGAAACCAGACCTAGAGGCCACCGGGCACTCCCGGGACCTTTTTGACCTATGTCAGCTCTTCAGCTCGATCAAGGATGAATGAATCTTCGAAGGGCACTAAATACCCTTTCCAACGGTCCATCACGTGAGCAATTCGGACTTTCCATGAGGACGAATGATCCGTTTGACTCCGGGAAGCCACCGAGCGCTTCCCGAGCCCGGTTGACCAAAGTCAACTCTCCAAACCGGGTCAAACTCTTTGGAATGTTGAAGTACATCTCCTAACCTTTCCAACAGTATGCCCCGTACATGATTCAGACTCATCATGCGGACGAACGATCCGTTTGAGTCCGCACGATTCCCTCTCCAATGGACCGACAAATGCTTCCGAGCCACATTTGACCCAAAGTTAACTCCTGAACTCGGGAGAGGTCCCAAGGACTTTCGAAGGTCTATGAAATACCTTTCCAATGGTATGCCCCGTGTGGGATTCTGACCAACGGTTTGCCCTCGGTGGCCAATTTTCCAAAAAAGCCTGAGGCTCACTGCCAAATGGCAAGTCCCAGATCCTGCCGATAGGCAGTGCCATGATAGGGCTGATCGGCAGTCCCCTGGGGTTATAAAAGGAGGCCTTGGCCTCATTTGCAAGGGGAGCCCAAATCTGATAGAAATCTCTCTGAATGAATACCAGAAACCTCTCTCGAAGGCAGCGTGATTTCAACTTCCAAATCCTCTTTTTACTTCCACTTTCCATTATCCTCTTCATCAAACTTGGGGAATTAACCACTCTCCATCATCATTTAAGTGCAAGGGCTGCTCTCCAACATCCAAGATCAAGCTCAAAATCTTCAAGAAGGTCCAACTTTCTCTTGAATTCTCTTAAATTCTCAATAACTTGTTTTTTATTACTTAGCACTTTTATCATCTCATCTCACACATCTTAATATACTTTTTATTGAGTATTATTGCACATCTCTTATTTTCATATAAATAAAAACCCAAAAAAAACAAGAAAAAGAGGGTTTGCTCATAAATTCCAAGTAGGGATTCTCACACTTTTTCCACATTTTTCTCACTACTAAAACACCTTTTCTACACACACACACACACTTACAAATAACAGATCCCACATTTGGATTTATGGGATAAACCCCACCCATTTGCTCTGTATGCGAACTACGTGGACTTTGATGCCTTTATAGGCTATGTAGGCGTCTCGGGGTAAAACTCGAGACTCGAGTCCTTTCTCTCACTTTTTCTCTCATTTCTATCTTCTCTAAATCCATTTTTATTATATTATACATATATTTGTTCTTTGTGACGCATTACCTCACAGGCGTTATCGTTCCCTTATAACGATCAATGTAGGGGTAATCGCGTAAATCTTATTTTTCTAATATTACTCTTATGTCTTCCTACGGATGACTCGCTTTATCTTTTCCATGATACAAGTCGAAGATTCCTACCTCCATTCTATATATATACACATGCACACATCTCATGGGGGGAAACATAAAGGAAAATAGCGAATATCCATGAGAGACCGAAAGGACGAAATGGGTGCCTAATACCTTCCCATTTCGTAACTAAGCCTCCGAACCCTTTTCTAATCATTTTGATTTCGCACGCACCAGTATGTCTTTGAATGCCATCCTTCGGGGTGGCTTCCTCTTTTTCTTTTGTCTGTTTTGAGTAAAATAGAATGGCGACTCTGAATATCTCTACATTTTTCACACCTCACAAAATTGACGCCGGTCGAAGCGCTCTCCCGAGAGGGGAGCGCGGGACCCGATGGATTCCTCCTCCCTCCACGGCGGGGATCGGCGGGGATGGCCACAATATGAAGAAGGAAATTCATCGAAAGTCAAACCCGAACCCGTTGCTAAGTTTGTTACAAAATCTAAAGTTCCTAAAATAAGTCCTTTTAAGCAACCTTTAAAAGCCGGTCCAAAACAACCCTATGTGTGCACTTATTGTCAGAAACGGGGTCATCTTAAAGATTTTTGCTACAAGTTTGGAAAGAACTCTCAATTCACAAATTCTAAACAACCCTATATCTCTTTAGCTAGTCTTAAGAGTCAAGTTGAGTATCTAGTCAATACTTCTAAAAGTCTAATGGATGAGTTTCTTAGGTTTTCTAAAGTCTAAGGAAATAATTCTAATTATAACACTAGAGCCAATCAAGGAAAGAAAACAACTCAAGCTTGGGTTAAGAAAAATCATACCAAGAAAGCTTTTGTTGCTCATGTTGCACTAAAGGCTCAAAATACCTCTCAATGGTACTTTGATAGTGGTTGTTCAAGACATATGACTGGTGATAAATCTCTATTTACCACTCTCGAAAACTATAAAGATGGTAAAGTCACTTTTGGGGATGGTAGCAAGTCTCAAATCATGGATAGAGGATCTATTGAAATCTTTGGGTTTCCTAAACATGAAAATGTTCTTTATGTTGATGGTCTCAAGGCTAATTTGATAAGTATTAGCCAACTAGGTGATGAAAATCTTGATGTGAAATTTAGTCAATCGGAGTGCACCGTTTATGATCAGTCAGGTGAATATATTTTACAAGGTGTTAGAACTAGTGACAATTTCTGGGAATTATTCCTAAATTATCTTTAGTTTGCAATATTGCAAAAGCCTCATCTGCGAATCTTTGGAATCAATTATTAGGTCATGTCAACTTTAGAGATCTTGATAGATTAGTGAGAAAGGAGCTAGTTCGAGGCTTACCACCACTAGGAAAGCCAACCTCCACCATTTGTGGGTCGTGTCAATTAGGAAAACAAATTAAGAGTCCTCATAAGAAGTTAAACTCTATAACAACATCTCGTGTCTTAGAATTGATACACATGGACCTTATGGCTCCCACTCGTACCGAGAGCATAGGAGGAAAAAGATACATCTTAGTTATGGTGGATGATTTCTCTAGGTACTCTATTATAGGCTTTCTAAGAGAAAAATCTGAGACAGTTGATTTCTTACTATTAAATGTAGAACTCTTCAAAATCAACACGCTGTTACCATAAACCGCTTTAGGAGTGATAATGGAACCGAATTCAAGGAATTCGGTGTGAATGCCTTTTGTGATGAAATAGGAATTAAACATGAATTCTCGGTCGTTCGAACACCACAACAAAATGGTATAGTTGAAAGAAAAAATCGAACGATCCAAGAAATGGCAAGATATATGCTCCTAGGAAGAAATGTGCCCCGTAGGTTTTGGGACGAAGCGGTTAACACCACATGTCACACAGTATATAGAGTTTATTTGCGTCCTAATACTAACAAAACTCCTTATGAATTATGGATGGGTAAGAAACCTAATTTGTCCTACTTTAGAGTGTTTGGTAGTCCATGTTATATTCTTCAAGATAGAGAACTTCTGGGTAAATTTGACTCAAGGAGTGATGAAGGTATATTCCTAGGATATTCTCAAAATAGTAGAGCCTTTAGAGTATTCAACTTAAATAGCTCTAAATTCATGGAATCAATTAATGTTGTCATAAAAGATTATGCTCCGGCCACATCAATTGATAATGAGGAAGATTTGTCATGTGAGTGTGATGTTGTGTCAAATGTTGAAAGTATTGAATCTCATAATGACTTGGTTGTTCCAACTAGTGAGAAAAAGGATCCTTCTCCTTGGGTGCGTAAAAGTCATGATATTTAAATAATTATAGGAGATCCCGAGGTAGGTGTCAAGACTATGGCGCAATTAGAAAATGAAGTTACCTATCTATGCTATACTTCTAAAATTGAACCTAAAAACTTTAAAGAAGCATTAAAAGATGAACATTGGATTAATTCTATGCAAGAACAACTGTTTCAATTTAAGAAAAATGATGTTTGGGAATTAGTCCCTAGGCCTTCTAATACCAATGTCATTGGCACTAAATGAATTTTCAAAAATAAAATGGATGAAAATGGTGTCATAATTCGAAATAAAGATAGATTAGTTGCTCAAGGATACACCCAAATAGAAGGTGTTGACTTTGAAGAAACTTTTTCTCCTGTTGCTAGGTTAGAATCGATTCGCCTCTTACTCGCCATAGAATGTCACCTTCAATTTAAATTATATCAAATGGATGTAAAAAGTGCTTTTTTAAATGGTATTATTCAAGAGGAAGTCTATTATGAACAACCAAAAGGGTTTGAGGACCCAAAACATCCTACTCATGTCTTCTTCCTAAATAAAGCTCTATATGGCTTGAAACAAGCACCATGTGCTTGGTATGAAAGACTCACCTCGTATCTCCTTTCTCGTGGCTTTTTGAGAGGGGGAGTAGATGTGACACTTTTTGTTCGCCGTGATGAAAAAGGTATCCTAGTTGCTCAAGTATATGTCGACGACATAGTGTTTGGGTCTACGTGTGATAAACATACTCAGATTTTTTCAAAAAAATGCACAATGAATTTGAGATGAGTATGGTAGGTGAACTTACTCTCTTTCTAGGTCTTCAAGTTCGTCAACTCAAAAGTGGGATATTTTTGTCCCAAACTAAGTATGCTAAAGACCTCGTTAAGAAATTTAAACTCGAATTCGCTAAACATGCTCGTACTCCTATGAGTTCATCTATTAAACTTAGTAAGGATACCGACGGAAAGGATGTAGAGCATACTCTTTTTAGAAGTATGATAGGTAGTTTACTTTACCTAACTGCTAGCCGTCCGGATATTTCCTTTAGTTTAGGAGTTTGTGCTCGTTATCAAGCCGCTCCAAAAGAGTCTCATTTACTTGCTATCAAACGTATCATCAAATATGCTAGTGAGACCATGTCTTTTGGAATTTTGTACTCTTTTGACACCAATGATTGTCTATCGGCATATTCAGACGCCGATTGGGCAGGAGATGTTGATGGATGCAAAAGTACCTCTGGCGATTGTTTCTACTTTGGAAGTGCACTTGTCTCATGGATGAGCAAGAAACAAAATTCTATTTCTTTGTCCACGACGGAGGTCGAATACATTGCCGCCGGGAGTTGTTGCACTCAACTCATTTGGATGAAACAAATGTTGGAAGATTACGGTAGTTCCCAAGGCACTATGACTATATATTGTGACAATACTAGTGCAATTCATATTTCCTGTAATCCCGTTCAACATTCTAGAACCAAGCATATTAATCGATTCATTGCTTTCTCATTGTGACAATATACTGTTTGGCAATGGTCACTGGGCATCTAGTTTAGGTTATTTCTCTTGCATATCTTTATACTGTTTGGCAATGGTCAATGGGCATGCACATGTAATCGATTCATTGATTTCTCAATTGAATCATTATTGGTGAGAGAATCATCTATTTTGTATGCTTGTTACATTCGTGTTTAAGTGTTCAATAATATTTCCTTTTTGACACAAGGCTAATGTGAGTAAATATTGCGCTTATATACTGTTTGGAATTACGTACTTGTACATTGTTGTGGCTAAAAAACTCTCACTCGTATTGTTCACACCCCTAGATTCTTGCTCCCACTATTTGGATATGTTACCACAAGATAGGATTATTAAAATCTACATTTTGGCATCGTTCTGGCCTTCCCAATTCCTGTTATTATGCTATTTTTAACCCTATTTTATTTTAAAATTATTGATTTTCGTCAGAAATTCTCGTTCGAACGAGATTTCTAACGACATTTCAAGCACCCTTACTGGTACTTCGTTCGTAATGTCGTTCGAACGAAAAGTTCGTTCGAACGAACTTCTAACGATATTTCTAACAAAATTTCCCTATTCGCTACTGGAACTTTATTCGAAATACCTCGTTCGAACGACCTGCGTTTAAAACCTGTAGTTACACTTCCCAAAAATATGCCCCCTCTCCTTCTTTCTCTCTCTCCCCCTGCCACGATTTCCCAAGCACCCACTTTCCCAGATTTTTCTCCCACTCTCTTACATTTTCCCACTCTATTTCCTCTATCTCTCATTACTCTCTCCCACTCTCTCATTCTCCCATGATTTTTCCTCCCTTCACCTCCTCTATTACCATCCTTTTTATTCCCCCATTTGCTGTGTGGATTTGTGGTGTGCTGTTTTCCCTCTTCATTTCGAGGTATTTTCTTTCTCTTGCTATATATATATATATGTGATTGGGTCCTTTTTGCACCAAATCGATTTTTGTTACCCAACATTCATATATATATATATATATATATATATATATATATGTGTGTGTGTGTGTGTGTATATCTCCATTTTTTGGGGGGTACCTTTTATTTTATCTGATTTTGTTTCTGATTTCCCCTGGTTAAGCTCTATTCCATGATATTATAAGTTTTTTATTAAATTCAATTTTTTTTTTAATTTCATGGAATTTATCTTAACTAAATTTTTTCTTATTTTCTACTTAACGGAGGATGGGGATTATTCTGATTGGTTGTTGTTTTGTTGGTGTGATTGGTGGTTTGGTTGGAATTTTGTTCGGGTAGGTTCTAGTTTCCTTCTTGTTTACCATGGCCCGTAACCGTCGGCAACGTCGTATAAGCAATTCCCCCGAGGAACGCTCCTCTTCCTCTGATGAGGAGACCCGTGCCAATACAGCTATACCTGACCTTAGGCTGCATTGGAGGTCCCTCTCCGCACATACTCTTTATCACACACAAGGTGTCGCTACACGCTCTATCGTTCGAGAGAAAATTATTAATCTCCACTCTCTCCACGGCACCACTTTGCATTTGTGGATTTCTGATTTAGGGTGGGACCCTCTCTTCTCTCTCACGGATACTGTTTTTCCCGACCTTGTTCGGGAATTTTATTTTGGGATGGACGATAAGGATAATCACATTTATTCTAAGGTGCGTGGTAGGGAGATTATTGTCTCTCCCGACTCGATAGCTCAACTCACCCCCCTACCTAGGGTCACTAATCCCTCCTTTCCTTGGACATCCGATACCCGTCCCGATCCTTCCCTTATTATAAACACCGTTTTTAGGTTCCTCCCTCCCGGCACTGTCACAATCTTCCACAAACATTTACATCCTGATTTTATGGTCCTCAATTGGATTGTATGTGCCTGTCTTCTTCCACGTGCGAACAAAACCCAAATAACCAAGTAGCACGTGGACCTTATGTTTGCCATTAGCATTCGGGCTCACATCGAACTCCCCACCAACATTTTTAGTGTCATTCGGACGGTTAGGATCCTCCCCTCCAGTCCCGCTCACCAAGCCCTCCTTTTTGCGGCCATTATTACTCATTTTTGTCTTGCCGCCGACTGCCCCCGCGTCTCCACCGATATCCCCTTAACCAAATATCAAACCATTGAAATGTCCTCGATCAACCGATGTCATGCTCATTTGCTCCCGGATACCCGTCACCTCACCCCATCCACCTCTTTTCACCCCGCCACTTCCTCTCACCCTGCCCCCAGTCGTCCCGCACCCTCTCGCTCTATCCATCGCCCATCCCCTTCCTATGTTCCCGCACCCGTTGAGTCGGAGAATTTTTTGTTTGTCCGCTCTCAGGTTGAACAGCTTCAGGAGGAGAGACGTCAGGACAGGGCCCTTATGCTGGAGCTTTTGGTTTCTATGCCACAGGACCGCGAGGCCCAAGCTCATTAGGAGGAGGCTCAGGCGCGCAGAGATGAAGCCCAGGACCTTCGGGACTCTCTACTGTTCGAGCATCTTGATGCCATCCGCCGTAAGGAGATGTGTCGCAGTGCAGGCTCATCCGATTCTGGCTCCGGATCTCTTCCCGATGATACTCCACATGATGGTCCTGCCCCTTGATGTACTTTGTTTTTCATTTCTATTTTCCATGTACTTGTGAGGCTGAGTGGATATTTTTATTTCATGTATTGGTTCCTTTGGTTTGGATATTTGTTCGTTTCTCCTTATGCCGTGTATGCACTTTGACTATTTCCCCGTTCCTATTGGTTAATGAATCATCCTGTTATTTCCTCTATCATTTCATTTCTTCATTTTTATTGGTTAATTGCCTATTGTTCTCTCGATTATTCTTTAACATGCAGGTCATTTATCCCTTTGTCTTTTTTGGACAAAAAGGGGGAGAAATATTGACTAGGGGGAATTCATAATTGGAATTCATATTGAAAATAATTCATAATTTAGGGGGAGTTAAATTCTTAATATTGAACATATTCATATTTTAGGGGGACTTTCATTTACCATTCACAACATATGCTAACACATAGTTTTATATATAATTCATTCTCTACTTCCCCATGCATTTATGAATTTGTTGTTTCATGTGTGTAGGATACATCTCCTACTCCTTTGCAGCTCGCCAGTCTTGTCTTTGTGTCTGTCTGTCTTTTTTGGGTTTTTTGGGACGGGCCTTAGAATCGGTTTGACGGTTGGCTTAGCAAATTCTGTCTTTTTATTTATTTTTTATTATTCTGTTTTGTCCCGAAATAGCCAAAGGGGGAGATTTGTAAGGACAAATTTCCAATCGAGTCATTTGTTATATTGGCTATATTCCGTTGGACAAAACAATTTTGGGTCATTCTGCATCAAGCATCATTCAATGTAAAGATTCAAGCATCGCATCCTAAGTTCACACGTCATTAATACGAACGCCATGCTCGCTATCCTAAAAAGGTATATGACCAAAATAAATTTTATGTGTTGGAGTATTTTGTTTAATCAAGAAATTTTCATATAGAGAAATGTTCGTAAATAAGTAATTTTCATAAAGAACTATCTTTGAAATAAATTTGAACAAGTTTTTGGAAAATAAAAAATCTCGTTCGAAGTTTATCCAGGTCGTTAGAACGACCTGGATCTAAAGACATTCCCCAGGCTATACTGGAACTTCGTTAGAAGTTCTTTAGAAAGGTCGTTCGAACAATCTCGTTCGAACGAGATTTCCAACGACCTATCTAATTCGATACTGGAACTTCGTTAGATATCTCGTTCGAACGACAAGTTGTTCGAATGAACTCGTTCGAACGAGTTCTGCCAGATCTGAATTTTTGAACTTATTTTTAAGCAGTTATTTTCCCACAACTGTTTTGGTCCACTACTTTTTCAGTTATATTATATGGACGAAAATAAGTTTCTAAAGTGAAGGAAGTTCATTATTCTCTTGAGATCATTTTTCATAACTTCCCTCTTTTTTTGGTAAAAATCATCTCCAACACTTTTATCATCTTTTGAAACAAAACCCCTTCAATCAACTTGACATTCAACAAGCAAGTTTGCGGTGGATCTCTGCATGCAAGATATGTGGAGACGGTGGTTTTCGGCTTCGGTGGATACCGCGACACGAGGAGTGTCGAGCATCGCATTAGAGCTTCGCGTACTACAAATTCAGAGGTCGAGGACGACATAAGCAAGTCTTGAGTGAGTCAATATATGTAAGTCTTTTGAGTCTCTTGTAAAACCTATTTTGTAGTGGATTTTGTCTAGGCCCAGCCGTCCGAGGTTTTTCGCATTTGGGTTTTCCTCGTACATCGGCGCGTTGTGGTTGGGATTTTTGCATTTTACTTTATTAAATCACCTCGATGTATGCTTAGGATAAAATGAATAAAATTGGAATACTTTTATTTTAATTAGTCAAGTTATCAGTCCCATTGCATTAATTAAAATCTGTTCTTGCGAACTTGTGAATCTGCTTTTAAATTGAAATTTGAGAATATCACTTTATAGCTACTATTAAAGTTGGATTGCGTGTGTGTATTCCATGAATTAAACTAAGAACATATAACCTTGCAACTTCAGTTCTTCATATTTTTCCTTCGATGAATTGATCATTGGTTGTTGGAGGGACTATTTCTCTTCAAGCAGTTATGTATTCAGTGCGCTTAAAGGGATAAGAGGTTGTTGTCTTTATCGGTGATATTTCTTTGGGCCTTACCGTGAGGCTTTTACTGGTGATAGGGAACTTTACGGATGATCCTATGTGGTGCAATAATGACATAGATTTTTTGCTTCCATAATATGGCGGCGGTGGTGCTAGATGAGACCTCGAGCGGTCTTGATGCTTGGAAAGTGAGCCGTTCTAACTTTCTGAGGGGGAGCCCGATAATGTTGTTCATGTGGCTGGTAGTGATATTTCATTTGGTGGACCATCCTGAGTATCCCTTAACTAGTGTGACTAATTTGTTCGTCTAACATTTCTTAAGTTTTGGCCCATCGGTAGAGAAATGGGTCAATTGGTTTACGGAGCACGGATCCCGGTGTCTTCGTTGGTCAGTGTCATGGTGGGGAGGCTTGTAGACTATTTTGTAGCTAGGAGAGTACTGGTATGTGAGGTTGGTCTACCTTTGTCAAACTTCCTTCTATTTCCCCTGTCGTCTTCTGTGCCAAGTCGTATGGGAACAAATTATACCACTTCTCATAACAAACTTATTTTCTGTGGAGGACCTGAATGAATCATTACGAATGATGATGGGCTCATTGTGGCAGTGCCATCAGTCGTCTGTCCATCCATAACAATCTGTAGTAGGGGTCTGTCGTGTGCCTGGGGACTACCTGAAGTGGTTATGGAAGAGGGTAGTAGATAAGATCATGTAGGAAGTGACTAGGGAAAGGTGGTTTGTTTCCTTCGACACCATGGAGGAAGGTGTTATGGTTTTGTCCAAAGTTTTCAGAATGGATTGGTCCATAGATAGCATACAAAGTGTTTACCAGGAGTGGGAGACTTGAGGACCTTTGGGGGTCGGGAATGATGACGAAGCGGGGACTTCGAATAGTTTAGGATAATGTCTTTTGAAGCTGGGGGTAATATTTTATGAAGCTAGGGTATTTTATATTTTGGGTGATTCTTATGGGTTTTCAGTAGGTTTAGGAATATTTTTTATGAAAATGGTAAGGGTTAGGTTTGTTTAAGATGGTTTAGCCAGTGGAAAGGGGTGGTCTATTTAGCTCCTTTCACTGATACTTCATGTAATGGAGATGTATTCCTTAATTTGAAATAAAAATGATTTTGATCATATTTTACTATGCCTCTTGATGAATTTTGCATTTGAATTATTTATACCAATCGCTAAGGCATACAAAATCCTATTGTTCATGTAAATGATAAGACGGACTATCGTTATCGGAGGTTAGAAAAGAATAACATTTTATAAAAAAGAAGGGGACCCTGCCCATGTATGGGCTGCCTACATACCTCTAGGGTTTTTGAAAATTTTCACGAGTCTCATTTTGAAAAAGAAAGTTTTTGAAAGGATTGGGTCCCATGTAGTTTTGGGCAGGGGAAATGAAGAATTTTTTAGAATAGAAGGGGGATGAAAAGAGTCGTAGCACGCTAAGATTTTGAACTACTCATAAAATTTCTTGACACAGTCTAGGTTGACTGTACGCGCCATCTCTTCTCCATGGAGGTCCGAGCATAGCGGTGCCGTTTGAAAGAATTTTCTTCATAATATAGGGTCCGCTCGATTTCAATTTGAATTTCCATTTAGGGTCCCAGATGGGTTCTATCATTTCTTTAAGAGCATGATCTCCTTATTAGACACCGCGATCCTTGAATTTTTGGTTGAATGGTCACTATATTCGGTGATGGTAGCCCTGTATATGGTATATAGCCTTAAGTCTCTTTTTATCCAAGGGTGATAGTTCGTCGTAGCGTCTGTGATGCTAGTCTTCTTCGCTAACTTTGCTCTCAAGCATGAAATGGAAGAACGAGATTTCTAGATTAATGGGTAGGACTGCTTCCATGCCGTAAAGATAAAATAAGGAATATACTCAATAGGCATTATGATTGAAGTTAGGTTTACCTAGAGGTCGTATGGGATCCGGTCGTCCCAATATCTGAAATTCTCAATCATTTTTCTAATGATGGTTTTGAGTATTTTGTTGGTGGCTTCGACAACACCATTCGTTTAGGGCCGGTATGGGGAATATTTGTGTCTCTGAGTCCTGAATTCATCGACTAGTTCTGTGACCTAGGCTTCAAAGTGGATCCCATCATTTTATACTAGCTTGTGGGGAACCCTGTATCGGTAAATGATGTTCTTTCTAATAAATCTAGCCATTTTTTTAGAATTCAACACTACGTATGATTCGACTTTGACCCATTTGCTGAAGTAACTAATGGTAACCAAGATGAAGTCTTGACCGTTGAAAGCTTTGGGGGTGACCTTTCCTATGATGTCAATGCCCCAAGTGGAAAAGGGTCAGGAAGAGGTCATGTTATATACTTCTCGAGGAGGTGAGTGTTTGATATTGGAAAACTACTGGCTTTTGAGGCATCTTCGAACATAAGCAGTGCAATCTTAAACCATGGTGGTCTTATAGTACCCTTGATGAATGATATTCTTAGCAAGCATAGAACCGTTCATGTGGGGCCCTTATTCTTCACTATGGATCTTCAGCATCATTTCTTAAACATCAGCCCTACTATGCAGTGCAAACGGGTTCCATCAAAGTTTCTCTTGAAAAGTGTTTTATCACAAATAATGTATTGGGCAGCCAGTTTGCGAAGGTTTGCATGATCTTTGTTATCTACATCTTGGGTTACTTACCATGTTTGAGGAGGAAAAAATATCATAGTACCATAACTCGGCCATATCATAATCTTCCTTAGTGACGAGATTAATGTTGTAGCAGTGGGTGGGCTTAGCCTGTTTCTGAACCAGGAAAATACTTTCTTCAATGGAAACTCTCGATGGTAGACTTGTAGAAGAGTTTAGAAAGAAGTACTTTATACTGGAGATGGTGGAGACCGACTATGCCCCCATTCCAAAAAATGTCATTGGATAAGGGGAACTCGATACACACCTTGGTTGTGGTCCATGGGTGTTGATACCAAATTTAGTCCGCTGACATGGACCAATCACATGAAGACACGTGCCAATTTACATGGTAAATACGAATACTCCAGAACGAACAAATCAAAACCACCGAGAAACTAATGAGTGCCGAGCAACTCAAGGGTGACGAGCAACTCAAGCTCTCCGAACAACTCAAGCTCTCCGAGCAGCTCAAGCGGTCCGAGCAGCTTAAGCGGTCCGAGCTACATAAGTGTACAGCGTCACCAAATCAAAAGAATCCAGGATATAATTGCACATTAAATGCTCATTAATATAGTACAGATATACATATCTACTGGGTAACAGCGCATTGTCCTTCCATTTGTACAGCCTCAAGGGCTATAAATACATTGTAACCTCCTCATTAGCAGAGGACCCAGAATTTCTTGGTAAAATCCATTATCGAGAATTCCCCAAACAGTCAGCAATAAAAAATATAGTGGACGTAGGCCATTCTTATAAGGCTGAACCACTTTTAAAATATTTTATCGTACTTATTTTTATCCGTGGTTAATAAATTAGAGCTAATCTAATTTTTTACATCGACAGATTGGCGCCGTCTCTGGGAAACAATTGTAATTATCATTTTTCACCAAAATAATTCATCACCAATGGCTGATCATCCTGAATCCAGCAATCAAAATGTTGGAATTTCTTCGAATCCATCTACTCCTCCAAATGTCCAAGATCTGGCAGGAATAATGGCTAATTTGGCTCAAGGCCAGACGGCCATGCAAGAAACCATGCGATAGCTCATGAAAACTATCCAAGGGGGAGCACCAGCCCAGTCAGGACAATGAATCGTTCAGAGAAATACTCGTCTACTCTCTTCACGAAATAGGCAAAGGTTATTCCCCGAGGAATCTCTGTCCAGACGCACCGATTCATATCGTACTGAGAGATCTAATGATCCTTCTTATCAGCCTGGGAGGACTTCCTCGATACGAGCTACAGACACTCAGCAAAACATCACTATATCTCCAGAGAGGACAAGTGATCTCGAAAGGTTGAGTAGAGTCTCTCCTTTTGATCGTCTAGGTCCTAGGAGAAATAAAAGTCCTCTCAGGATTGTGTCGATGAACTCTCAACAATTATTTTATATGAAAGAAGGCTCTGTCCAATCACGACCAGGTGCTCGTCATGAAAGATCCCAAGAGGCTAATTCAACACGATCATTTGCTCGAACTAATAGGATCGAGGAAGGAAATGATGCATGGAAAGGCTCTATTCAAATGTTGGAGGATAAACTAGGGGAAATGGCTAAGGCCAAGAATCCTTTACAAAGGTCTTTTATCCGAGGAACACTGTTCATATAAGAAATTGTGGACTTCCCCACACTGTCAAAATTCAAAGCCCCGGTAGTAACACCAAAATATGATGGAAAAACTGATCCTGTTCTCCATATAGAACAATACCAAGCAGCTGCTGATATATATGATGTTCCAGACGAGATGCGATTCAGGACATTTTCAGGAACTCTCATTGGATCTGATTAAATATGGTACAAGAATCTTCCTCGGGGGAAGATTGCAACTTTCTTTCAACTGGCCGAGCTCTTTATTGGGAACTTTTGTTTTGGAGAAAAACTAGTTAAACGAGTAGCAAACTTGTTAAGTGTTAGAAAAAAGGCAGGTGAGAGCACCAGGGATTATATTACTAGTTTCAATAACGAGAAACTCGAAGTTATTGATTACTAAGAGAAGACAGCAATCACTGCTCTGATGAGTGGATTGGTTCCAAATAAATTGTACTACACTCTAGCCAAAGATCCGCCTACAACCATGGCAGAGTTAATGGCAAAGGCAGCCAAAATTATGAACGTGGAGGAAGCTATGGCTGCGAAAAAGAATATGGACACCAAAGAGACCAAGGTTGAGGGTGACAAGGATGAGAAGAAAGAACAGAAGAACAATGGCGGTAGTAGGCAGTCAAAAGCAAAGTAAGCATTAGAACAGTTGAAGAAATTTGGAAACTATACCCCTTTGAAAGTAGACATAAACCATGTTCTGGAAGAGATAAAAAACAGCGAGGAGCTAAATTGGCCTGAAAAAATGAAGACAGATCCTGACAAGAAGGATAAATCCAAATATTGCGAGTTTCATAAGGATCATGGTCATACGACCAAAAACTGCATAGCTCTTAAGAATGAAATTAAAGAGCTCATCAGGCGGGGAATATTGAACAAGTATGTGGATCGTCGAAAGGGTGAAAAGAGCAACGACCGAGCAAGGCATAGGTCTAGATCTCCTCATCGAGCAAAAGAAGATAAGAAGAGAAATCATGAAGAAGACATGGATGATGATCAAGACGAGCCCGATATCCCCAAAAGACCAAAATAGCCAGAACGTGAGGTATTTTCTATCCGTTTTGGATCATTTGATTGCAATGTTATTACTAGTGGAGACGCAGGAGGAGGAGACCTTACTCCAGAAAGGAAAGCTTACCTCAATGAGGCTCAAGCTTGTTCGTATATTCAACGAATAAATCTAGCTGAAGATGATCGCCCGAGGAAGGTAAACAAAGATAAACTGGTCATCGATTTCTCTAAGAATGACCTCGAAGGTGTATTATATCCTCATGATGACCCATTGGTGATCAAAATGAGGATGAAGGAAGTAATGATTTCGCGAGTATTGGTGGATAATGGCAGCTCGACAGATATTATGTTCTACCCATGTTTTGATAGTTTGAACCTGAAGCTATCCCAGTTGGAGCCATATCATCGGCCCCTCCTCGGTTTTACTGGCGAGAAAGTCTTTCCATTTGGGACGATCAAGTTGGATATGTTCATCGGGGCATGGCTTACTTGTCGAACAGAAAGAGTGCGATTTTTTGTGATGGATAAAAATGTCCAATCAGCTTATAATATCATTATGGGAAGGGTAGGTTTGAAAACGTTTGAAGCAGTACCATTTATAGTACATCAATGTTTAAAATTCCCAACCAACTTTGGAGTAGGAGTGGTGAAGGGCGACCAAAAAGTAGCTCGAGAATGCTATTATTCATCTACCGAGCAAGAAGACTGTGAAGAATCCAGAAAGAAGACTACCACTTATCAGGTTGATGAGATAGAAGACGCAGAGATTGAGACTTTAGACCCAAGAGATGAGTCTCAGCTCGTTAAGGTTCAGGTCATGGAGGCTACTGAAAATTTCATTCTAGATGATGAGCATCCAGAACGAACAACTCAAATTGGTACTTCACTAGATGTGTCAATAAAACAAGAGCTGATAGCGTTTCTAAAAAGCAGAAAATAAACTTTTGCATGGTGCCACGAGGACATGCCAGGGATAGACCCAACTTTCCTATGTCACGAGCTTAATGTGAATAAGGAGATCAAGCCAGTAAAACAAAGAAGAAGAGTGTTCATCCCCGAAAAGAACCAATCTATACAAGAAGAAGTCGAGAAGCTCTAAAAGCCTATTTTATTGAGGATGTCAAATATCCTGATTGGCTAGCTAATGTGGTGATGGTGAAGAAGAAAAATAACAAATGGAGGATGTGTGTAGACTTCACCGATCTCAATAAGTTATTCCTAAAGGATCATTTTCCTTTTGCCCCGAATTGATAAACTGGTGGATGCTACCTCGGGGCATGAATTGCTGAGTTTTATGGATGCTTATTCTGGTTACAATCAGATTAAGATGAAGCCTGAGGACAGAGAGAGTACCTCTTTTATTACCCCAAGGGGAACTTATTGTTATAATTTTATGCCTTTTGGACTTAAAAATGCAGGTGCGATATATCAGCGGCTGATGAACAAGGTGTTCGCGGAGCAAATCAGTCATAACATGGAGGTTTATATTGACGATATACTGACGAAGAGAAAGAAAGCTACTGATCATCTAGTTGATTTAGGCCAGACCATTGATCAACTAAAAAAATATCAAATGAAGCCGAATCCCACCAAATGCATATTCAGAGTACAAGAAGGCATGTTTCTCTGATACATTGTTAATCAACGAGTGATCGAGGCGAATCCTGACAAGATTAAAGCTCTATTGGAACTGCGATCTCCGACGACGAAGAAGGAAGTGCAGAGTCTCATAGGGCGAGTTGCAGCACTTAATAGGTTTGTATCACGAGCAACCGACAGATGCCTACCATTCTTCAAAACACTCCGAAAGACTTTCGAGTGGAATGATGAATGCGAGAAGGCCTTTCAATAATTAAAGAAATACTTGGGAGCACCTCCATTGTTGTCTAGGCCAGTTATGGGAGAAACACTATACGTGTATCTGGAAGTTTCAAAAAATGCAGTAAGCTCGACGTTGATAAGGGTGGAGGATGGAGTGAAAAAACCAATCTATTACACTAGCAAAGCCTTCAGAGGAGCAGAGATCAGATATCCAAGGTTGGAAAAGTTAGCACTGGCGTTGTTCGAAGCAAGTAGAAGGATGAGGCCATACTTCCAAGCTCATACTATAGTTGTGTATACAGACATGCCGTTAAGGCAAGCTATGCACAAACCAGAGAAATCAGGAAGATTGATGTACTGGGCGGTAGAATTGGGCGAATACGATATAATCTATGAGCCTAGATCGCACACAAAAGGCAGGAAGTGGCAGATTTTATCGCAGAGTTCACTTATCCTGATACTTCCAAAGAGCAGAAATTGAATACCGACCAGTCTGTGGATGTTACAGGATCATCAAATTTAAACCACGACCAACTTAGGCCTGTAGACGATCAAGAGAAGATGGTCGACGAGCAACAAGAAGTGCTAAAGTAGGATATAAGGAAGCATCAAATATTCCACCGAGGAACTCTGTCTGACCCAGAGTTTGATAATGAGATACCTGTGTGGAATTTATATGTAGATGGTTCTTTTTACATTACAGGTAGTGAAGAAGGAGTTATTTTGAATAGCCCCGATGAGATCGATGTGGAGTATGCTTTGCGTTTTCAATTTAAGGCTTCAAATAATGAGGCTGAGTATGAAACTATGATCATAGGTCTCAATCTAGCCAAAACTATGAAAGCAGAGCAGGTCGTTGCATTTAGTGACTCACAGTTGATCGTAAATCAAATGTTAGGAGTGTATGCAGCAAAAGGAGAATTAATGATCCAATATCATGCAAAAGCAATGGAGATGGTATCAAGCTTTAGCGCAGTACAGTTGATTAGAATACCAAGATTGGAGAATGAAAGAGCAGATGCCTTAGCTCGGTTAGCCTCAACCACACGCACCGAGCTACGAAGAACAATCTCGATAGAAATCTTGGCTAGGTGGAGCATTGAGAAAGATCTATAGATGAACTTCATTGCTCTTGATTTAGGACCATCATGGATGGATCCTATCAGGGCCTATATTGAGGAGGGGGTTTTACCAACTAATAAACTCGCAGCCAAGAAATTGAAGTTTAAAACTACTCGTTATGTATTAACTAATGGCATTTTATATAGACGAGGAATTATAGCAGGTCTGCAAAGATGTGTGCATCCCTCCGAGGTGAAAGATTTGATTAAAGAAATCCATGAAGGGTCCTGTGGAGCCCATGTAGCAGGTCGGACGCTTTTGCAAAGAATAATGACGCAGGGATATTATTGGCCAATGATGAGGGCTGATTGTATAGCATATGCCAAAAAATGTGACAAATGTCAACGCTTCACTTCTATCCGAAGAACTCCCCAAGCATTGTTAACACCCATTACTTCCCCTTGGCCATTTTCCATGTGGGGAATAGACTTCGTCGGACCACTTCCAACGATTAGGGGAAGATTTAAATATCTCGTGGTTGTTGTGGATTACTTTACTAAGTGGGTGGAAACTGAGCCTCTTATTGATATGACATATGACAAGGTGTATCAATTTATTTGGAGGAATATCATTTGTAGATATGGTCTTCCCCATGTATTCATTACTGATCATGGAACCCAATTTGACAACGAGGAGTTTTCTGCATATTGTCACCAATCAAACATATTGAAAACCCACTCTACACCAGGCCATCCCTAGAGCAATGGACAAACTGAGGTGACGAATAGAACGCTACTAAATGGTTTAAAAAAATGACTGGGTGATGCAAAGGCAAATTGGATTAACGAGCTACATTCTGTGCTATGGGCTTATCGTACTACACCGCGAGCAGTAACAGGAGAATCTCACTACATGATGGCATTTGGAAGAGAATCTGTTATACCTGCTGAGTTGGGCCTCTCCACACACAGGGTGCTGAATTTCAATTCTCCTATCAGTGACTTGATGAGGTGATTGAATCTAGATATGCTCGAAGAAGTTAGAGAAGAAGAAGCAATCATGAATGCTGCATACCAACAACGAACAACTCTGTTTTACAACAAGAGGGTAAAAAAGTGTGATTTGAAGAAAGGAGACTATGTGCTAAAGAAAGTAATTCAAAAGCACAATAAACTGGAAGGTAACTGGCATGGACCTTACAGAGTAACAGAAGTTGTTCGTCCAGGAACCTACAGGATTGAAACCTTGGAAGGAGAAGAATTTAAGAATTCATGGAATGCAAAACATCTAAGCAAGTATAATCAGTATTAGGAGTTTCTATGTAATGGATTTCTTTTCAGTATGAATAAAGAGTTAAAGTTTTATCCAGTTTTCTTCTTTTGATGAAATTTTTTCAGAGTATTAGTGCTACACACTACGCATCAAGTTCAGAATAAAATCCACCAACTACGGTTGGTTGGTACCACCAGCTACGGTTGGTCGGTAAATAAAAATCCACCAACTACGGTTGGTTGGTACCACCGACTACGATTGGTCGGTAAATAAAAACCCACCAGCTACGGTTGGTCGGTAAATAAAATCCACCAACTACGGTTGGTTGGTACCACCGACTACGATTGGTCGGTAAATAAAAATCCACCAGCTACGGTTAGTCGGTAAATAAAATCTACCAACTACGGTTGGTTGGTACCACCGACTATGGTTAGTCGGTAAATAAAAATCCACCAACTACGGTTGGTCGATAAGTAAAAATCCAACAACTACGGTTGGTCGGTAAATAAAAATCCACCAACTATGGTTGGTCGGTAAATTAAATCCACCAACTACGGTTGGTCACCACCAACTACAGTTGGTCGGTAATAAAAATCCATCAACCGGTTGGTCGTTAAATAAAATCTACCAACTCTGGTTGATCGAAAAAATCAATTTTCCCCAACTCTTGTTAGTCGAGAACAAAAACCTCCAATTCTGGTTGGTCGGCAAATCAATCCAGGTTGGCAGGACCATGGGATGTAAGTCGTTTTATTGCTTAAGATCAAAGAGTGATGAGTCATTATGGTAAAAAAGTAAGACAGAATGGATATATCAAAATATGCATAAACAAAGACATTCTTCAAAAATACTTAGAAGAAAATAAAATAGCAAAAGACAAACTTTTCATTCAAATCGAGAAGGATTACATATGCTGTGCAAAGTAAAAACCATTACATAAAGATCCTATTCTACTGGTTTCTTTCCCTCTGCCATTGAAACAAGTTCTACTCCAACAGGAGGATCATCTAAGGCGTAAGGGGAATTTATAAAGTTCAGATCTCGAAGCATCCTCACATTCATCACAGACGGTCGATCAAGCAAGTGCTCCGGGCGAGATATCTCGAAATTAGAATGAAGACTGTAGTCACCGAGATACTTGGAAATTAAATAATGAGGAATTGCCCGAGCAGGAATCCATCTCATATCAAGTTTGAAAGGTGGCACGGGCAACTCGAGCAATCTAGGGTCATAATAATCCCATAAATAATGGCCCTGCTCCAACTTTAACACCCCTAGGGCATTCAGCCATCCTTGCTTGTACCCTCGTTATTTGAATTTTGGATTCGATCATCGAGATGATAAAGAGTTTCATTATATCCATCCATCCAAAACTCTCTAGGCTATTTGTGAAACTGGTAAGTTAACCTCTCCAGTTGCTCGTGGAGGTTCTTCACTAAAATTTCTTTATTCTCCAAGGCAGAGCTTTGTATGGAAAGTTTCTCGTCGAGGTTTAGAATCTTCTTGGACATTTCTGACAAAGCCTGATTCTTCACCACCAACTGGAATGCTTGATTCTCCAAGGCTGCCTGCATTCTAGCTTTTTCAATAGTAACCCGAGCAGCCCTTGCTTGTCCTCGAGAAACTCTTGCTCGTCCGCGAGCAGAATTAGAGGGTCCAGTGTTCTTTAAGGTTTCCAATTCATCTCTCAAATTGGCATTTTCGACCTCCAAAAAAGAGAAACCTTCATCATTGACAGGGACCAAGGCTCCAGAGTTAGATGCTGCAGATTTTAGTTGAGATATCTCTCCTCGCAAAACATTATTTTCCTGCTCCAACAGTTTCGTAATTTGCCTATGCTCCTCGACGTCAACCCTTAAAATTTTCTCTTTTTTCTCGTAAATAGCGATGAACTTATCATATCCATTATCAGCAATGAGTTGCTGATATTTTTTCTCATACCCCTGATGCAAAAGGGCAGAAGATTCCTTGTATTGTTGTTGGAGTTCCCTGATGGTTCCTTAAAGGTCCTCAATCATCTCATAGTATGCCACATTATTGGCAACAACTCGGTCAAGCAGGCATTTCAAATACCGATATGCTTCAATTGTTTGTTCAGAAGAATTTATACTAAGGATGTTAACAATTTGAGCCTCGTTTAGATCTGCATGGCCAGCCTTGAAGTAGGCATTGCATTTTTTCATCAGTTCAGTATCGTGAACTGATAAGAGTTCCATCCTAACCATAAACTAGTAAAGAGAAGAGATAGAAAGAATCAATAAGAATGCAGAAAGAGCAAGTAAAAGAAAAAGTTTAGACAAACAACCCAAAGTTTGAATTTTAATTTCATCAAAAGGTAAGTACAAAGATCAAGATTACACTGGAAAGGAATAACAAAATTAAAACCCGAGCATCTTTACACCTTCTCCTTGTGTTTTAAACCTTCCTCGGGAAGCTGGGATGAGGAAGATAGTTGCTCAGAAGATAAGGTCAGTTGCTCAGCCAAGGTACTGGTGGGCTGAAGTTGTTCGGCTGAAGTGCTGGAAGGTTAAAGTTGCTCATAGAAAGTTTGAACAACTGGAACAGAAAGCTAGATCTCCAATCATCATAGAGGATTCCTCTCAGGCATCTTCATCCTCTTCCTCTTCTCCAGGAGAGGGAGGAGGACCATGAACATGATGCTGGAATAGGTCAGAATTCTCAGCAATCTTTAACTCCTACAGAGCTGCAACCCATCCATTCCTGAAGTATTTAAGGCTAGCAAACTCCATCTGGGAAGACATAGCAGCTAGGCCTTTGTTTTAACCTTTGTCCCAGCCAGCACTAAAGGACTTTTTGATAGCCTTTTTCCTTTTTTCTTTCTCCGAGGAGGTCCTTTCCCTAAGGATCTCCTCGATAGCTTTCAATTTCCCTTCCACCTCCACCTTCTAGCGATCAACTTCATAAAGTCTACTGACTTCCTCTTCAGTAGTTTTGAGCTTGTTCTCAAGCTCCTCAGCATTATTGAGTTTCTCCTAGAGCTCTTTATTCTTCCTCTCAAACTCTTTCATCTTCTCCTCCAAACCTTTGGAGGCCTCCACAGCTCGGTCTCTCTCTTGCTCAAAGGACTTGGCTTACTTCTCCCAAGCCATTTTATCTTCTTCATATTTTTGGTGAGAGTCCTTCAAGGACTGAGTTAAACCAACAAAAGCTTCCTCCACACCTCCCTAGGAGCTTGAAGCTTTAATAACCTCATCCTTCTTCAAAATACTATTAAAACATGTCACCAACTGAAGAAAGAAAAATTTTGAGTCAATACAGGGACATATTAGTAAAAAGTGAAAACTTAAATACTTACTGAGGCAATATGTTGAGCAGCCAATGCAGTGACCCTATCACGAGGATGATCATATTCAACACCTTGGATTTCTGGGATGATCCAAGACTTCACAAAACCCAGGGCAGAGTTCGGAGGAACAAAAGTGGGAATACCACTCTCAGCATTTAAAGCCTGAGAGATAGGTCCAGCAGGTCTCAGACAAACTTTTCTTTGACTTCTTTGGAGGAGCAGTAATATCTTCGACTAAAGAAGAAGTCTTGGTTGGTGAAATTATAATTACCTCACTAGGAGGAGAAATAACTACAGCCTTGCTCGGAGCCATTGGGGGCTTCTCAGCAACTTTCTTGACACCCACTGGAGGGGGTGCATCAATGTTTCTTGTTCCTTCTTCTGGAACATCCTGCTTATTTTTCTTGGCCTCCACCTTGGCAGAGTCTGATTTGTCAAATAAGTAAGGAGATCTTCTTCTCTTCATTATACTACTAATGGGAATGTTTGACTCTGATGAAGACCCTTCCACACTAGTATCAACAGCTGGTACTTGGTCGATATCAACCACCACTGGACGAGCCGTAAAGGAGGAAGTATAGCTCTTATACTGAAACAAGTAAGAGGCTGATCTGATATATTCGTCAGCAACGGACTGGTGTAAACTCCAGATAAGTTTCAAATGCCTTAAATTGACATCATTTTCCTTAGGAGATTTTCTTTTGCTATCAACTGCAAATAATCAAAAATTAAATGTCAATGACACATTTTATCAAACACAAAGGAAGCATAACTTCAAAAATAAAATAAAAATAAAAACAACCTATCCCATTGCCATAAGGAGGACATCTAGGACCTTTATATACTTCATCTCTAGTTAAGGGAGGATGTTGCCAATTTTTCATAACCACTCCATGTTCAAAATAATTCCTGTTGGCATCGGGAAGGTTGACAACTAACGCCCTATTCAAAAACCTAGTTTTTAACTAAAAAGTACTATCACTAACGACCCATCTAAAATAGTACATTATCTCTGGAATCCCTAAACGGGTTCCATGAAGCTGATTTAACCTATGGACCCCATTGACTATTCTCCAGGTATTTGGAGCTATTTTTGTAGGTACAACATCAAAATATTGACAGAATTCCAAACATAAAGGGTTTGGAGGAAAAGAAAAACCACATTTAGCCACAAAGAGACTTGGGAACCAATGTCCCTCAACCAAAGAGAAATAGTCAGAAGGTTCAGAGAGTTCCTCCAAAGTGACCCATGAAGGAATTAAAAATTCAGAACGAAACTTGTCAAGAGATTCAACAGGGTAAACCATGATGAACAGAATAAGTAAAAGAAAAGGAAGAAGAGCTTACAAGAGAAGATTGAGTCAGGTTACAACGAACAATGGAGGAAACGAACGCACAAGATAGGGAGGAAATGAAAAGTTTAAAGACACAGGTTTGAAAAGTAAAGATGATAGGATTTCTTAATGTGTCTAAATACTTTACCTCGGGAACAGAAAAATCAATGATTACCAAGGTAGACGTTTGCTCTACCGGCGGCTAAAAGGAGAAAAAAGGCACGAAAACCGAAGCAGTTAAAAAAATTCAAAAAGTCTGATTCTATGAATTCAAAAGAAGAAATAAATACAAGGAAAATGCACCTAAAATTCAGGATGACTATTTAATCCCGCCATATTTCGAGAAGAATGTTCCACACCCCTCCTCAATCTCGAACTGTGAACATTGGGGGCTTCTGTTGATACCAAATTTAGTCCGCTGATATGGACCAATCACATGAAGAAACATGCCAATTTACATGGTAAATACGAATACTCCAGAACGAACAAATCAAAACCACCGAGCAACTAATGAGTGCCGAGAAACTCAAGGGTGACGAGCAACTCAAGCTCTCCGAACAACTCAAGCTCTCCGAGCAACTCAAACGTGTCGAGCAGCTTACGCGGTCCGAGTAGCTTAAGCGGTCCGAGCTACATAAGTGTACAGCGTAACTAAATCAAAAGAATCGAGGATATAATCGTGCATTAAATGCTCATTAATATAGTACAGATATACATGTCTACTGGGTAACAGTGCATTGTCCTTCCATTTGTACAGCCTCAAGGGATATAAATACATTGTAACCTCCTCATTACCAGAGGACCCGGAATTTCTTGGTAAAATCCATTATCGAGAATTCCGCAAAAAGTCAGCAATAACAAATACAGTGGACGTAGGCCATTCTTATAAGGCTGAACCACTTTAAAAATCTTTTGTCTTACTTATTTTTATCTGTGGTTAATAAATTAGAGATAATATAATTTTTTACATCAACAATGGGGTTTTAACCTTCCCCCCAAATGGTCTATTTTTGGAATTTTTTGATTAGTTTGACGTCGTTCCTGCTCAATGTGCCTCTAACACTTAGAGGATAGTGGATGGAGTCCATAGGATCAATGAACTATATGGGAACAACCTAGGGGTACATGAGATCAGATTCTTCTATATCTAGTCGCATACTTCTAATGCCTTTTGTACCTGAAAGTGTGGAAAGCCAATAAAATCTTAGTTATGAGCCTGCCTAATTCCAATAAAGGATATTGGGATCATGGTTTGATCGCTAAAAATTTGTGACATCTTCCCCTTCCTAAGGGAGAGAAGAACAGAGGTCCCTTTTGTCCTGACTAGGGGGAGGATCACATAGGTTGTTAATTCCCATGTTCCGCGGATTGTTGAATATTTATTCTTTCCACTTGCTATGTTTGCTAATGTATACTTGCTTTATCTTTGTGCAGCTCAAGATAAGAATAAGGAACCACTTATTCATCTAATAAGGATTGACGATCTACTAAAGGCTTGGGGAATAAAACATAGGATGCCTGAGAGTGAGCATCCTTGATCTGCTGCTTATTTGATATAATACACCAATACTACCTCCAACTTCATCACTTGCCCGACGAACAAAGTTCCTGAGATGGTTCTTCGAGATGAGGAGACTTCTATCTCATCTGGGATAGTAGACTTTGAAAAAGTGTGACGTGTGTGATAATTGATTAAATTAAATTCGCAAGTTTCGAATCAACCTTTATTTAATTCAGCCTCTAAACATGCATCTAAGGTGCGTGTGTCAACCCATAAATAAATAAAGCATGTGACACAAAAATATGCTAAAACGCAGATTTCAGGAAAAAAACCCTTTCGGGTAAAACCTTTATTTTACTATGAATATATAGATCGCAACTTACAATTACATAGAGAAATCTGCAATGGATCAACGTGCAGCCAACCCACAAAGACACGCAGTCTTGAACTCAGCAAGAGAATACACGCTGCACCCTCCAAGGACTCGCACTCCAAACAACAAAGGAAGAACCACATCTCTCCTCAATGACACGCATCCATAACACTTTGTAGAGACTCCCTCAACAATGACACGCAACCCTCGGTTGCAAAGATCTCCCCACAAAGGTTGAATAATATCAAAGCTTGTGTTCTAGGATTCCAAAAAATTCACAAAAGTAATTGGGATTTTTATGTGTGAATCAAAAAGATGTTTGGCACATCAAAAAATCGAAGTCTTGTTGTGTTTGAAATCTTAGAAATGTTTTCTCAAAGACTTGAAAAATACATCACCGAAATAGGTATATTTATATGAAACTTGAATTGGTGGTAAAACATCTCACCGAACTGTTCGAGATTATCCAGAGCGGATTGGTTTGTTTTGGAGGCGGATCGGTCCGACCTCGGATCGATTCGTTTTTTAAAGTGGCTTCTTCGGTTTGCCTGCGATCCGGGGTATACTGGTTCTGATGCACAACGGATCGGTCCAAAATAGAGGCGGACCGGTCCGGAGGCGGATTGATTCGTTTTTAAAAGGAGCGGACCGATCCGACTTATCATAATTTTTTTTTAAAAGCCTCATTTTGCTTGAAAAAACTTACTTCTTATTTTTATAAAAATCATTTCATAAAAAAATTCCCAATAGTAAGTATGAAACTTTAAGGGACTTAAAAACAAAACTTTACCAAGTTCATTCTTGCAGAGGTTATGATGTTGAAGACGCTTTGATATTCGAATCCGTTGATGTAGATGCTATCTTGAATTTCTTCAACGGTGTAACGGCGTACGACATACATATTAACAATGGACAAAAATGTCCTTACAAATCTCCCCCTATGTCTATGCCGGTACATACATAAAAAATATGAATTATCAACTAATGACCTATACAAATCTACCCTCCCATGAAACCTAAATATGGAAAGATACAAATGTTTAAATCTTCATCGTTTGTTATTCAATCTTCAACAATCATCAAAGCTCAAAGATTTTCTCATCAGGGTGTGGAACATATTGATCTTCAATCTTCGTACCTACACACATGAGACAAAGCAAATACCACGTGACATATCGAGTTTGAAATGAGATAAACATAGATACCAATTTATGATAAAACTAAATCACAAAAACTCCCCCAAAATTCAAACTCCCCCATAATATGATAATTCTTTCTCCCCCTTTTTATGATGTCCCCAAATAGACAAATGATTAGAATGAATCAAATAAGCAAAATCGGGGTGTCACGCTACACAAAACAGGGCATCAAACAATATGGTAAACATGCTCTTGCAAGGAGATGCTAAAAAAAATGCAAAAACTATTTTTGATTTTTCAATTTTTCATACAAAGATAAGATACATTAGAAAAAAATCAAAAATAGTTTTTGCATTTTTTTTAGCATCTCCTTGAAGAGAATGATACATTAGAAAAAAAATATGCTACAAAAATCACACCATGGATTTAGACTAAAACAACCAACTCATGGAAATGGAATAAATGGGTGTGAACACATTCGATAGGTAAATCAACTCAATTAATCATATGTGCATGATGCATATGTGTACCCCTAACGAATGAGCATCAAAAGTATCCTTAGGTGTAAAAGTTTGTTGAATTTAGATGACATTGACTTATGCAAATCAACAAATCAAAGTCAAAGAGATTTCCACACCAATAACGTCCAAAACTATGTAGCGCATTTTCGAGCATTTAAAGGACGTGCAAACCTGTTTTAAAATCTCCAACCAAACTCCCTCATATATATTTTCTTTTAGAGGTAATCTAAATTCTCAAACATTGGAGAATTGGTGCAAAAACCTAAATGACCCATAATTGGCATGAATTTCTTTTTATTGCCATTCAATTTTTTTCGGGATCTTTTAACCTCTTTGGACCTCAGATAATAAAATTCTTCCATTTTTAGGTCCAATTTAACGGTGGCTTAGTATTCGCAAAGGAAAAAAGAACCTTTCGTAGCCCTTCCCCGTTTTCAAACAAAGCACACAATCTCACAAAATGGTTCTTATATGCACAATTTCTTTATCAAAATTTATCGCGCTTGGTTCGTTTTAAGGACGGGATTGAAGTGAAAACACCCAACCAACATGTGATAAGACAAGAACAATATTCAGACAAATCCGTGCATGTGTGCAATGAAGGAAATCATGAGTCAAACATGTAGGAAGTAACACTAAATTACATCTCAATGATTCCAAACATTGTAAAACACATGGATGAATTGACTTACTGTCTCAAAACACTATCAAATAGTCACATGAAGAAATGAAATGATGTTGTGACTTGGTCATCCTAAGTGTTTATCCATAAATGGTGCAAACAAAATACAAAAATCTTTTTGGATTTTCTCAAAATTTTAGCAAAAATAAAATATTTTTGTATTTTTTCAAAAAAATTTCAAACCAAAAAAATATATACAAAAATGATACATATTAGCAATAGGCAAACAATGACATCATGAAACTCACCCTATGCTAGTAAACAAGTCAAACCTCAATCATTAAATGTGGAGGGATTTTCCAAAGGTGGTGACAGCTTATGCAAAACCTCCATCAATTCTTGTGAAGTTTTGACCAAAAACTTAACTTGCTCACCTAAATGTGCAAACTCTCTCATGTAGTCTCCAGGAGCATGTAATGTATCATGTGTTGGTGCATGTGTGCCAGAAACACGTGTAGAAGCAAAACGTGACACGTACCCCAACTTAAAACAAAATTCCCTAAGGTGTCCTCTCCTTTTGCAATGTGAGCAAACATAAATAGGCTTCGGAACACCTCTCGCAAAAACTCTAGGACGCACTTTCCTAATAGGAATGGGACGCCTAGGTGGGTTAGGGTGAGACTCACGTGAATCAAACACTAAAGTGGGAACCGGATCAGGTGCTAATTGGGAAGTAGAAGCACCGTCATGACTTATTCCTAACTTCTCACCTTTACCCTTATGAACCACCTTTTCAAACTTCTTAGGTGAGTTCACAAAATTACCTTTGACCTCCCTGGCACGTTCGAGATCACTCTCGAGTTGGGATACACGTGTCATCAGACTAGACAATGTGTTGGTCAAATCACACTTCTCCTTTCTCAAAACCTCCTTCTCTCTCTCCAAATCTAAAACCCGGCGACCTAAATCCCTATTATAATTCTTTTTTTCAAGGTCTCGGTGTAAAAATCTCTAAACGCTTTTTGGAGCTCACTTTCATCTCCACTCTCCTCCTCGCTTTCTACCTCACTAGATGAACACAAATCACTATCATCCCTCTCGTGTGCACTCTCGTGAGACAAAGTGGGTGTGCTCACACGACTATAAAAAGCGACAAACTTCTCACCACTAGTCTCATTACCCTCACCTTCACTACTATCACTAAGTGTGGAGGGCATGGCTACTTTCTTTCCTTTGTTTCTAAGCCATGTAGGACACTCAAATGACTTATGCCCCTTACCCCACATTCAAAACAAGTCACATTCTCAAAATCTTCCTCACACTCCTCATCAGAGTCATTCTCTTTTTCCCTCTTATCGCTTTCTTTGGCCTTTCCTTTCTTTTTATTTTCCTCAAAAAAATTCTTTTTATTGGAAGAATTATTTTTATTTGTGTTGAGAATTTTTTTAAAATTCTTCGCAAAAAAGGCCATATCATTAAAATCAAAATCTCCCTCAGAATCAGACTCACAAACGTTTTCTTTATTTTTCTTACAATGAGTCTTTAAAGCAATGCCATTATCCTTAGCCTTAATGGTTTTGGGAAACATGTCAATCTCATAGTTTTGAAGATCTCATACAAGTTCTTCCAACTTAAGTGACTTCAAGTTTCCCAAAGAGTTCAAAATAGTGACTTTAGGAATAAAGCGTTTTGGGAGAGATCTCAAAATCTTTTTAACGACACGCATGTTATCAATCACCTCACCCAAATTAAAACATATTTTAACAATGTCTGACAAACGTGCATAAAAATCATCAAAGCATTCAGACTCAGACATGGTGATAGTCTCAAATTGGGTGGTCAAATTTTGTAATTTTGATTCTTTAACCGCGTTCGTACCCTCATGTGTCAATTTCAAAACATCCCAAGCCTCTTTAGACGTGGTGCACGTCATAATTCGGCTGAACTCGTCAAGAGTTACAGCTCCAGAAAGAGCACTCAAACCACGAGAATTAAAATTTGACATTTTATAATCATCTTCGGTCCAGGCTGTCACGGGTTTTAAAGAGGTGATGTTATTAACAGTGACTGTGGGAGGAGTCCACTCATTTTCACAAAGCAACCAAACACGCTCGTCAATAGCTTTTAAACTAGATTTCATGCGTGCTTTCCAATAGGCATAATTATTCCATAAAAAATAGGCATCTTATTAAATGAATGTTCCACTGGAAAAATTGCGATTATTTGGCAAAACTGATTTTTTAAAAAAATAAATCAATATCACACGATTTTGCGGAAAATAGGAATATGCGATAAATTAGCGTAACCTGCTCTGATACCAATTTGAAAAGGTGTGACATGTGTGATATTTGATTAAATTCGCAAGTTTCCAATCAACCTTTATTTAATTCAGCCCCTAAACATGCATCTAAGGTGCGTGTGTCAACCCATAAATAAATAAAGCATGTGACACAAAAATATGCTGAAACAAAGATTTCCGGAAAAACCCCTTTCGGGTAAAACCTTTATTTCACTATGAATATATAAATCGCAACTTATAATTACATAGAGAAATCTTCAATGGATAAACGCGCAGCCAACCCACAAAGACACGCAGTCTTGAACTCAGCAAGAGAATACACGCTGCAACCTCCAAGGACTCAGAGCCCAAACAACAAAGTAAGAACCACAGCTCTCCTCAGTGACACGCAGCCATAACACTTTGTAGAGACTCCCTCAGCAATGACACGCATCCCTCAGTTGTAAAGATCTCCCCACGAAGGTTGAACAATAGCAAAGCTTGTGTTCTAGGGTTCCAAAAAATTCACAAAAGTAACTGGGATTTTTATGTGTGAATCAAAAAGATGTTTGGCACATCAAAAAACCGAAGTCTTGTTGTGTTTGAACTCTTAGAAACGTTTTCTCAAAGACTTGAAAAATACACCACCGAAATAGGTATATTTATATGAAACTTGAATTGGTGGTAAAACATCTCACGGAACTGTTTGAGATTATCCAGAGCGGATCGGTCCGTTTTGGAGGCGGATCGGTCCAACTTCGGATCGGTTCATTTTTGAAAGTGGCTTCTTCGGTTTGCCTGTGATTGGGGGTTATACTGGCTCTGATGCACAGCGGATCGGTCCGAAATAGAGGCGGACCGGTCCGAAGGCAGATCGATTCGTTTTTAAAAGGGGCGGACCGATCAGGCTTACCAGAATTTTTTTTTAAAAGCCTCATTTTGCTTGAAAAAACTTCTTATTTTTATAAAAAACATTTCATAAAAAAATTTCCAGTACTAAGTATGAAACTTTAAGGGACTTAAAAATAAAACTTTACCAAGTTCATTCTCTCAAGGGTTATGATGTTGAAGACGCTTTGATATTCGACTCCGTTGATGTAGATGCGATCTTGAATTTCTTCAACTGTGTAACGGCGTACGACATAAAAATTGATAATGGACAAAAATGTCCTTACAGACTTAGATTCCTACTCCCAAGGAGAATAGGAAGAAGAATAACAAATATCTCCCCCTAAGAGGAGACTACTGTTGGGCAATGACGATGATGACCATCTGGTCCTGCTATCCAATAGAGTCAAAACCCTAAAAATGTTTTAGGGGAACCCTCAAAACTAGTGGGTATAGTTCGGGAGCTAAGGAAAAGGATAGATAGAATAAAAATAGGGAAAGGAAAAAAGGAGGGAAGAAGAGATTAAGGGAGATGAGGAAAGGAGAAGAGAAGAATAGAGGGAAAATAAGAAGCCCATTAAGGCCTCTACAAAGTCTTCCCTCTCTCTCTATTATTGCTCAGGGGGATAGCGTGGTGAATAACTCGACCCTTGCCCTAGGTCGTCTAAAGGGGGGAGTTCTTACTGTCGATCATGAGTGTTCATTAAGGCTGGGTTCTGACCAGCTGGACATTTATTTTGCATAAACACTCATTCTGGTAAGTGTCATATCTTCCTTATTTGTTATCTTGAACTGTTTTGCTTTCAAATATTAACTTCTATTTATTCATTCATAGTTTATAGAAAACTTTACTACTCTTTTAGATAGTCATGCTAACCAGTCTAGGAAGAACCAGGTTCTGTCCAAAGCTTTAAAAAAGTCCCATGAAGACTTATTTGACGCTCGAAAGACCTTTGATATGGAGAATGAGGCCTCTATGAAGTCTTTGGTCGAGTTGAAGATGACCAATAGTCTTATAGATATGGAGAAGGAAAAGTTAGCTGTGAGAAGAATGGGCAGGCTGAGAGGGTCTAAAAGCTTGATGGTTATGTCCCTAAGATCAAGGATAACAATTATTCTAAAGCATATAATGCAACCTATAATGAGGCTGAGATCCGGATCGCCTTCATGGAAATTTCTTCTTCTTTCTTAAACCTTTAAAAGATACTAGTCCCAGGTGCGAATGGGAAAGTTCATCGGCCTTTATATAGGTTTGCTAAGCTTTGAAGGCAAGAATAATAGAATATAAGGAACAACCTTTACTGGTCGCCAAACTAAAATGTGACCTTCAGGACATGAGGGATATCGGCTCCTTTGGACAGGAGGAGATAATCGACCTGAAGGCCCAGCTTACTGCCAGCAAGGATATAGGTAAGGTTGGTGAACTATAATTTAAGCCGAGAATGACGCCTTAAAGAAAAAGATCTCCAAGCTAGAGGAATTTTTCAGAGGAAGAATGTTGTCATAGTCGGACAACAGGCCGACATCAGGAAGTTAAAATATCTCTTTAGGATGGGTCCTCGGGCCGCATGGGTAGAAAGTTATGATGATGGTTGGTAGGATATTCCTGCGCAGTTACGAGAGGAACATGACGTGGCGTACAAGCATGGGTGGTTTAACACCCTTAAATTGATCAAAGAACCTAAGTAGTCCCAGTTGTATTATATGTACAAGGTGGATTGCCCAACTTATTGTCAACCTCCCTTTAAGAAGGATTTGAAGCGGGTCCCTCTGGATGCCATCCCCAGCCTTCTACTCAATGACTTCGAGGTGGATCCTGGTAGAGAGGATGAGTATGCCCCCAATCTAGACGATGGTCGGAGAGTGAAAATAGAGAAATTTTTGACTCATTGACCATGAGTAGTCTATGTCCTTGTAACATTGTTTTGTTATTCTACCATGTACTTATCACCGTGTGTATTTTGCATCATCAAGTGTAATCGTATACTTTTTACGGACTTTGCCGAATGAATAAAGTCTAATTACTAACTGTCTTGCCTACTAAATATAGTTAATAATAAATTTTATATATCTCAACTGGGAGGATTTGATAATAACTGTGAATCATTTTGGGTTTTTTCTGACCAAATGAGTTAATATTAACTATTTATCATTTTGGGCTTTGCCAACTAAATGAGTTAGTTATAACTGTTTGAGCATTCTTCTAATCCAATATGCCTTAGCATGTATCATTCCATTTCCCTTCCCTTTTAGGTCGTGCCGTCACACTCCCTTAGGCCTAGGAAAGATGATGATAAGAATGCACTTGGTTAATGGGCCTTTTTCCCGTTCGGTATTTTTATCGACCAACTTAGCTGGCGACCAACCTAAGTTAACTTTTTGCCTAAGGAACCTTGTAGGGCCTTTATTATTTCCTAGGCAACTCATAAGGTCCTTTGTGTTCGATATGAAAAAGACTTGAGGATTGCCTTAATTAATTAAAACAAACTTAGTAACTTATTGAATTAATTTGAATTCTTCTCGGCGTGAAGTGATTCCTTGATTAGAATAAGTTGAATGACTTATTGTAATCAAGTGGAATTATTTTCGGCCTGAGGAAATTCCTTAGCTAAAATAAGCTCATCATTTTACCCTCTGACGATCTTACTACACTGCCGATGACTTTTCTTAGGATGTAATCTCCTACATGGAACTTTCTCAGATTGACCTTTTTATACTACTTTTCTAGTTTTTGCTGGTATGAGGTCAAATTAATCATGCCATGTTCCATTCATTCATTTGCAAGGTCAAGTTCAGTGTGTAAGGCATCGTTGTTCAGTCCTTGGTCGAACAAGTTAGTTTTCATGATAGGGATACCATTTTTAAGTGGTATGATAACTTCCATTCCATATGTGAGTGCGAAGGGTGTTTACCTGGTCATCCCTCTGGCCATAGTATGATAGGCCCAAGTGACATGGGGAATCTCATCTACCCAAGTGCCCTTTTATCTTTCCAGCCTCTTCTTCAGGCCATCTAGCATTATTTTTTTAGAAGCCACTGCCTAGCCATTGCCGTGGGGATACGCTACTGAGCTAAAGAGTTTCTTGATGCCATGTACGTCATAAAAGTTCAAAAAACCCACTTTCGAACTGTGTGCCATTATCAATGATAATGTCTCGTGGTACCCCAAAGCGTGTTATGATGCTTTTCTAGATGAACCTTATTGTGTTGGTGTCTCTGATGCTATAAAGTGGCTTCCACTCTACCCACTTGGTGAAGTAATATGTGCCGACCAAAAAATACTTGCAATTCCTTGGTGGTGTAGGTAGTACTTCCCCGATGTGCAACCCCCATTGTGCGAATGGCCAAGGATTTGTCAAATATTTCAAATCATTAGTTGGTTGATGAACCATAAGAGAGAACTTCTGGCATTTCTCTAACTTTTGAATGGAGATACTTGCATCTTTCTGCATATGTGGCCACGAGTAGCCTACTTTGATTACTCAAAATACTAGATATCTTCCTCTTACGTGACTCCCACAAATACTATAATGAAGTTTGCAAAGGACTTGCTCGGTGTCTTGCGGGTGGATGCACTAGAGTTAAGGACCTGTAAAGGATCTTTTATAGAGCTTCCCTTTGAGAAAAAGGGTAGAGCGATTAGCCTTTACCCTCACTTGGTGAGACTATTTTGTATCATCTCGCAGTGCCTCATTTTACAGGTAGGCAACGATCGGGTCAATCTAACTAGGACCCTTCTCTATAGCAAGAATCTTCTCAACAACCACCATTTTATCAATACTCGGTCGGGTGAGGAACTCCACCTAATTGTCCTTTTAAAATTTGAATCCATTACTGAGCTTTGGGCGGCTAAGGAGTCAGCATGACTATTTATCCCCGTAGAGAACAGCTAGATATGGACCTCATTAAATTCTGCTATGAGTTCACACACTACAGAGAGGTAGGCTGCTATCCTATCATATTTCACATTGAAATCTATGCTCACTTGGTTAGATATCAACTTGGAATCTCCAAACACATTGAGCTTCTTTGCCCCTAGTAGTTGGGCCTTGTGCCAACAGCTGTCAAAGATTCATATTCATCTTCGTTGTTGGAGGCTTAAAATCCTAAACTAATTCCTTGCTCGATGATAGTGTCCTATGGTGTTACTATGACAATTCTAACTCTCGCCCATTGGATTTAGAGGCTCCATTAACATACAAGGTCCAATCCTTGAATTATGCCTCCTTGATTGATGGTTGTTTTGTGAGTTATTAGTAGGTAGGTCTGACTCCTCTGAATTCTGCGATGAAATCCACTAAGATTTGTCCCATAATTATTATCCTTAGCATAAAGTGAATATCAAACCTCTTAAGATCGATTTACCATTTTGACAATCATTCTAAGAGGTATGCTTTTCAAAGAAAAACTTTGAGGGGGAAGGAAGTGATAATGGTGACGGAGTGGGTTTTAAAATAATTTTTAATCTTCCTGGAGGCAACTACCAGAGAGTATGCTAATTTTCCATGGGCAAGTATCGCTTCTCTGAATCCAAAATTATTTTATTGGTGTAATAGGCAGTACACTACCTTCCCTCTTTCTTGCACACTAAAGTCGGGCTAATTACGTGGCTTAATACTGCACGGTAGAGGACCATAGGATCACCTTTGTCAGGGATTGCTAGCAAGGGTGGATTGTTGAGGTAAGACTTGATATCTTCTGGGGCTTTAACCCATCTTCATTCTAGGTGAGGCCCTTATCCTTTTTTAGGAGCTAGAAAAATTATCGGTAGTGCTCTGATGACTTGGAAATGAAGCGATTGAGTGAGGCGAGCATCCCCTTAAAATTATGAACATCTCTCAATGTCTTTGGCAGTAAGACTTTGTTCATAGCATTAATTATATATGGATTAACCTCTATCCCTCTCTAGCTGATAAGGTAACCTAAAATTTCCGTAACTGGATGTTGAATGATTACTTCTTTGCAATGAGCTTCGTTTGAAACTTTCTGAGGATTTTAAAGGTATTGGCTAGGTCTCTAAGGAGGTCACCCTTTATTCGACTCTTGACCAACATGTCCTTAATATAGACGACCATAGTATTTCCTATATGCTACTTGAACATCTTAGTGACCATCCTCTGATAGGTTTACCCGTGTTCTTAAAGACAAATGGCATGACCTTGTAGTAATATAGTCCAATTAGGGTGATGAATGATATTTTATCCTAGTCGGGGCTAAATAGTGGATATAGTGGTACCCCGAATAGATATCCAAGAAGTTCATCCATTCATGTGATGTCGTGATGTCAACTAGATGATAGATCTTCACTAGAGGGAAACTGTCATTGGGATACTGTTTATTGAGGTCTATGAATTCGATGTAAATTCTCCAGCTTCCATTACTCTTTCACACTACCACTGAATTTTATAACCACTCTAGGAACTAGACTTCCCTGATAGACCCTTCATCAAGAAGCCTATTTACTTCATTTCTTACCACTTTAACGTTCTTTGGGGCTGTTCTGTGTGCCTTTTGAGTGACCGGCTTAAAGGTCGAGTCCATGTGAAGATGGTGGCACGCTACTTTGGTATCAATACCTTGCAATCCCTTATAAATTATAGGGTTCTCAAGTAAATACATCAAGGTTTGTTTTTAAAAAGGTGATCAACTCATTTTTCTCGTGATAGACTAGTGTCGTCCCAATAAAAAAAATTCTTTGTGGCAGGTTGGCATCAAATGTGACCTCCTCCAGGATTTTAATGAACCTGTCAGCAGGTAGGACCCTAGTATCCTTCACCACTGGTCGATCATACCATAGTTTCTATTTATAAGGGGTATCCCTACTATGGGCTTCCTCTAGGATAACCTCTGGTTCCTTCTTTTTCTCATTTTAGGGTCGGATGATGGTGATGAAGAACTTTCTCGCAGTGACCTGGTCATCATGAATCTCAACTACTCCCAGATCAGTAACACATTTGAGTTTTTAGTGGTAGGGTAATGGCACGACCTTCATAGTATGAAGCCATACTCTCCCTAAAATGGCATAATAAAGAGAATCAATATCCACCCTTAGGAACTCAATCATCTTTGAAATATTTCTCACCCTTATTAGAAGGACTATCTTTCCAAACAGTATTGTGGTCTTACCTAAAAATCCGACCAACGAAACAGTTTCCTCCTTGAGGTTGTGAAGGTTGATCTTTAAATTATGAAAGATGTCTAAGTACATCACCTCGGATGAGCTCCCCCGATCCACCAGAAGCTTGTCGATGTCCCAGTTTGTAATCCTGAGGGTGATCAAGAGTTCATCGTGGTGTGGGGTTCTTACACTAACCACATCTTCCACTTTAAAAAAGATGTGTTTGGTATAGTCAACATCCTCTGGTCGTCGACGTTTTCTATCCTAGCTTTTTGTAGGGTTAATCTGGAATGACTTCATAACAAATATGACCTTCTTCAGTTCCATTCGAATAATGTTCCCCTGGATTTGCTTAAGGTCGGATGCTCTGTGGATCATTACAAATTCCTATCCTATCTCATTATCAAATACATTATATAGCTTTGGGTTGCCATTAATTATGACCTTGTTAGCCTTCTTGTCTATATACTCATTCAGGTGCCTATCTTGGGCCAATTCTTCTAAGTGCAACTTTAGTGATTTGTAATTTTCTATTTAATGGCTTCCTTCCTTATAGAACGTGCACCGTAATATATTTTTTCTCTTTATCGGGTCACCGACCATCTTTTTGGTCCACTTCATAAATAGTTGGTCCTTGATTTTTCCAAAGATCTTGTAGATAGACTCTTTGAAGACTATATTGTCAGCCTATAAGGATTTTGAGGGATCTTCCTAGCTCCCGTTCTTTGAATAATTCTTTCCCCCGTTCTGATTCCCCTTCTTGGGAGTGTCAAGCTTGTCTCCTCCCTTGTTGGCCTTGACATGACTAGTTTCCCTAGGACTAATGTGAATCACATCTTTAACCTTGGTGTATTTTCAATACGTGCCATGAGGTCATCGATGGTGTTACCCTCCTTCTTAGTTAGAGATTATTGCAGCATAGACATGGTCGGAAGACCAATATTGAAGGATGCCATGACAACCTTATCCGAGAAATCCTCTATTTCATTAAAAACTTCCAATTGTCTCTTAAAATACTCGTGAAGAGTCTCTTGTGGCTTCTTCTTTATCGTGAGTAGTGAAATCCTCCTCTTCGAGTGAGAATTGATCATTATAAAGAGAGTAGTGGAGGCCACAATGAGGGCCTCAAAGCTCTTGACGGATCTGTATGGTAATATCTCAAACCACTTTTGAGCTACATCATGTAAGCTAAAAGGGATGATACGACACATGATGGCATCGTTGTGGATCCCAAGTCATCGCTTGTCTGTATAACTTGACATGGTCTATAAGATAAGTTTTTCCATAATAAATTTTAGGTCGAGGAACAAAGAACTTCTTTGGGGGTCTTCCTCTTCAATCATCCTTGAAAAAAGGGATTTCATCTGTGTATTGAGAGCTCTCATGGACAGCTCTCTAGTATACCTAGACCCTCGGTTAGCTGGTTGTTAATCCATCTCCCTTAGGTCCAAGGTCCTAATATTATTTCTCTGATGATGGTCGTCTCTGTGGCACCTTTCGGATCAGCCACACTCTGAGCGATCCCAGTCCTTCCTGAAACTTCTCCCATGATTATGAGTCTTGATTGCCTGAGGACTAGGAGATCGTTCGCGTTGTTTTTTATTGTCTCGACACAAATACCTCTCCATTTGTTCAAGTCGTCGTTGGAGGTGAGCATTCTCTTCCACCTGGAGGCATGTTGCTTCGTCCTTCTCTTGAAGTCAGGCTTTATATGTTTCAACCAGCCTAGAAATTTTGGTAGACCTAGGTAGTCCATGAATCTCTTTAGAAGATTTCCTTTCTTGGGAAAATCTGGGGTTTTGTTGGAAAATATCAAACTTGACCCTAGTTGGACTGGGTCAGCCTGTATGTCACCGATTTACGATATGTTGCTATTGTGGTGTGACATCGTGTGCTTTCTTTTGTGATTTCATTCATAGGGAAAAAAACTCGTTTCTCACAGACGATGCCAATTGTGACTACAAAATTTATCACAATAAACAATCACAGAAGGTATTCAAATGTAAAAAGTAAAGATGGTCACACACAACATAAGAAGTACATGGTTTGATAATGTGCCTACGTCCACAGAGAGGTTATTGTTCTTTGTTAATGTCTCTCAAGTAATCGAAATAACATTCCCTTTGCCCTGGGGTCAGGGTTTACATTTATAGTGGTAATTAAGTGGTTGAATTGTATAAGTAATTCATCCATCTTGTAGATAGCTTATAGGTGTCCTTGAATATCTGCTCGGGATTATTGGTAATCGATTTAAGCCTATCGCAATGTATTTAAGCACATGTTAAATATATGGGAAAAAATCTAATGTTTTTAATTGGCCTGGGCAGTCCACTCTGTGTACTGGGCTGGTTAGTTACATGATTAGGCTTGATCCAAAAAATAGCCCCAACACTTTCTTGTTGGCAGCTACATTAAAGAACATTTTCCATCTAAGGTCCTCTTGAGAGGTTCAGAGAATATCTTCATTTGGGAATTCAGAGACCCAAACATCGGTCCCTTCTATTGGGTAATCAGCAAGGTAGTCGGAGATGGATCTCCCTTTCATAGTTTTCTGCGTGACGTATAAAATATCAAATTCAGCAAGCAACATCAATCAACGGGACATTTGTCTAGATAGAACGGGATTCTCTAGCAAGTATTTCATGGGATTCAATCGGAATACTAGTCTGATGGGAAAGTCATGCATGTAGTGTCGTAACTTTTGCGTGACCCAGACCAGGGAAACACACGCTTTCTTTAAACAAGTATAGTTGACTTCGTATCCAACCAGTTTCTGACTGGCATAATAAATGGATCTTTTCTTGTGGGATTCTTCAATGTATTAGTCTAGCAAAACCCCTACTGTCGTATCTATTATGATGAAGTATAAGAGGATGGGGAGCTTGGCTACGGAGGCATAAGTACCAGAGGTTGGGTGAGGTATCGCTTGATTTTGGTAAAAATATTTTTGTAAGTCCTCATTCCAGACTTTAATTGAATCCTTTTGGAGATGTTTGAATATGGGTTCACATATGGAAGTCAGTTGGTTGATGAATCGACTAATGTACTATAGTTTACCCAAAAGTCCTTGGACTTCCTTCTCCGTCCGTGGTGGGGGCATCTTAAGTATAGATTTTAACTTAGAAGGGTCTGTTTTGATTCCCTTCTCAATGACCATGAATCCCAAGATTTTTCCATTCATGACATTGAAAACACATTTCTGTGGATTTAGCCGCATATGGTATTGTCACAGTCGTTTGAAGAACTTTCGAAGGGTGGGAATATTACCTTCTCGAGTCCTAGACATAATGATTATGTCATCTACATAGAGTTCGACCTCTTTGTGAATAAGGTCATGCAGGATGGTTATGGTAGCCCTTTTATAGGTAGTCCCGGTGTTCTTGAATCTGAATGGTATGAAAGTATAGCATAAGGCTTCCCATGGGGTGATGAAGGTGGTTTTCTCCTAATATTCAGGGTGCATCTTAATTTGGTTATATCCGACGAATCCGTCGACAAATGATTTATATCATGGATAGATGTGTTATCCATGATCATGTCGACGTTGGATAATGGGTAATCATATTTTGGAGATTCTTTATTCAAATCTATATAGTTGATGTATATGTAGACTTTTACTCCCTATTTATACATGTGGGCAATATTGGCCAACCATATTGGGTATTCAACCACGCAAATTAAACCAACATTCAATTGTTTGACCACCGCCTCTTTGAGTTTGAGCAACCATTCAGCGCAGAGTTTCCTTAACTTATATTTAATGCGCTTGCATTTTGGGAATGTCGGGATATCATGCTGAGCTATTTTTGAGTCATTATCGGGGATTTCATCATAGTACCATGCAAAGACGTCCGCGAATTCTTTTAATAATTATTCAAATTGCACATATTCATGTTCGTTAAGGGTGGACCCTTTCCTAATCTCGCACTAGTGGCTACTAGAACTGCGATTTTTAACAAAAAATTAATCATCATTAATTTGAACGCAGTTATATTGTTTGTTATTCTCCTTATAAAGATTAGTTAAGAATTATTCGTTTGTAAAAGCATCATCATCAAAAGTTTGATTAGAATCTAGAAAATTAATGTAAGGCACCATAAGTTACTCAAAATCCTTATTTATTTCATTTTTGGGGAAAAGAGCATTGAGAACCTTGACTAAAGATGTCTCAGTTACATTGATATTAGGAAGAGGACAAACAACAATAGGTGAAGATACTTTAATAAGATAAACAGCATGGTTGGGTTGAATATGAGCAGGTTGTACTGGTACGACATTCCAGTTGAGGAGAGGCATCTCAGCAACTTTGATTTAGCGGACGTGTCCGATGACACGACATCTGAGAAGATCATGCAGAGACTCACCTTCAGTGTCTAAAGGTCAAATGAGTCTTCAAAATTACTTTCCTTAGAGTCCTTGGAAATTTTCATATATATCTCGGTGAGAGGTTTCACCCCATGTTTATAGTCTTAGGCCCAAGAGTTACTGTCTTGAAAGAATATTTCTAGCCCTGGTTTCATCTTTTTATCAACATAGTCGTACCACGATTTAGGGAAGCCGCATAAGGGGACATTATAAGAAAAATGAGTATTCAGTATGGAAGTGTTTGGGACGAGCGTGTCATTTTGTCCCTTTTGATATACCAAAAGGGATGATTTTTAGTTACTGTCCCTTTTGATAAATAACAAAATGGACGATTTTTAAAAATCGTCCCTTTTGGTATATCAAATGGGATGGTTATTAAAAACTGTCCCTTAAAGTGTATGAGAAGTTTTAGCGACCGTCCCACTTGGTAGAGAAAATGAGACGGTTTGAAAAATCGTCCCATTTGATATACTTGAATTATTAGGTATTTTCCAAATAAAAATAAGGGATGGTTTTTAAAACTGGCTTTTTTTGGTATACCAAAAGGGGAAGTTTTAAAATCCCTCCCTTTTAATATACCAAATGGGATGGTTATTTCTGACCCTTTTGGTGGTTATCCTTATTTTTCCCTCTTATTTTTGACTTTTCCATACGACCTAACCTAACTCTGTCTCTCACTCTGCTCTCCACTCTCTGTTCAGTGTCACTCTCCCATGATCTCTCTTTCCTCTCACTCCCCTTCGCCTCTCTCTACCCCATGCACCGCTCCATCCTCTCCCATAGTGACATTATTCTCTCTCTTATTCAGTGGTTGATTGTCTCAATGGTATGTTTTAATTTTTGACCTCATTCTTCTCCGCTCCACTCATTTGTATAGATGTTTTAATTTTTGACCTCATTAATGTTGTGTACTCATCGGATACATGCCCTTTTGGTTTTTATCCATTTTGTATTTATTGTATTTATAAATTTTGTATTAATATATTTTTTGTTTTGAGTCTATGCATATTAATACAATTTTTTCCAAGATTTGTGGTATAGTATCTTATCGTATCTTTTATAGGAAAAATTTGTATTAGCCTCATACGAATGAAAATGAAAAATCCGTTAAAAAAGTTTTTTTTTTGCGAGGTTAGGCCCCCAAAGGTTTTTAAAACGACTTAGGGCTGAGGTCGGGGAGGGTTAAATAGGGTAAAGGTTGGGTAGGGCTCGTACCAATATGCACAGGAAGTAATTTATAAACGTACCATCGACATATGTTATGCCTACTCTCTCTCTCTCTCTCTCTCTCTATATATATATATATATATATATATATATAATTGTTACTTTAATGTAATTGGGTATATACATAGACACACAAATTATATTTAAATGCAATTATGTGTATATTTATATATCTTTCTTTTTATATGTAGTAGGGGTTCAATAAGATCAATATGGATAAGAGTTGGATCGGAGGAGATAGGACCACAAATCCATATGTCGATGGAGTTCAAATCTTTATTGATTTTACGTATAGAAATAAGGATATTAATACTTCCAGCATTAAATGCCCATGTAGTACTTGTGTTAATCGTGCCTACTACAACTCACAAATTAGAAGGAGTCACATAGAGATGTATGGTTTTGAAAAAAGTTACACAAATTGGATTTATCATGGGGAATCATTTGGTGATTTTAATATCAACGTAAATAGTTGGAGTGATGGTATGGTTGTTGATGATGTATTAGCCGATTTGAACTCAGGGGCAAGCATGATTGCAATGATTCAAGAAGGAAGGGGGATTCCATGTAGAGAGGAAAATATGGGCAATGACGAAGAACCTAACATCGAAGATCGTGATGTGCCCGACACAGACCTCCCAGAATATTTTAGACTATTAAAATAGTCACAAAGTGAGTTATATGAGAATTGTTCGAAGGACATTACCTATTTGTCATTTGTTGTTGAATTATTGCACCTGAAACAACTAAATGGATGGACAAATCTTTCTTTCACGATGCTGACGGTATTCTTGTAGAACGTGTTCCCGAAAGCCAAGATTCCAAAATCCTTCTATCAAGCCAATAAATTAACAAAAGATTTAGGATTTAAGTATGAAACATGGGATGCATGTTCTAATAGTTGTATGCTGTTTTGAAATGAGAGCGAGAATCTTGAGAATTGAAACATTTGTGGGGAATATAGGTTCAAAAATGAATTTGATAGTGGTGAGGGTACAAAAGTAGCAGCAAAAAAGGTAAGTTATTTTCCTTTAAAGCCGAGATTACAACGATTGTATTGGTCATAACATACTAATCCACTAATTAAATGGCATGCTGATGAACGGATCAATGATGGCGTGTTGAGGCATCCCGCTGACTTCCTTCCATGGAAGACGTTTGATGAGTGAAATCCATATTTTGCGAGTGATTTTTGCAATGTTAAACTTGCGCTAGCAACTGATGGATTCGATCTGTTTGGTAATATGAGCATTGCTCACAGTACTTGGCCTATTGTGCTAAATATATTAAACGTTCCCCCATGGTTGTGTATGAAACAACCCCTCTTAATTTTATTTATTCTTATTGACGGACCAAAAGGGCCCGATGATAAAATTGATGTATATTTACAGCCACAAATTGATGAGTTGAAAGCATTATGATCTAATGGGTTACGTACTTATGATGAATCTGGAAAATAATTTTTTCAATTACATGCGGTGTTGTTATGGACAATTAGCGATTTTCCTACTTATGCCACAAAAGGTTAATTTGCTTGTCCTTATTTCAATAAAGATCATCAAGCTATACAATTGAAGAACGGTCGTAAGTACAGTTATTGGTGTCATCGTCGATTCTTACCAATACGACATAAATTTCAAAAAGAAAAAGTTACATTTAATGGAAAGTTTGATATGAGGCCACCACCATTGAGTTTAAATGGATCACAAATTCTGCAACAATTAAATGAGCTTGGCGTTAAAATTGAATATAAGAAAGAAGACGTGCTGAAAATAAGGATAAGAGACCAAAAGGAAATTGAGCTTGTAAAAAAAAACTAAAGGTAATATTCCAAAAAAAAACTAAAAATTGGAAGAAGAAAAGTATATTTTTTGAATTGAAAATCTTTCATTACTCCTTGACAATCTTTTGGAAGTCTCCGCCCTCCTTGACAAATCTTTCGTTCAAAGAGTCACCTTAAATAGTCTGCTCATCTTCAAAACTTCTTTTCGGTCTTGGTCAATAGAGCGTTGTGAGTACATCTTATGAAGGTTTGTAATTCAGGCCACATAGAGGAAAGGACTCTTTTAGAACTATCGGCTCAAGGATCCCTTGTTTGCATCGCCTTATCCCTACTCCGAGCATGAAGTGCATGTTTTTGAATATTTGAATCACATTGACATTGTGTGAGGTTTCTATTCCAAACAAACTCAGTCTTTGAAGTTGTCTCCTACTAGGAGGGGTATTGGATCAATTCTGAAACTAGAATAGAACATGTTATTTATCTTATTCTAACTTTTCAGTACTAGATGGATAGTACTGGCATCGTGTATACTATCGTCGTCCCCCAAAATAGTGATAACCTGACCGTTGGCAATAAACATCAATTTCTGATGAGGGAAGATGATACCCTTCGGATGCTGTAAAGTGATGGATAGTTAACGAGTAGATTGATGCATGAAGGTATGTCAGTGACTTAGAACTCGGTGACAGGATTAATAAGGCCAGCCCCTAGTGTTAGTTTTATGGAACTCATTACTTTTTAATGAGTGGTTTCTTAAGTACTCATGATGACAGAATTGGGAGTGAGATCACTGACTTTTAGTCCCAAATAGTTGAAGGTTCTGAGCGGATAGACATTGAGAGATAAATTCATTGTCGATAAGTGATAATGGGACTATATTTACCAAGACTTCAGCTGAGATGTTGAGAGCATAATTGTGATCAGGGCTGAACTTCGATATCTCTTCATCACAAAAGGTGAGGAGTCTATAGGAGTTTAAGGTCCCAACCAAATTTGTATCTTCTTCGGGAGTAGTGGAATGAGGGACTGGGGTCCAATGAGGAGTTTTGGCAAGGCATTCTGGTGCAATTGAGAGGATATGAAAAGCCCCTATATGGTGATATTGGCTTGGGTCTTCTTGAGCTGATCAAGAACTTTTCTCTCTTTAATAGTCATTTTTGGCATGGGAAGTTCTTAGACAACTCCGTTTCCTTTGTCGATTTCAGTTTCATGAGGAATTGGATCGTTGTAGTGTCTCCCTAACCTAGTCATGTGGTTTACCAACACAGAAAAGAAGACGAATCCAATGGATTCATCTACCTCAGGCTGAATGAACATTTTATTAATTTCTCCCAATAGATCTTCAAAGGATATAATTCCCCATAGGCTGGCTACTGGAACGACTTCTTCCTGACTTGGTTAATCAAATGAGCTGTCAAAATCATCACCCCATCCGGTGGTGACTATGTATTCTTGCAAAGAGTAATTAATACACTCGATGACCTTAGAGGATTCCTCGTACAAATCTTCCCACTCAGCAGTAGGGGAAGCCTTACTGTGGTGGGAGTCAGTCACCACACTAGAGGAGCGGGATTGATTGACTATTGACGAGTTTTGGGGAAAATTTAAGGGAAAGTATTTCCCACCGACCATGGAATCAGAGATGAAGAGTAAGTTTATGGAACTTAAGCAGGAGGGTCGTATGGTAGTATAATATGAGGAGGAGTTTGTTGCATTCTCTTTTATTGTTGGGGACGAGGTAAACACCGAAGAGAAAAAAAAATGGAGAAGTTTGTGTCAAGGAAGGCTTAGAACATCAAGCAATCATTATTGTGGAATCTAGATTTTACCACCTACACTCAGATGGTGAATGCTACTTTACTACATTATCAGGATCATGATTCTTTTTTAGAAAAGTAAGGAGTAAAAGAGACCTAGCTCAGAGTCACCGAACCAACAGAGTAAGACTAATGAAAATGGTAGTCAAGGAACCGAGCAATTTAAGGTATTACAAGCAAGTTATCAACATAAAAGGTACTGGGTTTTCAATGATTGGAATGAGCAGGGTCGAGGCTAGCAGTGCCAATAGGGGAAACAACAGGATCGATGTCAGTTCAAGAAAATTATTACATTTGTTGTGATAAAGGATACTTAGCGAGGAAATGCCCTTATGGAAATTGGGCGACAGAGGAGCTAGGAGAATAATGAGGGTACCAGGCACCCCAAGGGTAACGTTAGCCTTTGTCATCCCAGCCAGTCGTGTCAATGTCATCACTACTAGCTCAACTCGCCCCTCCTTAGGGAAAACAACTGCAGTTATAGTATGGGTGTGTGTATCACGTCCCCCTAGAGATGGACCAACACTCGCATCTGTAGTGGAAGGTATGTTTCCTATTCTTGGGCTTGTAGAGCATATTTAGTTTGATACTAGTGCGTAATACTCAATTGTTAATACTAGTTTGTTAGTGAATTAAGGATGGTAGACTTAGCATATGGGATAGTTTTTTATTTTGATTCACCCGTGAGTAGAGTGGCACATATATGTTTTGTATTTAGAGGTATAATGATTGACACGTGAAGGCTTATATTATGGAAAAACTATTTGAATTAGATGCGTCGAATTATGACGTTATCCTAGGGATGGATCGACAAGCTACTTACAGGGCTTGTGTTAATATTTATGGGACCATTGAGAATTAATAGTCAAGTGTAGAATGATGGGCTGAACAATGGTGTTCATCATAGCTGTGAGAACTATTATGGGAATTATCATGTTTGGGGGCTAGTTATGGTAAAATGGATGCGATGTAAATTTGGGTTAGTACAACGACCTTATGAAATTTGGAGCACTTGAGAGAGAGCAGTGTATTGAGTGTTTTAGCGATCGAGCGGATTTAGAGGAAAGATTTGGGTGCAGACTAATTCCAATTAAAGAGCGTCAAATTGATGGTGCGCTTAAATTGATTACCCTCTTACACATTGTGTTGCTAAACCATTCGTGATTTCAGTGAGAATAATGTGCAAGAATTTTGAGCTACGAGTAAGGTCACCATGTGATCTCGGAATATGAAGGGCAACGAATTAATTAAAAAATTTATAGAATGATGTTGTGACTTGTGCATATACTAATGACGAACAAGGTTTATAGACAAGTATATTTCGAATTATAAATTTTGGATATAGTAGCATAGGACCAATGACGGTTTGATAGAGGTTTGTAAACCCTATATAGTGAGATTTTATACAGGCATTGGGATTATAGCCGCGGGTTTCTCATAAATTGAAAAGTGTTGACCTAGAGAGTAAAGGAACTATACTGTGAAGATTGTTTGATTGGTTATTGACGTATTTTTTGAATTAGGGATACAGTGAATTTTCGACCCGGGGTACGAACATAGAATAGATGTTAAGGCTTGAATACTTTAAAAGATGAATAAATGTGATGGTTATCTGATGATGGATTTATTTTAGTAGATTAGGATATGAATAATGAGAAGAATTTGTATTGGAGATGTTTTGGGTTACTTTGAGAGCTCTATGGCTAGAGATGGCCTCGTTTACATGAAGATGTGTATTGTCCCGAATAGTGCTATAATAGTAACGTTGTCATTAAAAATGGGCATTAGTAGACTTTTTTTAGATGTGTAGATCTTGAGAGGCTTAGAAGTGATTAAGTTATCTACTAGATTTAAGGATGGACTCAGGGTGTCCTATCGTATGTGTAAAAAGGAACACGATTTTCTTTGGATTATTGGAACGATTAAAAGTAACAGGGTTTAGTGTAACTCTTTGAAGGATGGGCCTTTTTTTTAAATTGGCACAAGTTGAAAATTGTATGGTTAGTGTATTCTTTCGTGTTTAGTCTTGGACCAATGGATCTCGATAACCGACTAAGCTATGTAGTAATGTATTGGGAGGGTCCTTGTTTGGATTTCGCTTGAGAGACATCCCACGCATGAAATTTCAAAAGTGTGGCCAGTTGAGGAATGTTGGGTTCTAGGATATTTTCTTTAATATGTTATACATATGTGGAAATATAACGCATCGAGTGACGTAATATTATATGAGGAAAGGACAACGGGGCCAAGGAGTTTAGTGATGAGAGCACGTAGTAATGTTTACACCCCTAGTAGAATAAGTGGGAAAATATCAAGAAGAACCGAGTCACGGTCAGCAAGATATTGAACTATATTTTTTACCTTATAGATATGTATGCTAGATTTTTTACGTATGTGTCTCATCCATATGTGATGATTTCATGTGTGTACATGTGATATGTGGCGTACGAGCATCCCGATCACACCATGGTAGGCATATATGAGCCTTTTTATTTTATCCCGTGGGTTACAAGTACGAATTAATTGAGTATAAACCTATGATATTTGTACGGGTTAAGTTTGATGTTATGCTTCAGTGAATTCCAAGGTCAAAATTCCATTATTAGGGAGAGAATGTAATACCCCATTTTCAAAATAAATTATTAGTAGTAGAATTTAATTAAATAAATTTATGAATAAATTAAATTGGTAGAATTTAATTTGAGAATGAATTTATTGTTTTGTGATTGCATGTTTATTTTATTCAATTGTGCATAATATGTTCACATTTAGAAAATAAATTGTACGTTAATTAACTTATTGTTATGTGGGGGTTAAACAAAATAGAAGTGTGCGTAATTCGGGTAATTATAGTTTTGGCACAGTCCGGGATGATTTGGGGACTCATTTAGGTATTTTAGACATCTAATATTAGGCCCGAGACATATGTATACCATTAAGGGAGTTATTAGTCTAATTCAGGTATGGTTTGGGGGCCCAAAAGTGGGAGTTTAAGTGTAATACGGGATTAAGAGTTATAAGATGATGTTTAGCAACTTGAGAGGTCATTTTCCATCTATCACAACACAACCCTAGAAGCCCCATACCCATTTGAGAAGTTACCAAGTCTAGAGAAGGAGGGAAGAAAAAGGATACAAGAGAGGGAGGCTTCAATCCAATGTTTAAGGCTAGAATTATCTTGCTAACTCAATTACAACATGTTTCTTAATTCATCTATGAATTTTCTCATAAAAATTATGGGTTAATTCAATAAATTGATGATTTTGATTAATTAAAATAAATTCTATGGTTCTTAGAACAAATTTGGAAATAATGGTTTTGAAGGATTAATTGATTTGGAGATAAACCCGAAACTAATATCGTGTTAATTATGAATTGAAACCTAGAATCCATGTTGTAGGATTGTCATCTTAATGGTTATAATTCATGTATTAATCTTTTTGAAATCTGAGAATGATTGGATAAAAAATGTGATATAAAATTGGGTTAGATTAACTCTAATGGTAGACTTAAATTCTGGGGTTTTGGGGACAAGATCTTGGGTTAATTTGGTGAGGAAATCATCTAAATAATGTTATTAGGTCATGAGGGATCTAGTTTTATTGGTATATAAATGCATATAACATGGGGATATAAATTGGGTTGGGGATAATGAATCTCGTATAGAAGAATTATAATATTTCTACGCTATTGCCAGTATACGAATTGATTCGTGCTTCCAAGCAAATCGATTCGGTGTGGGGGCGAACCGATTTAGTCCTCGAGATGAATAGATTCGTCCTCCGGGACTGGGTCAGGGTAGGAATGAGGAATGGTTCGGGTGATTTTCATGAACTTAGGTGATTATATACAAGGACGTCCAAGTGAGTGGATAATTTATTAAAAATGGATTCGTGTCACTATTCTATTAATTAAGGAATTTGACATTTAACTAGATGGTGAATTTTAAAGTAATTATATTAAATGGGAGACTGTTTAGACTTCTTGGGGGGGTAATTATAAGGTTAATTACCTATACATATTATGTGATAAAAACATGTATTTGTTTATAAGTGTGAAAATACCCATGTTCATGGACGGACTATTAGTTGGGGTTGTGTACGTCTCGGGATCGAAGAACGTATCGACACAGGTGGGCTATGCATTGTGTAGGTCACTCTTTAGGTCCTACATAGCAACACCATTTACGAGGAGGTAGGTGTAGAGGCTAGGATCAGTTGTCACCATCGGGGGTATGGATCGCCCCGCTTATATGTGTTTTATGATGTCCGTTTAGAAGAGGGTCTCCTCCGGACTTACCGCTAGAGCATGAATGGGACTTTAAAGGTATATCCCTTGATATGTCGTATATGTGGTAGGGCATATATAATTATATACATTAATTGAGATTAAATCCATATAGTGAAATGAGGTAGACAATTAATAATGAACCCAATACTAGGTAAAATACATAATGGATGATATGTTATTTCTAAGGGGACGTATTATAGGGGTTACTCTTAGCATTAGAAGCACATGTATAGATGGATAGCTTCAGTGTATAAATTATGTTAAATGCTTTGAATATTATCTTATAAGTGTAGTTATCATACATTATAATTGGGATGTGGGTTGATATGTGTATATTATTGCACTTAGATGAGAGGTGAGATGTCGATGGGAAGTGTATAATGTGAATTAACTATATTATTTTACATTGTCTTAGTAAGTTAATTATATCAAATCTAGGGTGCTCGCCCAAATTATAAAATGATTTTTCCCTCAGGTTCACATAGATAAGGACAATAGGGCTAGAAGGAAATCAAAATTGCGGGTGCATTTACACATCCATTACTTCAGTTCGTTTGACTCTATCATAGGTTGTTACTTCCATTCCAGTCAGTTTATTATTTTAGATATTGTACGGGCATAATTCCAAGTTATTTATCCAGTCTTTGGGGATATGTTTTATACTTGAGTGGATGTTTTATACTAGTTGGGTGTTTAGACTTATTTCTTTGCCAATTGTGATTTAATTTTTTATTTGAATTAAAATTAGAAATGTCAATTATGGTTTGATGATGAGAATGATATAGATTTTTAAGACAAGCCCCATCTCTGACATATTTTTCCTGACCAACCTTTACGTGGAACATGGGGGTTGTTACAGCTGGTATTAGAGCATCTAGGTTCTAACGTCCTTATAATCTGTGTTGCGCTCATTATGTTCTGCATTGCGTTCCTTTGATGTTAGAGCCTATGATTAGGAATCACTTTACTATTTACGTTCTTTTATTAATATGAACCTTTTTTTCTTTCAGATGGCAAATGCTAGACACGGTAGACCATGAGGTGTCACCATCGAAGCTGCAGAAGCGAGAACTCAGCAGGAGCCACAACCACAACCACATCCACCACCAGCCCCACCCTTGGTTACTCCATCATACATTGCCACAATAGTGACATAGGCAATCTCTACGGTGATGGCTTATGTGATAAAACACTTTTAGCAGCAGCAACTACCATAACCATTCCTGCAGTAGGTGGTGCTACCCGTTTAGACACAGGGTTCGGTATGGGACATATCTAGATAGGACTTTACTAAGGTCCACCTTCTAGAGTTTGCTAGGAGTCTATATATATTCTTGGTCAGTCAGTGCAAGAAGGATATTAAGAGACACTTGAGGATGGATGAGTGCACAAGCAAATTATTGCCTCATTTCGAGTGGTTAGGGCAGCCTTACAATGGTGGGAGTCTGTCACCACACTGGAGGAGCGCGATCGGTTGAGAATTGAAGAGTTTTGGGTCAAATTTGAGGGAGAATATTTCCTTCCGGCTATGAAATCAGGGATGAGGAGGAAGTTCATTGACCTTAAGAAGGAAGGTCGTACGGTAGCATAATATGAGGAGTTTACCATATTGTCTGATTTTACTGGGGATGAGGTAAACACTGAAGAGAAGAAAATGGAGAAGTTTTTATCAAGGGTGGCTTGGCACATCTAGCAATCATTGTGGGGGAATTCGACTTTTACCACTTACGCTCAAATGTTGAATGTTGGTATGCTATATTATCAAGATCACTGATCTTTTAAAAAATGTAAGGGGAAGAAGAGATTCAACTCAGATTCATCGAACCAATAAGTTAATACAAATGGGAACTATAATCAAAGGACCGAGCAATTTATGGGGTCATAAGTGAGTGATCAATATAAGAGGTACAGGGTTCATGATGATTGGATCGAGAAGGGCCGAGGCCAATAAGGGCAACAGCTAAATCGATGTCAATTTCAAGGAAAATGTTATGTTTTTGGAGAGAAAGGACACTTAGCGAGGAAGTACCCTCAGGGAAATCAGGCAGCAAAGGAGCTGGGGGAAACGAGGGTACCAGACTTCTTTTTACTTTTTACTTTCCATAGAATCACTTCCGCTATGTAGGATGGGAGAAAACAGTTCCTCCACACATAACCAACTTCTTTCCAGTGGAGGATTTGATCGAGTATTTGAGGATTTCACTAGGGTCCTTATGGCAAGGTCGTCGATGGTTTACCTATTCGTCACAATCTGTTGGAGAGGATGGGTTTATATTAGGGGACAATTTTAAGTCGCTATGAAAATGGGTGGTTGAGAAGATTATGGTGGAGGAGACTGGACAGAGATGGTTCGTGATGTTCGACACTTTGGAAGAGGGTTTCGTGGTATCATATAAGCTCATTAAGGCCTTTCTTATCATGGAGTGTATTCAAAGCCATAATCAGAGTTGAGATTCATGGGGCCTCCGAATATACGTAATGATGACGAGGCGGGCCCATCAGGTAATTGAAAATGAGGTTTGAGAAACTAGTTTATGTTTTTGGAAATTTACATTATGTTTTAGGTAGGTGTGAAGATGTTAATGGTGTGGGTGGGTTTGTGTGTTATATGAGCGTTTAACAGGGTGTGAATTTTTTTTTCTCTCGTCACTAATACTGCATGTAATAATCATATTCTGGATAAAGAACAGTGATTTTGACTTATTTAGTTGCGTCTTTAATGAATTTTGTATTTGAATTTTTTATACCAATCACTGAGGCATACATAACTCTGTTGTTCGTTTAAATGATGGGAGCGATGGTCGTTCTCATAGGGAGAAAAGAATAGCATTTTGTAAGAGATAAATGACCATGCCCATATATGTCTTATGGGTTGCCTACATACTTTTTTGGGTTTAGAACTTTATTAGATTTTCTTTTAAAAATGGGTGATTTAAGAGGATCAGCTCACACGTAGTTCTGAGTAGAAGGGAGATAAAATATTTTTTTTAAATAGAAGGGGGTGAGGAGATTTGTAGCGCGATGAGAGTTCAGCCTAAGGGTAAAACATTTTAAGGCGGTCCAGGTTGACTGGATGGGCCTTTTTTATCCATCAAAGTGTGTGAGCATAGCGGTGGCACAATTTTTTTTTCTCACAAAGTTAGGTCCACTCCAATTGGCTTTGAACTTTCCTATCAAATCCAAAACAGGTTCCACAATTTCCTTAAGGGCAAGATATCCTCCTTGGATACCATAGTCTTTGACTTTCCTATTAAACGATCACGCGATTCAGTGATGGTAACCCTAAATGTGGTACAAAGCTTTTAATCTCTTTTCGTTTAGGAGAAAGTTTTCATAGCGTATTTGATGCCAGTCTTCCTCATTGACCTTACTTTTGAGCATGACTCGTAGAGAAAACACTTTTATTTCAGTGGGGAGTACCGCCTCCATGCCATATACCGGAGAATATGGAGTACCCCAATGGGTGTTTTGATGGAGGTCGGATATCCCCAGAGGGAAATATGATCCGATTGGCCCAGTCTCTGTAGCTTTCATTCATCTTATAGATGATGGTCTTGAGGCTCTTATTGGCAGCTTCGATAGCGCCATTGGTTTGTGGTCGGTAGGGAGAAAACTTATGCCTTTGAATTCTATATTTGTTGACTAACACTGTGACCTCAACCTCCAAGTGGAGTTCATCATCTGACACTAACTCATGGTGAAATTTGTACAAGCATATAATGTTCCTTCTGATGAACTTGGCTACTTTCTTCACATAGAATACCACATATAACTCAGCTTTGACCCATTTTATGAAGTAGTCAATGGAGAATAGGATGAATTCGTTCCCATTCAAGGAGTGACCTTCCCTATGATGTATATTCCCTATGTTAAGAAGGGTGATGGATAGGTCATGTGGTACCACTCTCAGGGAGGCAAGTGATGGAAGTTACCTTATAGGCATTTAAGGCATCTCCGAACATAAGAAGTGTAGTCTTAGACCATGGTGATCGAGTTGTACCCTTGATGAATGGTTTTCTCGATAACCACGTGACCATTCATGTGGGGTCCGAATTCACCACTATAGATTTTTTGCACAATTTCATCAATTCCAGCCCCCGTTATTCAATGTAAGTGGGTTCCATCGAAGTTTCTATTAAAAAGAACTTTATCACAGATAATGTATTGGGCACCCAACTTACGAAGGGTCGCATGGTATTTCTTCTTCGCGTCTTGAGGATACCTACCATGTTTGAGAAGGTGTCAAATTTCATAGTAGCATAATCCTTCCATATATGTATCTTCTTCTTTAATGAGCTCGAAATGGTAGTACTGGGTGGGTGCAAATTGTTTATGTACCAAAAGGGCGCCATTGTTATTCCCTTAGGCATGTCAACCATGAAGGCCAAGGTTTCTAGTGAATAGGACAGACTATTCTTTCAAAGAGGATGGTAATGGAAGGTGACATATTTGAATTGGGAGGCAAACTCTTCTAGCTAGGCATGGAAGGGCTGGAGCTTCTGGTCTTTGACTTTCCATTTCCTAAAAATTTGTTTGAATGTGAGGTATGAGTCTCCATAGACATCCATATGTTTTATTCCTTTCTCGAGGGAGACCCTTAGCCCTATGGTGAATCCCTCGCATTCTGTCATATTATTGGTGCAAGGGAAAATATATCTCAATGGAAATATGGGTGTGAGAGTCATCCGGGGTGATTAGGAGTATCCTAATACCATACCATTTTTTGTTGGTAGCTCCGTCGAAGAACATCTTCCACCTGAGGACTTCATGGGAGGTGCAGAGGATGTCAAATTCTAGGAAATTGAAGATCCAAACTTCAGTCCCTTCTATGGGATGGTCGACAAGATAATCGGAGATGAATATCCCTTTTATAACCTTCTAAGTGACATAGACGATGTCAAACTCGGCTAGTAACATTATCCAATAGGATAGGTGGATGGACAAAGAGGGTTTCTATAGAATGTGTTTCATGGGATTGATTCCGGACAGTATTCTGTTGAGGAATGCAAGTATGTAATGTCGTACTTTGTGTGTGATCCAGACCAAGTTAACACACACCTTCTCTAAGGCAATGTAGTTGACTTTGTACCTAATTAGCTTTTTCTAGCATAGTAGATGGCCCTCTAACGCGACTCAGAATGTGTCCCTAATGTGTGTTCACTCTAGGCTCAAGTGCAAGCCTATCGCGTTAATAATAAACCCGGTAAGTCGGGATCGTATACACAGGGAAAAAGGACAACGGAGTTGTAACGACGGGAAGAGACGAAGGAACCCTAACTTTGACTCTAAAAAGAAAGGAAAAATGATTTGGTTTTGAGAATGGATTACGACTAAATGCAATTGTGAAATTATGAAGAAATGCAACTACACTAATTTACCTAAAATATGATTAAAAAAATGATTTGAAACTTTTGAACTGAGTGATGAGAAAAATAGGACGGGAATACAATCTCACAACCCTAGTGTATTGCAGTTATAATATTAATCGTAAATTTAACTGATTAATTTGACCCGAAATTTAGTACTCCCAAGCATTACGTAAACGAGGTTCAAGCCCGCATCATACTTAATCTGAGGACGAGTAAATCGATTTCGCGATAGTGACACTCAAATTGCATTCTAAATCATCACGGTTACCCAGAGGCAAACGAGATATAAAGACCTACAATTTTTATGTTCCTACCCAATACGGTCGTATTCAATCACTAAATTCAGACGATTAATGTTATACACGTGCAATTAACACATCAGGTTGGGTTCATGTATCCCGGCCTTAGAAAATCTAGCCTAACATTCTAAAAGTAATGAAAACAGTGTTTGAATTGCATGAAACAATCATGAAACTATTGGAAATTTGTAAATTGATGTAGAATGGAATTGAAAAGAAGAAATAACTCACTAATCTCACCCAAGCAGTAATTGCAACAATGAATAAAACTGGTAATCAAATAAAATTCTGAATAAAACTTCAATCTTGGAATTAAAACTGGAAATTGTCTCTAAACTAGAGTTTCTGGAAAAAGAGAGGAAAACTAACTAAAATTCTCCGTCCAAATAACAATAATAAAACGGAATTTTATACCCTCCAAGAATTTAGGAATTTCAGTTGCACTAGGACTCTTTAGGAGAAGATCAGATTTGCAAATCTTGATACCCGGACCGGTCCGGGCCTTAGGCGGACCGGTCTGCCTCCAAAGCGGATCGATTCTTTTTATTTCCAGGAAGACCGGTTCTTTTATTTTTTTTCCTTCTTCGGTTTGCTATCGATCTGAAGTCTACTGGAGTTTGGCAAAGCGGACTGGTCCGGGGTAGGGGCGGACTGGTCTGCCTATTTCACTTTTTTCTTAACTTTGACTGCTCATATCTTTTGTTCCCGGACTCCGATTGAGGTGTCGTTTCTTCCTATGTGCTCGTGAATGTGATCTCTTCAACTTCCCTTTAAGTACCTCATCCGAATTCCAGGTGGAAATTATACTTTTTCCCTTTTGACTTTCCTTCTTGTCTTTCTTTATTCTTCCGGTTTCCTTCTTCCGTTTCTTGACATCAAATACCTATAACATCACTATGAAATACAAGAAACTCGATGTACTCATTAGGATCAGTCAGTAGAAAGATTATGAGATAAAGTCAAATAGATTACGTTGTTCGAGGTGCTAAAAGTACCTAAATTAAGGGATAAATTAGAAAGAATTTATGCCTAATCAGACCCCCCTAACTTAGAACTTTGCGCGTCCCGAGCAATGTAAAATAATCCTAGCAAGGCTCAATTCTTGAAAAACATTTCATTGGAATAGAATACCTTTTTCGTGGGCAAGCGGTTGCATTTAGCGTATGCAACAAGCCTTTAAACCCCTATGTCACCCTAGTAGGACGAGTTGTGTCTCGTGAGGGTTTGCAGAGAATATACCCACAAAATTTGACACAAAGAAAATTCAAAATACGCAAAAATTGTACAATTCAAACTTTTCCAGAAAATAGTCATCATCAAATCATATTTTTACAAGTCTCAAACCATAGTGTGTGTGTGCGAAGCCAGAAATATAACCGCCAATTTCCACCAATTGATCATTACGTTACTTATCCAAAAAATTTCTTTGATTTCAAATTCTCACGGAATGCTCTCTCAAATGAATCACTCGGATTGTGGCTATTCTCTCGGTATGCGTGATATAAAGAGTAAATGTAATGGAAGAAAAGTCACGTATAGAATTAAAAAGATGGAAATATATATGGTGAAAGGATTTCATCAACGGATTACGGTTTTAAAAACGAGAACATTGCCTCTTATTCGCGCACTTAATCTCTTCTATTATCTTTTGGTGTATTATCTCTCCACGCGGTAATCAATTTCACAATTTGGACTCGGTTAGGACTTTTTCGGGGTTTAAGGTATATTGGGTAAAATGAAAGCGGTGGGGAAGTTTGGAATTGGAAAAGTCATTTATGATGTCCATTTGTGCCTTTTCCGGGCTATTGCTCATTTTTTTTCTTCTTTTTCCTCTTTTTTCTATTTTTCACTTCCTTTCTTTTCTTGTTATTTTTGTTGAGCATATCTATTTTTTTCTTGCCCCTTTTTATGCATTTTCCAAACTTAAATTTTGAATTTTTTCATTTTTCACAATTCCAGTATATTTGGGTTTTTTGGGTTGTCAAACGAAAGGAAAAATTTATTCGGCTCAATTTGGGTTGCAAAATGGGTGATTTTTTGCATCTTTTTTTGGACAATATTTTTGGGTGACAAACGAGGGCCTACTTCATTGTCCAAAATACCAATTGCGTTACCATATGCGTTTTGAGATGAATTTAAGTTTAGAGATCAATTTGGCACGTTTTTCAAAGCAATATTACACACATTTTTCAAAACCAATCAAAATGAAAGAATTGAGATCCTCGACAACTTTTTAGGCGCTGAAAAGAACTTTGAGTTAACAATTAACTCGGATTGATTTAAAAACTTGCAAAAAGTGATAGACTCGAATCTCACCGGCTTTGTTAATCTCCACACTTATTCGTTAAGTCGTCAATTTTCGCTCAATTTCCATCTTTAGTCAATTTCGGCTTTGTGTATGTTGAATTTTACCAATTTGAGAGTTTAAACCGACTTTTAATGATATTTTTGAAAATTTTGAATTCCAATTTCATTTATTTTGAACAAAAATATTTTTGGATTTTTCAAAATTTTATGATTTTTCTGGAAATTTCTTGGCATTTTGAAAATTTGTGAAGTTTTAGACATACGCACTTGTGCCCCCCCCTAACTTAGACTTTTGCATTGTCCTCAAGCAAAAAGGACTAAAATCTAAATAAGGGAAAATAATAAGTACGATAAATAAAACAAACAAATGGAGAAAATGTAGTTTTTTATTACAAACATGACTGTGGTACAATTACAAGGAAAAGCATACAAACTGTGAACAGGAAAAACAAATAAAAAGCTGCCAGAACCACAGCAAGCTTCACTGGGGCGGGGGATGGGAAGAACCGGGCGCGTCGGGGCCATAGGGGTTATGGTAATAGGATGGCAGTGGCTCATTAGGATCCCCTTGGCGTTGATAGATGTCCGCTTGGAAGCGGATAACTAAGCTCATGTCGCGCCGATAGTGGGTCACAAAGGTGTTGAAGTTTGTTTCAAGTGCCGACATTCGGTTTGAGAGGTCGCTTCCCGCCCACTCAAAATCTGTATCGTCCTCCTCGTCCTCTGACTCCTCATTTAGAACGATATCCCCCATCTCGACATCCTCACTGGTTGCCTCTTCTTCTTCTTCTTCTTCTTCTTCTTCTTCTTCTTCCTCGCTCTCGCTTGAGGCAGCCTCCTCTTCACTATCACCGTCCCGCCTAGCCCGCCAAATAGTTAGCTATTTGGCGCTCTTGGTGCGGGTCTCTTGTCCAAAAGAACCTAGAATGCGAGTATGATCGAGCGAAGCCACTATGCCAGGATCCCACGAGTATAGAAGTGATCAAACGGGCATAGGGAAGTGGGGCATTACCCTTCTCATCCAAGGAGGCGTTGATGATATCGGCGTATAAAGTGCGGGCCAAATGGATGGAAGTGTGGGGGCCAAAAAGGTGATAGGTCAAAGTGCCTTCTCGGGGCCGCATGGCGGAATCGTTGGACGTTTGCAATATGTTGGCGCACACAATCTGAAATGTGAGGCGCGCCTTCTCGTTAAGGCATCCAACGGCGACGGTTTACCCCATCCAAGCCACATTCGGTGCAATGCGGGACATGATAATATCCTTGTCGACCGGGGGGACATTTCGTGGATATGTGAATTCTTGAACGTCCGAAACGTCATACTCGGCCAACTTGGCCGTGAGAAAAGCCAAAGAAAATGGGATGACATTCCCATCCACGTAAGCTTGGGCCTCAAATCGGCCCGTCCTAACTAGGGTGCCGCAAAAGGAGCGGACTTCGATTGCCCAAACCGCTTCGTGGGGTTCGTTGAGGAATCGTCACCAGCCCCGAGCCATGAATAGGGTGGTGACGGAGTTGGGCATCCTGTCCCATTGGACAGCGCGCTCCATATGGAGCTTGCTATCCAAATCGAAGAATTGATGGCACCATCGCTCCTCTTGGCGGGAGCGGAACTCGCCATTAGCGTAGGGTTGGATGTCGGTGGAGTCACACTTGGTGGGGGCAACACGTGGAGCCATGGAACCAGGATGGATTTTTTCTTGGAAGACTAGAAAGTGAGAAGAGAGGATTTGGGTTGAAAGTGTGAAGAGAAAGGGAGGGTATTGGTGTGTATTAGGTGAAGGGGGAGTGTAGGGGTTGGAATTGGAGGGAAAGGGTTTGGAGGGAAAAGGGGGTGAATTTGGGAGGGAAAGGTTGGGTTTGGGAGTTGGCAAAATGGATTGGAAGGAATAAATGGTATTGGGGAGGAGGGGGTTAATCTTGGGAAAGGAATAAATCAGATCTGCAGAAGGCGGATCGGTCTGGGGTAGGGGCGGACCGGTCCGGGTACTTTAATATTCAGGAATCCGACTAGCGGACCGGTATGGCCTTAAATTAAAGGAACCGGTCCGGCCCAGGGATTTTGGGCTGGATTTTCCCCGAACTTAATTTCGATCTCTTTTCTTCGAAAATTTTCACTTTCACAACATACTCCCTATCAATCTGGATTAAAACCATCTCGATTTCGCTGGTCAACGCCCTTTGACTCGATACTCCCGAAACACACGAATGCTTTTCCCGAATGAAACCTAGTCCTATTGTCGCTCACTACACACATGACTCTTACAACACACACGACTCTCACCCCATACACATCGGGAGTGCGATGACCTCGCTGTAACATCTCACTCAACCCCGTAAATGGGGTCCGACAACCAGACGGTGTCGACTTCTTTCGCACACGCCTCTAGATATGGCTTTAGGCGTTGTCCATTCACTTTGAATGTATTTCCCCCTTTTAAATCGTCTAATTCAACAGCTCCATGGGGGAAAACATTCTTCACAACGAACGGGCCAGGCCATCATGACTGCAACTTGCCCGGAAAGAGATGAAGCCTAGAGTTGTAGAGAAGAACTTTTTTCTTGGGAAGAAACTCCTTTCGTCGATTGATGTTATCGTGTGCGAGTTTCATCCTTTCTTTCGAAATCTTAGCATTCTCATATGCATCATTGCATAGTTCTTCTAACTCATTCAATTGAAGCTTGCGGGCTTCACCGGCCTTGTCCATGGCATAATTTAATTGCTTAATCACCCAATACGCCTTATGTTCTAGCTCAACGGGAAGATGGCAAGGTTTTCCATATACAAAGCGAAAAGGGGACATGCCGAGTTGATTCTTGTATGCGGTATGATAGGCCCATAGCGAATCGTTCAATCTAAGTGACCAATCTTTCCGTGTAGGATTGACGGTTTTTTCAAGAATGTTCTTGATTTCCCGATTCGCTAGTTCGGCCTTCCCATTCATTTTTGGGTGATAAGTCGTTCCAACCTTGTGAACGATGCCATACTTTCTCATGAGCATCGCGAATGGCCTATTGCAAAAGTGCGTGCCATTATCACTAATTATTGCTTTCGGTGCACCGAAGCGGAAAAGTATGTGTTCCTGCATGAACATGTGTTCCTGCATGAATTTATCACCACTTTATTGTCATTTGTCTTGGTAGCTATGGCTTCCACCCATTTAGAAACGTAGTCTACCGCAACAAGGATGTATAGGAAACCAAAGGACGGGGGGAAAGGGCCCATGAAGTCAATACCCCAATAGTCTAAGATCTCAATAATGAGTATGGGGGCAAGAGGCATCATGTCGCGTCGGGTAATGGCCCCCATCCGTTGGCACCTATTGCAAGATTTGCAAGCAGCGTTCACATCCAGGAATATTGTGGGCCAATAGAGGCCACATTGCAGAATTTTTGCGACCGTCTTTTTCGTCGAAAAGTGGCCTCCACAAGCTTCCGAATGACAAAACTAGATGACTTTTGGGATTTCATTTTTCGGTACACATCGTCACATGATTTGGTCGGCGTAATATTTAAAAAGGAATGGATCGTCATAGAAGAATATGCGCGACCAAGTAATAAACTTCTTCTTGTCTTGCGGTGTCCAGTCGGAAGGGACGGCTCCCGTGATAAGATAGTTCACTATATCCGCAAACCAGTGCAAAGAAGAGGTAGCAAAAAGTTTCTCATCCGGAAAGTATTCGTCTATGGGTACGGGATCACTAGGTGCGTCGGACGAAAGCCGAGATAAGTGGTCAGCAACGACGTTTTCTACTCCTTTCTTATCTTTTATGGAGAGATTGAACTCTTGTAGGAGTAGGATCCACCTTATGAGGCGCGGCTTGGCATCTTTCTTTGCAAGTAGGTATTTCAAAGCCGCGTGGTCGGTGAAGCAAGTAATGGAAGAAACGATGAGATATGATCGAAATTTATCAAGGGCAAAGACTACCGCTAGCAACTCTTACTCCATGGTAGAGTAGTTGAGTTGTGGTCCGATAAGAGTCCGGCTAGTGTAGTATATGACATGAGCCTGCTTATTCTTTCTTTGGCCCAAAACAGCCCCTATCGCGCAATCACTAGCATCACACATAAGTTCGAATGGTAAAGACCAATCCGAAACTTGCATGATGGGAGCGGACACAAGCATGGTTTTCAGTTTTTCAAAAGAGCATTGGCATGCTTCTGTCCACTCGAATAGGGTATCCTTCATGAGTAGGTTGCTTAAGGGTCTAGCGATGGCGCTAAAGTCCTTAATGAACCTTCGATAAAACCCCGCGTGACCCAAGCATGAGCGCACGTCCTTAAGCGATTTAGGTGGGGGAAGATCAGCTATGACATCTATCTTTGCCCTATCAACCTCTATTCCCTTGGATGATACTATGTGGCCAAGAACTATTCCCTCAGTGACCATAAAATGGCATTTCTCCCAATTTAGCACTAAGTTCTTTTCCACACACCGGGCAAGTACTTTTTCCATCTTTCCTAAACAATGATCGAAAGAGGTGCCAAAAATGCTGAAATTTTCCTTGAACACTTCGAGTCCTCTTTCGACCACGTCGCTAAATAAGCTCAACATGCACCTTTGAAAGGTCGCGGGTGCATTGCACAAGCCAAATGGCATACGTTTGTAGGCAAACGTACCAAAACAACAAGTGAAGGTCGTCTTCTCCTGGTCAAGTACATCCACCTAAATTTGGTTATATCCAGAATAACCATCAAGGAAGCAATAGTAAGGGTGGCCCGTTACTCTCTCAAGCATTTGATCAATAAATGGTAAGGGGAAATGATCTTTCCTAGTTCCCACATTGAGTTCTTATAATCAATGCAAACGCGCCACCCGGTGGTGGTACGTTGTGGAATTATCTCTCCCTTAGCATTTTCAATCACTGGCATTCCCAACTTCTTCGGGACGACTTGAATAGGGCTCACCCACTTACTATCCGAGATTGGGTAGATAATCTCGGCATCCAATAATTTGATAATTTCGGTTCTCACAACTTCTTTCATGTTGGGATTTAGTCTTCTTTGCATTTCTTTAGATGGCTTGACATCCTCTTCGAGATGGATCTTGTGAGTGTAAATCAAAGGACTTATCCCCTTCAAATCAGCAATGCACCAACCAAAAGCACTTTGGTGCTTCCTCAGAATTTTCAATAATTTACCCTCCTGCTCGTCGTCTAGGCTAGAGGAGACAACAACAGGAAATGTATCATCCTCTCCTAGGTATGCATATTTAATATGGGAGGGGAGTTTCTTCAACTCGAGGGTTGGAAATTTGTCACTAGAGGGAACCATACGAGTATCCCTCGGAGGTAACTCCTCGAATCTAAAAACCCAATTAACATCTCTCGCGTCCTCGTCCGATGCACTCTCATCGAGTAACTCACTCAACTCCCTAACCTCCCTCTCGAAGTCAGTGTACGTCCCCTCACTCTCGTATCTTGCCGCTAAGCGGGACCCTAAGGCGTCTCCACAGTAATTATCCTCAAAGTACTCCTCTACTATCTCATCTATAAGGCTCACCACGTGAAGATCATCTTCCTCCCCCGTATGTTGGGCTATGTGGAAGATGTTGGTTTCCAAGGTCATATTCCCAAAGGTGAGTTGCATTTGCCCATTTCAAGTATTGATGATGGCGTGAGCCATAGCTAGGAATGGACACCCAAGGATGATGGGAACATGGTTGCTCGAGTTGAAGGAAGTCTCCATGTCCAAATGACAAAATCTATCGGGAAGTAGAAAGTGTCAACTTGGACGATCACGTCCTCGACTATGCCTCATGGTATCGTCACTGTTCGATCCGCTAATTGGAGAGTGACCTTTATGGGCTTGAAGTCGCCCAAATCAAGTTGCCTATAAATGGAGTAAGGGAGTATGTTTACGCTTGCTCCCAAGTCAAGTAGGGCTTTTTCGATTTTGTTTTCTCCAATGATGCAGGAAATGGTGGGTGCACCGGGATCTTTGAATTTTGGCGGGAGATCATTTAGTAGAATGGAGCTCACGTTCTGGGCTAGAAAGACATTCTTCTTTACCTTCATTTTTCTCTTTACCATCAACAAGTCTTTGATGACTTTAGCATAAGCTAGAATTTTCTTAATGGCATCGAGGAAAGGTAAATTCAGCTAACGTCCTCACGTGGGTTTCCTTTATGGGAGGGAATCAACCTTTGAGAAAACGGGGCCGCGCAGGGTGGTTTCACTACTACCTCTGGCTCACTAGCGTCTTCTTCGTCACTCTCATTCAAGGGGACATCTTCGGCCTCTTTCGTACCGGGCGAAATCCCCTTATCTTTCGTCGTGTCGTGTGGGGGAGGTGATAAATCAACGACTCTCCCACTACGAAGAGTGGTCACGGCTTGACATTGCTCCTGATGTTCAGTGTAGGTGGAGATAACACTAGTTTGACCTTGGGGAGGTCTTTGGCCTTGGGCAGGAAACTTGCCCATCTCTTGGACACTCAGCGAGGATTGTATCTTTGACAGACTTACATTTATGTCGCTAATCAGACGATTATATTTGGCATTGGTTGCAGTCTGGATTGCGATGAATTGATTCATGGTATCCTCGAGAGTTCTCCATAGTGGCGGAATATACGCTCCTTGAGGTGGTGGTGCTTGCACATGCCCTTGCATGTGTGGAGCTTGTTGCAAGTGTTGTGGTGGAGGAGGGACAACATGTGAAGGAGGGGTCATTGCGGCATGTTGTTGCCCATAGCTAAAACCGGGATGGTTTTTCCATGAAGGGTTGTATGAATTCCCGTGCGGTGCACCGAAATTACCCTTAAATCCTCCTATACCACTAACTTGATCCTGATGCATTACTTTGTAGGCGGGTATAGTCGGGCATTCCTCAGTTGAATGACCCACCTCACAAATCGCTCACACCTTCTCGACGGGGTTTGGTATGGATCCAGTTGGTCCTTTGCCATATATCTCGCATAGGATTCGAAATCCTTTCTCAAGGGTATCCAATTGACTGTCCGTCATAGAATTCTTATCTACGTGAAATAGGCTAGACGCCGACGGAGTAGTGGTCACCTGACGATTAAAATTTTGAGCGTGAGGATCAGATGTGTCCCAGGATTGGGTAGTCTCGGCGACATACCTCAAGTGAAGCTCAGCATCGTGGGCGTCTAAGTCGACAAAAGGACCACTTCCCATAGTTTCAACAAGTTGGTTGGAGTTAAGATTCAGCCCATTATAGATAAAAGAGATGATTTGCGATGAATCAAATCCATGATGGGGGCATGAAGTAACTAACTCATTGAAACGCTCATAACATCGATGAAATGGCTCATTTTCAGCTTGTCTGAATGCTTGAATTTGAGCCTTTATGGAGATTATTCGATGTGTTGGGAAGAATTTCTTAAGAAATCTCGATTGCAACTCATTCCAAGATGGAATCGATCTTGGAGGTAAATACCATAGCCAAGTCTTAGCTTAATGTTTAAGAGAGAAAGGGAAGAGTTTGAGGCGAATCACCTCTTGTGTGCAGGTTTGATAATTGATAGTATCGCACACATCCTCAAATTCCCTAATATGGAGGTATGGCTTTTCAGAATCCATACCATGGTAGTGTGGTAACATCTAGATCATCCCATTTTTTAAACGGAATTGCCCGGCATTATACGGGAGTATAATGCGTCCTGGAGTGACAGTGCGCTCGGGATATAAAAATTCTCTTATCGGGCGATATGGGGGATCTTCCTCACCAACGGGTGCACTGCCGTGTTGTGACATCTCTTCCTCACTTAACGACTCGGTGCTCTCACTTGGTGTGCTCGAAGTGTGTTCGGAGGTGTGTCCTAAGAATGAAAACGGAGTGTTATTGGAGATTGAGTGTGACAGTCTGGGAGATGGAATCCAGAATTGTGGGGCGTTTGGAGTGTGGGGGCTATCGGGGTTGTACTCAACGATTGGATTTTCGTGAATGCTGGTTCGAGTATTATGGGGTATGGGAGTGAGTTCAGAAATTTGCATTAATGGCTTGTGAGAGATGATTGTGAATATTTTTGTACTTTTTGAATTTTTTTATGTTTTTTTTTGGATTTTTGGAAATTTTTGGTCAAAGCTTTGGATTGATTCGATCTAATCCTAAGTCTATCTAATTCCCCGGAAACGGCCCCAAAAACTTGACGCGACTCAGAATGTGTCTCTAATGTTCGTTCACTCTAGGCTCAAGTGCAAGCCTGTCGCGTTAGTAATAAACCTGGTAAGTCGGGATCGTATCCACAGGGAAAAGGGACAATGGAGTTGTAACGACAGGAAGAGACGAAGGAACCCAAACTTTGACTCTAAAAAGAAAGGAAAAATGATTTGGTTTTGAGAATGGATTACGACTAAATGCAATTGTGAAATTATGAAGAAATTCAACTACACTAATTTACCTAAATATGATTAAAAAAATGATTTGAAACTTTTGAACTGAGTGATGAGAAAAACAGGACGGGAATACAATCCCCCAACCCTAGTGTATTGCAGTTATAATATTAATCGTAAATTTAACTAATTAATTTGACCCGTAATTTAGTACTCCTAAGCATTACATATACGAGGTTCAAGCCCGCATCATACTTAATCTGATGACGAGTAAATCGGTATCGCGATAGTGACACTCAAATTGCATTCTAAATCATCACGGTTACCCAGAGGCAAACGAGATATAAATACCTACAATTGTTATGTTCCTACGCAATACGGTCGTATTCAATCACTAAATTCAGAAGATTAATGTTATACACGTGCAATTAACACATCAGGTTGGGTTCATGTATCCCGGCCTTAGAAAATCTTGCCTAACATGCTAAAAGTAATGAAAACAGTGTTTGAATTGCATGAAACCATCATGAAACTATTGGAAATTTGTAAATTTATGTAGAATGGAATTGAAAAGAAGAAATAACTCACTAATCTCACCCAAGCAGTAATTGCAGCAATGAATAAAACTGGTAATCAAATAGAATTCTGAATAAAGCTTCAATCTTGGAATTAAAACTGGAAATTGTATCTAAACTAGGGTTTTTGGAAAAAGAGAGGAAAACTAACTAAAATTCTCCGTCCAAATAACAATAATAAAACGGGTTTTTATACCCTCCAAGAATTTAGTAATTTCAGTTGCACTAGGACTCTTTAGGAGAATATTAGATTTGCAAATATCGATACCCGGACCGGTCTGGGCCTTAGGCGGACCGGTCTGCCTCCAAAGCGGATCGGTTCTTTTATTTTTTTCCTTCTTCAGTTTTGCTATCGATTCGAGGTCTACTGGAGTTTGGCAAAGCGGACCGGTCCAGGGTAGGGGCGGACCGGTTTGCCTATTTGACTTTTTGCCCAACTTTGACTACTCATATCTTTTGTTTCAAGACTACGATTGAGGTACCGTTTCTTCCTATGTGCTCGTGAATGTGATCTCTTCAACTTCCCTTTAGTTACCTCATCCGAATTCTGGGTGGAAATTACACTTTTGCCCTTTTGACTTTCCTTCTTGTCTTTCTTGATTCTTTCGGTTTCCTTCTTCCGTTTCTTGACATCAAATACCTGTAACATCACTACGAAATACCAAAAACTTGGTGTACTCATTAGGATCAGTCTGTAGCAAGATTATGAGATAAATTCAAATCGATTACGTTGTTCGAGGTGCTAAAAATACCTAAATTAAGGGATAAATTAGGAAGAATTTATGCCTAATCCTCACGAGATTCATCAATGTATTGGGCCAACAAAGCCTCTGTTGCAGTATTGGTGATAGTTAAGTATAAAATGAGGGTAAGACCTTACTACGAAGGCATAAGTAGCGGCAGTCAGGCGAGGGATCATTTGATCTGATCAAAGGCTTCTTGGAACACCTCGATTCAAACTTAGGTGAAATCCTTTCGAAGAAGTTTAAAAATGAATTTGTAGAGAGAGCTTAGTTGGCCGATGAATCGACTGATATATTGTAGTTTACCCAGGATTACTCTCACTTCTTTCTTCGTCCGGGAAGTGGCATCTCAAGTATGGATTTTAGTTTGGCGGGGTCCACCCCAATCCATTTTCCATCAACCACGAACCCGAGGCATTTTTCTTTTATGATGCCGAAGACATATTTCTATGGGTTGAGTCACATTTGGTACTATTGCAGTCACTCAAAAAATTTCCTCAAGGTGGGTATGTGGAATTACCACATCTTGGAATTGATAATAATGTCGTCGACATAGACCTGAACTTCTCTAAGGATAAAGTCGTGCAGAATGGTTATAGCGTAACTTTGGTTGGTAGCCCCGACATTCTTGAACCCAAATGGCATGACTGTGTAGTAGAAGTTTCCCCATGGGGTGATGAAGGTGGTATTCTCCTGGTGGTCAGGGTGCATTTTAATCTTATTGTAATCGATAAATCCGTCGATAAATGACTTAAGGGCGTGGTTGGCCGTGTTGTCTACGATAATGTCGATATTAGGTAGAAGGTAATCATCCTTCAGGATGCCTTGTTTAGATCTCGATATTTCATGCACATGTAGACTTTTCTTCCCGATTTTGGCATGGGGACAATGTTTTATAACAAATATAGGATATTTAACTAAGAAAATGAAGCCTATGTTCAACTATTTCACCATTTCTTCTTCGACCATGAGCGACCATTTTGTTTAGAGCATCCTCAGTTTTCTGCTTAATGGGCTTTCTTCTAGGAATGTGGGTATCTCTTGTTGATCTATCTTTGGATTAATACCGGGCATGTCAATGTAGGACCATGTAAAAATGTCCACAACTCTTTTATAAGCTCTTATAATTACTCTCGCTCATGCGCATCGAGGGTGGACCATATCCTAATCTCGTGCAAATGGATATTAGAACCGAGATTAATAAAAATAGTTCGATCATCATTATTTTAAACGTGGTTATGTTGTTTATTTTTTTTTCTTATTGAGATCATTTAAATATATTTCATTTACTAAGTCCTCATCATCATAAATTGATTAAAATCAAGACAATTAATATAAGTGTAAGACATGAGTCAAGATTTGGGGAAGCATCGCATTTAGCGTATTTTCGACTTGAGCAACATTGTTGTGCCTACATATCCATCTCTTTGTAGAATCAAAGTCTGTATAGTTCGAGGGTTCGTACGATACACCAAAAAACTCAGTACTTGGGTGGTTTTGTTAGTTTTGGTGCGAGGGGGTGTCGAATCCGGCAAGCCGCCTCCAAATGCCCATATAATATGCAAAATACGTAAAACTTGTGATAAAATAATGAAAATCCTCTCGTCACTATCAAACCCGTGACAGAGCTCAAGAGGTTTATGGGGGAGAAGAGTTGTAATTTCTCTCCTTACCTTGCCCCCAAAACCATCATCCTCCCAAATGATTGGGTGGACCTGTTTTTGTACAAAAAGTTCCCAAGTGGGCTTGACACATGCCATATTTTTTATGGATCCAAGTGTCCAATATTTATAGTGCCACTTGTCACAATATATATGGTGGTATCTCAAATAATTAATTTAAATCACTACTAGTGTATTGTCTAGTTTAATTCATCAAACTCGCTGTATACGCGGTATGTTAAATCGCGTGTAATAATATCTCAGCCTGTGTAGGGTATGAATTGTAGTAAAACTTGATAAATCATAAATCAATATATGATCAAGTATATGGGGTGATTTTATTTGAGTATTGGTGGTTAATTTTTTTAACCTCACTCTACATCTTCCCCCTCGTACACATAGTTGGTGTGGTGATGCTTTGGCTGAGACATATTAACTGTGTGTACAAAATATCTCGTTTAGCCGGTTTCAACTAAAAATCCATCACATAACCATGTTTGGTCTGTTATCATGTGTTAATATTCATATATAACTCTGAGGGTTATCATTGCCTCCTCTATTTTCATTTTGGAGGAGTATTTTGGGGGTTGCCCCCATTCCTTTAGTTGGTTTTGATATGTTCGATCAACCTGTGGATTGTGGGTAATAATATCATATCTCATTTCAGTTTGATGATATACTTCTATCTCATATCTCACATTTTGGGCTTTGATCTCATGGGTTATTTTCGAAGAACCTCGTGATCATTCTTTTCATGCGAATGAAAAACTATGAATATAAACGAAAAATAAGAAGGAAAATATAACTCATTAACAATGAAAACCACTTGTTAAGGTTTTTCCGTAAATTCATACCTACGAGGTGACTTTATCAATGAAAACACGCTTCTTAAGATTTTCGCTAATTCCATCCAAAAATAGAGGACTTTACAAATGAAAATCACTTCTTAAGATTTTTCGCAAACTCCAGCCAAATATGTGACTTAACAATGAAAACCTCTTGTTAAGATTTTTCGCAAACTCTACCCAAATATGTGACTTAACGATAAAAACCACTTGTTAAGATTTTTCGTAAACTCCACCCAAACATGTGACTCAACAATAAAAACTACTTGTTAAGATTTTTCGCAACCTCCACCAAAAATAGGTGACTTAAGTATGAAAACCACTTGTTAAGATTTTTTATACCCTCCACCAAAAATAGGTGACTTAACAATGAAAAAAACTTGTTAAGATTTTTAACAACCTCCACAAAAAATAGGTGACTTAACAATGAAAATCATTTGTTAATATTTTTCGCAACCTCCACCAAAATTATGTGACTTAACAATGAAAACCACTTGTTAAGATTTTTTACAACCTCCACAAAAAATAGGTGACTTAACAATGAAAACCAATTGTTAAGACTTCACCACCTCCACCAAAAATAGGTGACTTAATAATGAAAATCACTTGTTAAGATTTTTTGAATCGTCCTCAATGTACCTAGTCGAGCAACCATAAAGGTGCTCTTAGAAAACTAAGGCTTTGGAGCGACAACAATCTACATAGTCGAGCGACCATAAAGGTGCTTTAAGTAAATTAGGGCTTAAGGAATGCCCAATTTACTTAGTCGGGGTTCCATATTGTCCCTTTAAGTAAACTGGAACTTTTAAGTGACAACCATTTACCTAGTCAAGTGACCATAAAAGTACTTACCAAAAGTTAGGCAAAATGGCATTTGCCCAGCTTATTTAGTCGAGAAGTCATAAGGGTCCTTTAAGGAAACAGGGATTACCATATAGGTCAAGGTTTTTCATAACTATAATGAACCACTTTGGGCGACTTACCACGATATCGTTAAGGTTTCTCAAAGCTATAATGCACCGCTTTGGGTTACTTACCACAAAATTGGTAAGGTTTTTCTAAACTATAATGCACCGCTTTGGGCAACTTACCACAAAATCGGTAAGGTTCTTCGAAGCTATAATGCACCACTTTGAGCGACTTACCACAATATCGATAAGGTTTTTTGAAGCAATAATGTACCGCTTTTGGCGACTTAGCATAATATCAGTAAGGTTTATCGAAGCTATAATGCACCGCTTTAGGCAACTTACCACAATATCGGTAAGGTTTCTCGAAGTTATAATGCATCGCTTTGGGTAAATTACCACAACATCGATAAGGTTTGTATGCAAATTCTACATCAATGCTCCAGGTTTTTAGGGCAATTTGCTTTCCCCCTGTCACTTCGAGGGAAATAATGTCATATAGTTAGTGTGATAAGTGAGCCAACCAATGGCTATGCTGAACAAGTTTGGAGTCAGTTTTGGTGATGCCTCAACAATGAGGGCTATTTTTTTACCAGGTCTGGGCACACTTATCACTCGGGATCCTATGCAACTATATATTACATGATGCAATACTTTTCCCCCTCTTTACTTTGTTTTGTCTTTTATCTCAAGACAAAGAAAAGTAAAGAAAAACTCAAGCATCGGTTACAACACCATATGAATAAAATTAATTACATTTCATTATGTGATATCCCCCAAATGAAAAAAAATCTCTTTGAGCATTTTCCTTTGACATCTGTAAGGCCTAATGTAATTGCTCGAGCTTGATTTGCTCATGTGCATTCAACATCTGCAAGGATAAAAAAAATCATCTCTAATTTTGGCACAAAAACCATTAGTAACTTGTGAGGCATATTATAATTCCATATATAATCATGTTGGGTATATCTTTCCCCCTTTATTTTATTTTATGTCAATAGAATAATATAAACTCAAAATCATGCCTCGAGGAATCGTAAAACACATTGTTCTATGCAATTTCATGATGTCGATTTGATATGATACAATAAGCAGTTCATACTTTTTCAATCTCATTTTTATAGCATAAAATGATAAAGTGCCGATACATCATGCGGTGAGCCCTTAATCTTATGCCCCCATTATCTTATCAAAGCTGAGAAAACTCAGAAGTATTTAAATCATATATAGGATTAATGCAGTCAATAAACATGTTGAGTCACCTTGAGGTGAATAATAAATCCCAATTTTGAGTTTTTACATAACTAATTTCATAATGTGAATAATTCATACTTCAATATAAATTTAATATAAGGTAGCGCGGAATGTCACTCCTGGTGACCATGGATGAGGTTGCTCAGAATGTTACGATGATTGAGTCAGCTCGAGCTACTATAAATGAGGTAGCTCGAGTTCTAGGTTTGAGAAAATTTTGCTTAGTTTTCCACAAAAACACTTTTTTTTTCGAGGTCACTCTATTAATATCCTTTTTGATAAGGTTGTTCAAAGGATGTCATTGTTTCTCCATAAATATTATTTCAACAAGGTCACTCAAAAGGTGTCATTTTAACATAGTCATTCTATAAAGAAAAAAATTATCATATTTGATAAGATTGCTCGAGCACATGCACATACTTAGTCTTTAAATGGTCTTTCTTGAGACAATTTGATAAGATTGCTCGAGCAACGTGGTGCCTCGCACGAAAATTTAAACAATAAGGTGCCACAAGCAAAATTTAAGCAATAAGGTGCTTCGGGCCAAATAAGGTTCCTCGGGTGAAATTTAAACAATAATATGACTCAAAATAGAACTTTCTCAAATCCAAAATTTAATTTCTTTAGGTTTAAACATTTAAGGGGATTTTTTCGTGTCAATAAAGAAATGTTTGTGTGAGCCCGAGTAATAACCTCCAATGTACACAACCAGCATATGCCAAAGATTTATTCTCGAATTATATCAACTTTATAAGTGTGACATTTATTTTATGCTGACATATTTAAACTTATATCAGTTCAAATCCTAAAAGTGAATAATCATAAGATTTCTTGAGTCCATGTTCGTACTAATTTGAGCTTAATCTCTAAATGGTCTCCAATGAGACAATATAAAATAATTATGTAACTTCAAACGGGGATTCACGGTATTTTCAAAAATTTTATTTTATAAATAGACTTTAATAAATCCAATTTCTCAATAAAATAATCTTTTATTACTATAAAATGCAAAACAATGCATTTATTATTCTTTGCAAATAGCCTATCCACGTGGCACCTAATATTTGTTGCATGTTTCCTCCGTCTCTCTCTCTTAATTTAGATACACGACCCTTATGGGGAAGCCAAAAGGTTGCTCATTCATCCCTTCAAACTCTTACATCTCCCACATCCCACATCCGTCCATTCCCTTCACTCGAATCCAGGTTCACTCACATTCATTCCCCATCTATTTCTTCCCATCTTATATTTATTTGGAGATGCGGCTGGTACAATGGCTCCTCATCAGCAACAAGATTTTTTTTTGCAAGAGTAGTTTTCATAAACAAATTATTCCCGCACCCATCAAGGTATTTAACTCTTTGGAGTGCATATTTAATGTTTCTATCAGATTAGAACAATTGGACAAAGTCTGCAAAAGTTATCTCTTATTTTGCTGCTTTTAATTGGTCATCTATTTTTAATAGTTTGATGTGCTGAAGTATGGAATTTGGATATGTTAGTCATTTTTTCACGACATATGCTCGATGAAATGTTCACCAAAACTTATCTCTTATTTTGCTGCTTTTAATTGGTCATCTATTTTTAATCGTTTGATGTGCTGAAGTATGGAATTTGGATATGTTAGTCATTTTTGCACGACATATGCTCGATGAAATGTTCCCCTAGAAATTTCTCGAAAATGGCAGTTCAGTGAGTTCAAAATTGTTGATTACCAATTATCCATTGCTTTCACTAAATCACCATAAAATTACAGGTTCTTGAGTGTTTATGTGGGGTCAGAATTTTTATTTTGTCATTTGCTTCATGATATGTTTTGAAGGACAAAGGAAAATATCAGATCTCATTTTTCACTCTTTCTGCGATTAAACATTTGAGGTGCCTATAATAAAGTTCCCTTTTAAAGTGTATTATCATACACTTATTTACTACTTTTCTACTCTTTTGGGATCTCTCCTTAATTTTGTTTGAACACTAACATATAATCAGCTAAGCATTTTAGGTAGTGGTATACTTCGAGTCTATATCTCATAAACAGAGATAAGTGATATAAATATGATAGAGACATGATATTGTGGGAATAAGTGTAACGTTATGAGCATGTAGATGTATAAAATATTAAGTAGCAACTGCATACTTAAAAGAGCAAATTCCAAGGAATTTGATAGTTACAGAACAAAACAGAACTTCATTGTTGCAAAACCAACTTTAACTGTCAAAATTGTATCAATATTGCAGAATATGCAACTTCAAAATATCATCATGGTTGTCAATCTATCTTTAAGTTAAAACTCAAATTCTTAATTTAGATCAGTAGCAATGAAAGATTACGTCTTTGCGACGAACCAAGTAAAGATAGAATAAAATTTATTTGACATTGTAGTATCCAATAAATATAATAATGCAAACGTAGTAAGATGTATATTAACAGTGTAATTTAGAAATTGGAATAAAATTGTGTTGTTTTTTGAAATGAATTTGAGCTTTATATATTGTTTGTGTAAAAATTACAAGTTGTGTGATTGATGAGTTACTGGTGTTTTGAATTAGGCACAAAATTTATTGGTCATGTGATTCATATCACATAGGTAAAGACAATATTATGATGTGCATGTTCGTGTCAAGTAGAAAAGCGTTATTTTGTAATGTGTTTTGAGCATATAGATGTATAATATTGTAATGAGAAACTGCATATATGAAAGTGTCAGGTCATAGCACATATATTATGAAATTGGCAGCAATGAAGTACGATACTTGTGTGATAGAAACATATAATCACTAACAGGCCGTAAAGAAGGTTGTATAAACAATTAGTGTATCAAAATATATGAACTAACGACAAAAGTAAACATCAAGGGTATATTAATCCTTATGGGAGAATTATAAAAGGAGATGGTAACAGTATTTGTGCTGAATCAGTGGTACAGGTGACAAACAGATTGTGAAAAGGATTAGGAACAAATTTATTAATTGTGAACAACTCATAGTAGAGATAGAAACTAAAACCATAACAACCTTCACTCCGGGCATGACCCCTTCCTACTCTAACCCCCCGAAACTTATCTTTTATTTTGCTGCTTTTACTCCATTTTTCTGTAGCTTCTTCTATTATGTTCTCCACTTATTCTTTGACGTGTAATACTGTGGATGTTAACTCTGCTACTGATAATGCCTTTGTTGAAATACTCTTTATGTGTTCTTTTGAAATTCCCAAATGAAATGAATCTTTGTTTACTTTGATTTTTATTTTTAACTCTTCTTTTATGTCAATTGATAGATAAATCTGAAAACATAAGTTCATCATGAAAACTTGATACATAACTAATTTTGTAATGTTATTACTTCTTTACCTATTGCAACTACATAAAATTACATCACACGTCTAATCTTGGGTATATATATATATATATATATATATATATATATATATATATATATATATATATATATATATATATATATATATATTTCATAAACATAGATAAGTGATATGCTTTACATGTACGGATTAACATCAGTTTCCTATTTTAAATTTGCAGCTACTGATTCATATATATTGTATATTTCCATTTTAAAGAATGTGATAATAGTATATGACATAATATGTTAAAAAATAGCTATATTGCTCCTGTTTAGTAATGTTAACAATATAAAATGCATGTTTGAAATTCCAATTATAATAGTATGCATCGGATGTAATAAACAAGAAATAGTTTGATAAAATTGCATTGTGTTGTTGCATATTCTATGTTGCAGTGATTTTTTTTGGAGCATACTGTTTCTAGCTCTGGACCGTCATTCAAAATAAGGTATTTTCCATTCCCCTTAAATTATATTCATTGTTATATTTTTAAGAAAGGAAATGTAAACTTTCGCGTTGACAATTCGAAGCTAAATGTTTTTTCTGGTTCTCTATGATCTATTGGATTAAGTATTTGATGGTAATTGATCAAAAGATTCGACTTTCGTAATATACATTGTCATAATTAACATCAGTTAAACTATGTAAGATAATGTAGATTTAGAATTTAAATCGGTTATTGGTGATGTCTTTTGCCTAGGACGTTTAAATTTCCCTAAATTATCTAAATGGCAAAACACTCATTTTTTTATATTTGCCAATTAGTTACAAATAACTGTCTTCTCCAACTAAACACAACTACATATTCAACTGCATGTTCTTATTTAAACATGATATTTTTATTATATATTTTGTTCATATTTATGATTTCTTTGAAATGACACAATGAGATTTGGCACCCTGGCCCTAGGGATACTACGATGTGGCTATACATTGGCGACTCACCACCGTCAATGGACTAAACATCCAATACCCAAATCTCCACATGGTTAACGGTCATTGCATAAATCACCTTCGTTTGATATTTCTACTCTTTATCAATGTTTCACTCGATTGTTATCATAACACTCTTAGAGGAGTTCTCCCAATCTACGCCGTACACTATCTATTGGAGAAGTGTTTATCGATTGGTAATATGTTTCTATTTTTTTAGTTATTTATATAATTCAATGATAGTTTAGTGTTATTGTGAATTATGTATTAAAAAAATATCAGGTAATTGTTTTTATTTTACTCATGAAATGTTAATTTCATCTTCTCTATCAATTTTTCAATTCTCCCAATTTTGACATGTTAAATGTCAATTTATGGTAGGGGCTTCAATTAGTTGTGTAAAATATAGCTTGATTGCGAACTTCTTAGGAGTATATTACCAAGCAACTCATCTAATACTTTTTACGTTAAAATCAATAAAACTTTTGTTTTCTCCAGCAAACCAAAAAAGCAATGGCTTTATCTTCTTATGTGCAAATATTAGACAAATAGATAGAGAAACAATGATATAAAATGATGTCTCTATGACATGTTATATATATATATATATATATATATATATATATATATATATATCATGATATTATTCAACCAATAAAACATAATTGTTATTTTCGTTCAAATTAGATGGATCCTTCATACCAATCTCGCATTGCTAGATCCCGTCGTAGGTTGATAATGTTTCGTAAGCGATCAAGTAATGTACGTCGTACGTCGTACGTCAACGCCAAGTATTTCTTTAAGTAATATGCCATATAATCTTCATCCCTCGATTCAAGACATGTCTTTCATTCAGCATCTTAGTTTTAATGCTGACAATGTTAGGAATCAAGGCAGTGCTACCACAAAGAAACGGAAGACAATTACGTCTCGAACAAAAGTGTTAGAAAATGGAGATGTCATGACAACAACGTTTGTTGATGACTCATCGAATGTGATTAACCATCCCAGTAACTATTGTGGATATAGCATTAACTTTGTAAATCATGATTTGGAATCATTCCATGCTGTAACTGGATCAGGTAAGTCATTTATTAACTGCACATAATAGTAACACGTATATATATTAGAAAGAAATATATATTTTTTTATAATATAATTAATGCCAATTATATGTAATGTAGGAAATATAGGGGATACAACACCAACCGAGCATACGACTCAAAGTAAGGATCATTTAAATAGCATTTTGAAAAGTAAGTATGGTATTATTAAGCGTTCATTGAAAAAACTCATAAAAAATTATGTATTTACTTCTACTATGGTTTAACAAATTCAAAAATTTAACGAATTTATAGGAAATTTTAAAGAAGCATGGGATTTTGGTGGTCCAAGCATCGTTTGTGACAATTGTAGTTCAATTCTATGGTATGAGGAGAGAATTGATAAGAATTGTACTCCTACGTGTCCTAAATTCTCATTGTGTTGCCAAGAAGGAAAGATCATCTTACCCATTATAAAAGAAGCACCACATATTTTGAACGATCTACTGAATTCTGAAAATGATGGCGGTCCATCTAAATTTAAAGACAACATTAGAGCATACAATTCCATGTTTGCATTTACCTCTACTGGCGCTAAAGTTGATAATCAAATAAATAATGGATTCGGTCCTTATATCTATCGCATTAGTGGAGAAAACCATCATTTGGTTGGTTCTTTGGTTCCAGTTGAAGGTTAATGCCCAAAATTTGCGCAACTTTATATTTATGACACGGAGAATGAATTGAGAAATAGAATGAAATCTTTACGAGGAGATAGACCGAAATCAAAGTTGGATGTAGAAGTTATTTCAAAATTAGTATCGATGCTTGATGAGCACAATCAGATCGCAAAAGTTTTTCGAATGGCACGTGAGCATTTTGAGAATTCAAATGTCATGCCTGTGAGAATCAGGTTGATTAAAACCGTTCGAAAGACCCATCGGTTTACAATTTGTCGACTGCTTCCGAAATAGCAGCACTCATTGTTGGTGATTTTACTGAGGAGAATGTTATGAGAGATATTATCGTTGACCATAAGTCAAATGGATTGCAAAGAATTAGCGATATTCATCCATCCTTTATGGCTGTGCAATACCCATTGTTATTCCCATATGGTGAAGATGGCTACCAAGTGGGTATAACTTATAGAAGAAATAATGGAAAATGTAAGACTAAACGAAATTACTTGACTATGAGAGAATATTACGGATAAAGTCTGCATCAAAGAACAAATGAAGCCCTCACCATTTTACGGTCCGGAAGACTTTTTCAACAATATGTTATCGATGCATATACATGCATTGAACATGAAAGGTTGAGATGGATTAGAAACAACCAACCACAATTAAGGGTTGAGCTATATAAAGGATTGAAAGATGCTATTCTTGAAGGAGATTCAATGCCTTCGTCTGTAGGAAAACGTATTGTCCTTCCATCAAGTTTCACTGGGGGTCCACGTTATATGGCTCAAAATTTCCAAGACGCAATGGCTATTTGTAGATTCTTTGGTAATCCAGATTTGTTTATCACCTTCACGGCTAATCCTGAATGGCCCGAAATCACAAAGTTTCTTGATATGATTCCTGGATAAAAGCCTGAGGATAGGCCAGATATTATCACAAGAGTTTTTAAAATAAAACTTGATGCTCTAATGAAGGATTTAGTTAAAGGAAAACACTTTGGGAAAGTAATGGAAGGTACATATCTCATATTTAATAATTAATGATTGTAAATTATAAATCATATTATTTGATTTTCTAACCTTTTATAATATGTCAATAGCTATAACAACGTTTATATTTTATGACAGTTATCTACACAATTGAATTCCAAAAAAGGGGATTGCCACACGCGCACATACTTCTATTCCTACATGCAGATGCAAAACAACCAACATCAGATGACATTGATAAGATTATTTCATCTGAGTAACCTGATTGTATTCACGACCTAGTTGCGTATACGTATGTTTCCCAATTCATGATGCATGGACCCTGCGGGCACGCAAATCCCCCTTTCCCTTAAATGACAGACGGATGTTGCTCCAAAAAATTCCCCGATTTGGTTAGGAGATACAGTGATCCAGATTACATTAAGGGTCGAGCTATTCTAACTCCAACAAACCATATGGTTGACACCATCAATGCCTACGTACTAAATGTCATTCCCGGAGATGCGACAACTTATTTCAGCTCAGACTCAATATCTAAGGCTGCTGGGGCCATTCGTGACGAAGATGTGCTTTTTCCTGTTGAATTTTTAAATAGCTTAAACTTTCCTGGACTCCCAAGCCATATCTTGGAGCTAAAGATAGGTTCACCTATTATGCTAATGAGAAACATAAATCAAAGTGCCGGCCTTTGCAATGGCACAAGATTGATCATTAAACAATTATCTCCATTGGTCATAGAGGCTATAATTATCACAGGATCTAACATAGGCGCAAAAGTATTTATTCCACGAATAATTATGTCTGCAATAGACTCCAAATGGTCGTTTATTCTGAGAAGATGCCAATTTCCAGTTCGTCTTGCTTTCTCTATGACAATCAACAAAAGCCAAGGGCAAACTCTCGATCAAGTCTCAATATACTTACCAAAGCCGGTTTTCAGTCACGGTCAACTCTATGTCGCTACATCTAGAGTAACTTCAAGCAGCGTGTAACACCCCGCATGCCCGGGGAGAGCGAGCGGAGTGCTACTATCGATAAAATAAATCAAATCCGCAAATAACAAGGTATAGAGCATCTAAAAAAATTCCACAATATAAACGAAACCACTAATATCAATTCTTCAAATTCAATACAACAAAGTCTCTCGAATTAAATACAACATCTAACTCGAAATAAAATAAATCCAAATGCTCTATACATTAAAATAAATAAATACAAGTCTTCTCTCTTGTATTAAAAATTCTTTCCAAAATAATCCTCGCTAAAATCAATCTCCATAGCGCCCCAAAATCCGCCCTAACCTGCCACTAAAAGAAAATATGGGGAAGTACACAATACGACAGGAAAGATGCTCGACAAATATATTAGCGGTGAATAAAACGTAACAATACGAGTACGAATATTCAAATCAAATGTGAATCTCAATAGAATTTATCAATAAATTTCTCAACAACACATCAATGGGTCACCAGGCCTCACCCCATCCGCATATGCTTTATCAAGCCATAGCCCGGGAAGCAGGAATTTTGGTAGGTGCTCAACATCCGTGCCATATTAAAATCTCATGACAACGTTCTCAACAACAATATGAATAATACAACATTAATCAAAATAATTCTAACAATTATTTTGACAGATTTTCAAGAATTTATCCATTCAAATATGAGTTCAATTAAACATAAAATCAACGGAATAAATCTCGAGAGATTTAAAGGAGCATATTGTGTAAAACCCCATACCTCAAAATTATTGAATGAATCGTTATACAAAAATCATCCGCAAAATCTGATCGCACCATCACGTTCCTCTTGCGAATATAATCAAATCATGTTCTAGCCCAACACGAGATAACTCCAAATAGTCCTATTTTAAAAACTCATAAAAATCATATCCAAACATTATTCCAATCACCAATCTGACTTCAGATTTGGATTCTACACGAAAAATTGAGTCAGGTGTATGTTTTGAGTTTTTCTTAAATCTCATCCGAATTCACTCAAAAAGAAGATCTAAACATTCCAAATTGGCTCTTCTCATTACACTCGTTTTTGTCTCTTAGGATTTCGTTTTTGGCATCTCTTTTTCATCTCCCTTTCCTTATAATCACCCATAATATTCTTTATATAGTATCTCTCTCAAACCATAGCTTAGAGCCTAAGCTAACGCATATTACTATATTGCCCTTTAATTCAAAATTGTCAACTTTACATATTTAAACCATTACAAAATGTCCAAAAGCCAATTAAATTTGAATTTAAATATTCGATTCATTTCAAATAAAAATAAATATAATATGAATATTCCGATTAATAAAATAATAATATTATTAAAATTATATAATATATTCATAAATAAAGGCCTCAAAATTACGGGGTATTACACAGCGGCCTAAAATTATTCATAAATAACGATTCCAAATTGATAGACATTTCACACAAAATATTGTGTACGATGAGGTTCTATCGTCTATATCTATACGTATATTTGCGTAATTGACAAAAGTTTTAATATAGTTAATCCTTTTACTTATGATATAACTCCCTTTATTCATTTAACCAATATGTATTTTCTCATAAAACACTTCAGGACCATGAAAGAAGTGACAAGACTTGAAGAACTTTCACTAGGTAGGGATGATTGGACCATCTTTGTACGTGTCGTTCGGAAATGGGAATCCAAGACTCGAACTGGCAATAACCCAAAAATATCTGATGACTTTCTCTTAGTTGATGACCAGGTACATCATTTAGACATTCAAGTTTTTATTATTGTTTTCTAACACAAAATATCCCAATTTTAATAACTATTTATGATTTATTTTTATAATTTTTTTTAAAATTGCACAGGGCGATTCAATACATGCAGTATTGCGCAAATACTTATTTGGCAAATTCGTCAATTCACTAGACGTTGGAAAAGTCTACACAATAACCAATTTCAGAGTCATGGATACTAAGCATAGCTATAGGGTATCCTCCCACAAACTAATGATTGAATTCATTCCATCTTCAAAATTTATACATTCTGAAGCTGACAATTTCATTCTTCCAAAATATCACTTCCAATTTCTGGAGTTTGATGAATTGAGATCTAAATTGAGCAATGACACATATCTCACGGGTATTTTATATTCATTAATCATTATACAATTAACAACAATCGTTTAATTCTCTTTATATATAACCGTTCACTTTTTATTTCATTAGATGTGTTCGGCCTTTTGACTTCTATATCACCTGTTGAGGATCAACCGGTTAGGGGATCCATAGTAAAGAAAAGGGTTTTGAAGCTTGAAAATCAAAGGTCCTTCCTTCATATTTTCCCATTATTAACTTCGTTCATTTCCAATATATACTATTCATTAGCCCTTAACCACATAAACTATTATACAGTGGGGAAAGGATTTTCGTACTCTGTGGGCCGAAGAAACAACACTAATAACTGAAGAGATATGCCAGAATTCCGCTGACCATTTGATTGTGGCCTTTACATCCACTACGGTGAAACAATTTAGAGGTAATTGAAATTTATATTTAATAATATCATTTTTTTATATATTCACGATTTTAAACAATACATTTTAATATTCATACAACTTTTATTTAATAGGTGATTACTCATTATCAACAACCAATGCATCCAAAGTCTATATAAATCCTGATGTTCTATGCATTCAAGACTTTATGACCAAGTAAGACTTTATTGACAATAACATATGTATTTTATCAATCCTGTTAGTACAAACTGCTTTGAGGTTCCATTGATGGCTAATATGACCGGATCCATACATTTCGTTGTTTTCAAATGTCCCGATACCCATACATATTGATTTTATTGTGTGGAAATGCCTTGAGGCCTAAACCCTTTATACGCCAACCTCCTATATTCGAGAAGAAGAACAAGAATAGTTTTGTACAAGCCTTTGTACAGTCACAGTCTGCCTTGCATAGAGGCTTGGTTGACGAAATTGGGGTTTTATCAGAGCAAAGATGACAGGGGTGTTTGGTTTATTCACTAGCCTCATTGGCATCCTCAACACTCAATCGATATCACTGATCTCTATATAAGGTTTCTTATTTTACTTCTTTCTTATTCCTTTTTTATTTAATTATGTGGCCTTGCAGTCTTAATTAATGCATGAGTCTGCTGCTATACTGCATGTCACCTTCAGATTGAAGATCATCTTCCAATATTTTTTTGCCCAGTTAAAGAAGTGCATCTGAGATGGGGCATATGAGTTCATTTCCTCAACTGTAGGAGGCCTTGAGTACCCCTAAACCTTTGAGATATATAAGTCCTCCCTTACAACAACAACATGCCCTATATGTTAGCCTAAGACCTCAACAATTCCCTTTATGCCCTCCTCCTTCTAGGGTAACACCACACCATCTTTCCCTTTGTTAAGAGGGTGAACCAAAACTTACAAAAAAATTTAGAAAAAAGGTTGAAAATATGTTAGAATAGAAGGATCACATTGGGTTGACCTATAGGTCCCAACTGACCCTGCATATGCTTGCAGTAAGGACAGGATTACAGTCAAAAAACTCAGCACTAGGCCCCCACCGAAGCCAAAATTCAACTCTGAACCACACTGTATATTTCTCACCGACTCTCTCTCCCCCTCTTTCACACACACAATTCTAGGTATTTTAGAGTCGTTCTTTCATTCTCTCACTCTCTTCATCTTTCGTCTTTTCCTCTTATCTCTTAATCTCATTTGTCCTTTCCTTTCTTTCATTTATTCAACCGATCACTTATATACCCCTACCACTTTCTTAAGATTTCCATTATACTATTTTTTTATCACTACTTCAACACAATCAGGTATGAATTGGGTTTTGATAAAAAACTGAAAAAGAATTTAGAAAGCAATATAACAATGTTCTTCTTCTTTGTGGGGGGGTTAGAGTAACATGTCCTGCAAGTGGTGAGGAGAGGTGCATAAGATGCGTCGCACCGACCTATCCAGTTGACTACAAAAGGTCCTCAAACTCTTCTTCTTCCCGTCAAGCGGTTGCCATAAAAAGACCAAATGATGCACTAACACAATTGCGCTCTCTTTTTTCCAACCTCCGACGGATGTGCTCCGGTATTAGTTCTGTTCAAAACAAGTTGATTATAACTTTAAGTTCCTCCCTTAGTGTGGACCTGCTATATCACATATTATAGACTGATATATTTGTTTGGGTTATTAGCTGTGTACAGCCTACAGGAGTGGGTTTGGAATTGCTTTCCCCAGAAATTTTGAATAATCACCTGCCCTCCCATTAATCCACCAACTCATAAACAATGTTGAAATAGAGTTTTTATCAATTTTAGCTCCCACAAGAGCTTAAAAAAAGTCCCAAAATCCCTTAGTGCCATTGAAATTTAGGAATAAGTGATGAGTACACTTACATTAATTAAGACAACCCTGGCATCTAGAAACAAAATTTATTCCAAGTTCTTTGATAGCATCATCTAGAGGAACGTAATCGTGCAAATTTCTCCATGTATTGATCAAAATTTTCTTAGGAATTCCCTCATCCCAGACCTGTTTCATGACAGCTGAAGTAGGAACGTGATTCTGACAAAATTCCAGAGCTGAACCAAATGTGAATTGGTTAGATGAAGATAACTTCCAGATCCGTTGATTTTTGGATATGATCATGTTGTCTAAACAGTCCTCTTTCAAAATCATCATTCTCTTCCAAGAATGAGATCCCACTGTTGGATTGTTTGATTTATATCTGTTCTACATAAATTCAGCCCACAAAGAATTCTGTGATTTAAATTTCCAAAAAATTCTCATAGCAGAAGCTGTTATCAAATTGTTGAAGTTTGTAAACTCCAAACCAACTTCAGACTTCATCCCCATAAACCATTTCCATAAACCCAATCATGCGAGTACTGTATTCCCAGTAATTTTTCCACACCATATCTCTTTTTTCACCTCCTTTTTTTTACTCCCAAAACATTTGCCTCCTTGTTTTTACCCACACTCTTCACATTGGGATTTTTAGTATCATTGGAGGCTATATCTTCAGTTTTCAAGTGGCGGTGGGTGATAATAAAGATAACCAGTGGATGCTATTTTTGAGACTTTGGTCAGCCTTTTGTAAAAACATGCTCATTTGATTGAAAAATCAGACCCATAAAACTAAACTTGATTGAGAAATTAGTGTCATACCAGATGGAAAAATCATACTAGATGGTAAAATCAAACTCAATGCATCCTTTTATAAAATCAGATCATGCTATATTGAAAAATCAGACTCATACTATATTGAAAAATATACCAAATGTTTTAAGGTTGTACCAAATAGTCTCAAATGCTTATCCTAATAAACCGGGACCTATAGCGGTGTTGTTAACTGATCTTGGTGCTTGAGATTAATCACTGATAAGAAGCAGCTCTTATGCAGTGTAATATATTTCCTATGAAGATCTTATGCAGTGTAATATAATTGATCTTGGTGTTGGAAATTTATCATTTTTTCACTTGCTTTGTGGTGTTCTTAAAACGCTTATAATGATGGGATTATAACCTGCCACATGCTAAACCCTCTTAGGTTGTTATTACTGAACTTAGATCATTGGATGCTCGGTCCACATGTTTTCTCACCAGACATCATGGAGTTGTGCACTTGTAATAGCTCCTTCAACTAATGAACGAATTACGCATTTAGACAAGTTTTAAACAGTTATAAAACAATGAGTAATATTTAGTTCAGACATATTTTAGATACTTTCCAGTTGAGAATTCATACATAAGTCATTACACATGAGTTTGTCTGAACAATTTGATGCATCATCATGTCCCTGTTGCCCACAATAATCTTCTGGAATGCTTTTCATAAACTGAATATTTTTCTTTACATTTACATAAGATCTGTAGAGACGTGACAAACTTTTAGCAAATGGATATCCGAAAATTTTAACAACCTCATGGTTGTGAGCTAAAGCATTTAAAACCACAACAAAAGTGCTTAATTAATTGGACTCCTTCCCTCACATTATTTTTTACTACAAGAGTATAACAGTTTGGGGTTGTTTTCAGTTGAGAAACCATGATCCATGTATTACTTTTTTTTCGGTTTAGTCACATTATTATAATTCTGTTTACAGTTACTTTTCCAAGTCGTATTAGCTTTGTTCACATCTAACATATTACCGGTTTATCTTTATGATATATATACAGACTTCATAACGAAAATCGTTCTTTCACCATGACAACTGATCCAACCAAAGGCAACAATTCACAAATTCAGATTGAAGGAGAATCTAAATCCATTTAAGATATCTTATCCCTTCGTTCAGACTCTCCAAATGAGGTATCCCCTTTTAAATATACATTTACTTTCTTTCCTTCATTAGCTAATTATAATATAAATATTATATATATCACAAGTTATATATGTCACCTGCAACGCAAGAATAATAGGTGTAGACGAACATGGGGGTTGGTATTATGCAGCATGCAATCACTACAATAAGAAACTTAAACATTATATCACTTCTTTCTTCTGTGAAACATGAAACACAGAAAAACTTATTCCTTCTCCGAGGTATTTTATTCATACATCTTATTTTCATTTATTGATCTACACAGCAATTTTGACAAACATATAATTCTCCATACATAGGTACAAAATTCAAATCCCAGTCAATGACCAAACAGCTACCACCACATTCGTACTCTTTAACAAAGAAGCTGAATCTTTAATCAATGTCCAATGTTCTGAGCTTGCAAATATTAATCATGATTTTTTCGTACGTTGTTCATAATAATTTAACTTTTTTATGACTACATTCGTTTTACCTATTCCTCTTTCAAAAATAGTATATTTACTATTTTCCACAGGTACCAAAAGATCCGCTTCCACTAGCAATCAAAAGGATCATCGGCACATCTCACAAATTTCGCCTAAAGCTCAATAATTACAACTTAATACGTGGCTATGAAAACTTCATTGTCTCAACCATTTTTAAAGATTCTTCAGACGGATATACTTCGATGACTAACAACAACATTCAAAAGGTATTTTTTACATACTCACTAATAATTTTATATTATAATTTCATTTCTTACTCTAATCATATCTCATTTACATAATAGGAAACAAATCCAGTCTCAACAACACAAGAATCAATCATTATCACAGACAATGACAGTTCCTCTCACGGAAATGATGTCGAAAGCGAAGTTAACCCAAAAATGAAGCTTCCTTCAAGGTATTTTAAATTTTTTTTCCATTTAAATTTTATTTGCATTTATTATACAATACTTTCGATATGTTTTTTTAACATATATTTTAATTTCTTTGTAGGAACGTGGACACAAGGAAAAAAATGATGATTTAATTTCATTTTCAAGAGCTCATTATTAAACAGCTTATTAAAACTTATTCTCCTTCATCTAATTTCTATTTTCTTTCCTATCACAATGTAAAACATTGCCTATTTTCTATGCATTTCGACTTCGAGTTTAACGATCACTAATATTCATCAATTTAAATGTATTTAAGTTCTTTTATTTCTAATTATAATTTCATACTTCGATGCCTTTATTATGCATTAATTTATGTTCTAACAGCGCATCGCGCGTGTTTCAACGGGTACCCACCATATTAAACTATGTACCTTTCTATTTTTATCCATCACCATATTATTTTTTATTAATTGTTTCTTCGTTTTGAAACGGGTCTCCTTATGTTTAATTTTTCTCCTGGATGTCATTAGAAACCTCATTTGAGCTCGCATTTGTTAAGTTTTAAATAGGTTCCTTTATTATGCCTTCAATACCTTATGCACCGCGCATCACGCGGGTTTCACCTAGTGAGCTTTAAACTTGTGTACAGATTAAACATGAGTATCTCTATATCGAATATTTCCCACAAAACCTCCAAGTGGTTAGAAAGAATAAACCCCATACCCGAACTGCTTCTATTCTTGGGACTCTGACAAAGAATAACAATAAAACATAAGGTAGGTTTGTATGGGATGGGAGAAGTTCATGGGTATTCCTCAGTTTTAGGCAAACAAATATAGTGGATCGGAGGTTCCTCGAATTTCCCAAGGTTCCTCGATTTCATCCATGGTGATTCGAATTTTCCCGAGTTAGGTCGGAGGGACTAGGTTATTCATAAGGAATGTAGTTGTTCGGAGAAACATAGTCGTTTGTGATGAACGAGATTGCTTGGAGATCCCAAAATGTTCGGAGGAACGAAGTTGTTCGAAGGTCCAAGGTTATTCGGAGATCCGCAGTTAAATTTCAAGTCTTTGAAAATACAAGAAATGATCTCTATTCCATGTCCTTATTATCTGACAGTTGAAAGTTAATTTGTACAAATATTTCGTCAAAAAGCCCTACCACCTCTGTATTTGCAATTTGCAATGCTGCCCTTTTGTAAAAAAAAAAACCAATACTAAGTTAGATCAAATTGTCATTCAATTAGATTTATCGAGATTTCTTAGCAACCATCAATGCTCAACAATAAACTATACCTACAAAATGTCAGTTTATATTTAGAGATCTTTTTACTTTCGGCTTTGACAAAAACTGAGTTAATTTAATGCAAATGATACATGCAAGCAACTAACACTCTCATAAATTTGTGTGACTCATATGTTTGAAGGGCACCATACATCTTTGTTCTATTTCTAATCAATATTTGCTAAATAAAATTTAAATATAGCACCAATCATGTATATAATCTTTTATAACAGAATCATTCCCACATATTTTTTTTAATTCTATTTATTTGAATAATCAAGATACTTTCGTTTGAAATGCATGTTAGCATATTTTATATGCATCTACATAAGCTTGATTCGTAACAGAAAAAGATATTATGGAATATCCAATGGCATAAATGAGATAATGTAAGCAATAATACTTATCTTTGTAGAAAATGTTCAATTTTCATCGAGATCTCTGTATGCGCACGAGGTGTTACACAATCGAAATCATGAATACCTCCCCGGAGAAGTCGCCAAATGTAAGATGTGATTCCAGATTTGGGGGAAGCATCGCATTTAGCATATTTTAGACTTGAGCAATATTTTTGCGCCTATGTATCCGTATCTTTGCAGAATCAAAGTTTACATAGTTCGAGGGTTGGTACGATACGCCAAAAAACTCGGTACTTAGGTGGTTTTGATGGTTTTGGTGCGCGGAGGTACCAAATCCGGCAAGCCGCCTCCGAACGCCCATATAATGTGTATCATACATAAAACACGTGATAGAACCAAGAAAATCGGCTCGTCTCCATCAAACCCGTGACGGAGCTCAAGAGGTTTGTGGGGGAGAAGAGTTATAATTTTTCTCCTTACCTTGCCCCCGAAATAATCATTCTCCCAAATGAGGTGGGAGTCCTCTTTTTTATAGAAAAAGTGTCCAAGTGGGCTTGACACATGCCATCTTTTCTATGGAGCCAAGTGTCTAATATTTATGGTGCCACTTGTCACAATATATGTGGTGGTATCTCAAATAATTAACTCAAATCACTACAAGAGTATTGTCTAGTTTAATTCGTCAAACTCGTTGTATACGCAGTATATTAAATCGCACGTAATAATATCTCAGCCCGAGTAGGGTCTGAATTGTTGTAAAACTTGATAAATCATATATCAATAGATGATCAAATCTATGGGGTGATTTTATTAGAGTATTGGTGGTTAATTTCTTCAACCCTACTCTATAATAAGGCATAACAAGATACTCAAAATCCGTATTTATTTCATTAAAAGCGTTTTTAGGGAATACAACATTAAGAACCTCATCCAAGGAGTCCTCATTTATAATGATACCAAAGGCAGGAGAAAAATTAATGGGCTCAGGCATCTTTTGAAAAGAGTGGATAGTAGGGCTTAGATTGACCTGAAAAGGTTGGACCGAAACGGCATGCCAGTTGAGTAGAGGTGTTTCAGTGGTGGTGATCTTCTTAAATTGGTTAGACAACATGGATTCCTAGAAGATCATGCAGAGATTAAACCCCAGTTAGTTCACGTTGAATGACACCTCGAAGTCGCTCTCCCTAGAGTTTTCAGTGCTTTTTATAGCTTTGTCAGTTAGAGGTTCTACCTTATGTTCATGCTCTTTGTCCCAAGAGATGTCATCCTCGAAGAATATTTCTAGCCTCGGTATCATCTTCTTGTTAGTAGGGTCATACGATGGTTCAGGGAAACCATAGAAGGTGAAATATTTGCCCTCTAGTTCGTTATTCGAGCCCTCAAAATCATCACCCGAACAAGTGGCAATATTATCATCCTGTAAAGAGTAGTAAACACACTCAACAACTTGCATAACTTCATCATACAGTTCTTCCCACTCAATGAGGAAGTGAAGGAATAAAGGGAGCAAATGCCTATGAATTTTTAGGATCGAAAGAAGTTCGGGGATACTACATATCTCCCCTTTTTAGAGGAACACATCTGATATGATTTATAAAATCTCATCTAAGCTGAACTCTTTTATGGGCACAACCCATTCATTTGATTTTCGGACCCACCTCTGGGATTTCGTAAATAAACAGTTGAACCTTTTACATTCGGTAGTCATCTCTGTGGAAAATTTCATCCCAAACCTCCAGAGATGGTCTAGATCTGCAGTTAATTCCATGCATCCCCCTTCTGATCGGGTACGAATGATAATGCAGGATTGGGTGAGGAGTGATAAAGATTTATCGACGAAGCTCGTGGGATACAGGAGAAAGTATGGCCAAACCTCGCTGATATTGTAGGTATGTTTGGTGGTTTGACAGGCATGATTTGGGTAGATAGGATAAATTCTAGGTTTCCTTCTGGGAAGCTGGTGTTTACTCTAGTTTCTTGTGTTGGGAGAGGGTTATGAGTGGTTCTAGGTTTGGGACTAGATGGTGGAGTGATGATGCCCCCATCTATGATTCTTTTGATTACATTTTTTAGGTCAAAACACTTATTAGTGGTGTGTCCTGCGCTCTAGTGAAAATCACAGAGAACATCTAGTCTGAAGTTATTAGGAAGGGGATTTGGCAATGGTTGGGGTTTTAATGGCTTGATGATATTTTGATTACATTATACTACTTTTAGTAGGGTTCAGACGATTTTTAGGTGCCCAGGAAGTGGTAGGTTGGGATAAGTTATTGATTCTTGAGACTGAGGTGTTGGTCGGCTTATCATATTTTCGTAGCGTAAAATGGTCGATCAACCTTTTTGATTCAAATTCCACTTTAGGACTAGAAATTCCTTCTTTAATCTTTACACTAGCCTCCCATAGGGCTCCAAAATGAGGGTAGTATTGACCTCCGATTAATGTTCGAATATGGGGCAGGAAATTTTTCTTTACTATACTCACTTGCTCTTCTTCTGATGGACTATTGGTCATGGTAGAAACTTTATCTCTCCAACTTTCGATAAAGCTACTAACTGAATCTTTTGAATTCTGTTTGAGTAGTTCGAAGTCTATGTGTGTAATTTCTAATTCCTCATCGTACTTATACTGTTACATGAATTCTCTATCCACGTCCTCCCAACTGTGAATTTTGGATTCGTCGAGGGACATGGACAACCATAGGGAACCTTATTTTAGGGTTTGTTAAAACATTTAGGCCATTATCTCCTCTAAATCACCAAGGAGGGTCATGTCACGGTGATACCTGCATAAATGCACAATTGGGGGTCTGCTTCCTCTGAATTTCTCAATGCTTGGCATCTAGAATTTCTTTGGTAGTCTGGCATTAGGATAGGGAGATATGTGAGTGTAGTCCATGTAATTCCCTGGGATCTTGACTTGGTTTAATTTCTTTGAGAGCATCTTAATTTCCTCCTTGAACGTGTTTAGTTATTCCTCCTTAGGGTCCATGAGAATCTAAATATTGTCCCCTATCTGGGAAAGATATGGAATCTGTAATTGAGCCAGTGGAGACCCATTTGTAGGTGGGGCACGTGGGGTATGTCTATACTCTTCTTGGACCCAACCTGTTTCAGGGCAAGTTGTCCCATCGCATGAGGAAAGAGGAATTATGTTCATGAGCCTCTAGAGTTTGGACCCAGTGTCGTTGCATCTCCTGAACTTCAACTTGGAGGTTGTTAGTCTTGGTACTCAGCTAGGCTAGGATAGTCATCAGATCTGGTTGAATATTTACAGCCTAGTCTACGTTCTCCATGAATAACTTGTGGAGTGAGATCTCAAATTTGGTGGAAGCAGCAAAGGAAGCAATAGAGCATCGGGGTAGCTTAACGAAAGATTGAAGCTAATAAGGAGTCAGGCCAAAATCAGGGTATGCGATCACACCTGAGAAGAAAAATGATTTTGGTTTATTTTGAGGGAAAGAGGAATATTTTTGGTATTCGTTTTTTCTTTTGAAAAGGGAAATTTTTTCTTTTTGGTTTTTTCTTTGAAAAGAGGGAAAAGGGAAAATCCTCAGCATGGTTATTATTATTAGATTTGACTTGTATTTTGTTTGCCTAAAATGCAAGGAAAAATGTCGGATGGAACCCATGCCTGGGGAAAAAAGGTGCATGATGTAAGACATAGTTTGACTTCTTTTTAGACTCACGGTTAGGGTAATTTTTTAAAAATGGGCAAAATAGTGCTAAAATTTGGGTGATACGATGACCCAAAATTTTGATAGAGTTTTGTATTATAACCAACAACCTAGGTATGAGTGTCCTAGGGTAGATCCCTATATGAGGTTGACGCATTTGGTAGGTTCTTCGAAGGATTCCCCCTTTTAGCATAACTTATGTGATATACCTCTTGCCTATGAGGGCAATTATTCATTGGTACATGTGGACAATCCATTTGATATACCTAAGTGTACGTATTTCCTCACGATATACCTCGTGGGGAGGGTACATGTGAGAGAAAATTCGATATACTCAACGTACATGAACAAGTTCCTTACTAAATACTTCCCATCGTGAGTTCGATAAAGCAGTACAATGTGGGGGGAACCGTTCGATATATGTCAAAGGTACTAGGCCAGCAGAAGGTGGAAATCATATTAATCAGGTTAAACCTACCCCACGGGACCGGCACCCATCATGAAGTGACCCCCTGTACGGGAAAAGAATTGGTCAATATTTTCATGCTCCAGTGATGTAGTGTGCAAAAACGGGCGAGCCTTTATCAGTATCTTATGGAGTATTTTATCTATGCAAAATAAATGTAATACTACCACTATGAGGGAGAATACACAAGTAACATGAGATAAAGGGGGGATAATCATGGAAATAAAAACTATCAAGTATATATATGGAGCATGTATGCTATACAAAGCATGGTAATAGATGAAAGTGTGAAGAATGTGAATGTACAAGTGAGTGTGAGATGTGTGCAAAGTGAGAAAGTGACATGGGAATAGTGTGAATGAAAAAAGCATGTGAATATATCCAAGTGAGAGAAATGTGGAAGTGTGTGCTAGTGAGACTAAGAATGGATAATCTACAAGTGATGCGTGAAACATATGCAAGTGAACATAAAGATAATCTACAAGTGGTGTGTGAAGCATGTAGATAAGTGCGAGACTATATACGAGTGTGAGTGTGAATGTGTGAAGTGAACATGGTGGATATATACAAGTGAGCCTAGCGTGAAAAATGGTGAACATATACGAGTGACTAAAAAGTGAAGCATGTGATAAGGAGGTGATATATACATGTGGTGAGAGAAGAGTACGATAAAGACAATCATCATTCTAATAATGAGATATATATACAAGATGTAAATATAGGAGTAATGAGATCACATAAGGGATGCGTATGTACACATATAGAACAGTAGGAGAGCAAAGAGATAACACCTATGTGAAAATTAAGTCTAGTCCTGAAAAACGCCCCCAACGGAGTTGCCACTGTATTCATCCGGGTAGTATTCCTTTGGCACAGGCTAGACCAAAATCGAGATGAAAAGGAAAATCGGAGGAGTCCCTTTCTCCCCCAATGTGCGTGCGGATTATCTGAGGTGATTAGAGTCCTTTTCTCGCCACTCACACTGGTGTCTTCACGGGCTTCCTTGGATATAAATCGACAATCGTGAAAAGGGGATAACACAAAGAAATGGAGTCGCAAGCCTATTTTTCTAAAACATGCCAAAGAAAAGTCATATCGAGAGAATGGAAATAAGTTCATACTTATGCATATGAAACCAAATAAATCAACGGTCCAGGGACTAATTTAGGGAATGGAAAAGTGTTATGCACCCATCTTTCCTTTTTAGCCTTTTGTGAAAGCAGGATGTGATGCCAATTTGAGATTTCTCAAATTTTTAATGGATGAAACTTATTTAATTAGATGTCATTATCAAATAAACCAAATTCCAATTTTATTGAACCTTAATCATGCAACTAGGTGATTGAAAGATTTAAATCAACAAGCATGCAAATTTCAGAAAAATTCTCGTAGGGATAAACCTTTATTTCACTAATGAAATGTAAATCGCAGCTTGTAAACTTAGAAGTGAAACTCTATAATGAATTCCCATAAGAATATATAAAGACCGCATCCTTGAACCAGAAACGACTCCCTCGAGAATCACAAGAATCGCAGAACCTCCTTCAGCAGTAAATACCCTCGAGTATCCCCAAGTCCAACAGTAGAGACAATAATTATGAATTATGGGGATACTTGATTTGAATTGATATCTGATTTATTTTTATCTCATTTCAAACTCGATACATCATGTAGGCATTTTCTTTGTTTATTGTATGTAGGACTTTGAATATCATTTGGAAAGCACAAAAAAAGAAGAACAAGATAAAGCAAGAAGATTTGAAGATTTAAAATGTTAAAGATTTTTTTTTTTTGAAGACTTGCATATTTAGTATCTTCCCACTTTTAGGTTCATGGGAGGGGTATTACATTTATATTGGACATTTGTTAATAATTTGGATATTTTTATTTTGTATCGAAATAGACATAGGGGAGATTTGAAAGGATATATTTTCCATAATCCCTAGTTTATATTGAGTATGTCGTATCCTGTTAAAACAGTCAATGAAGTTCATGTTTACACGCTCAAGAAGAAGGATCCGAATATCACACATCTTCAACATCTACGCAACATGTGGTATACTTTGGTATATATTTTGTTTTGAGTTACTTAGATCTTTTACTAAGTATTGGGATACTTTTTTAAAATGTTTTATTTCAAACTAAGGGATTTCTCGAACTTAAAAAGTTTTCCTAAATACCTATAAGTAGACTTCTGAAAATAAAAAAATTCGCTCCTATCATTCAAACAACATGGAAATGTTGTTCAAACGACATGCTGATGTCATTAGATATGTCGTTCGAAGTCCTGATCGATTTTCGATCAAACGACACCACAATGTTTTGATTTTTGATAGGTCGTTTTTATTGTCATTCAAATGACAAACACATGTCGTTCGAACGAATTCCTTATGTCGTTCGAATGACTTCCTCATGTCGTTTGAATGACATTAAGATATCATTTGAAAAACCATAAAATAACCTATCAAAAATTAAAACAGTGTGCCGTCCTTTGATCCAAAATTGATCAGGGCTTCGAATGATGTATCTAATGACATCAGCATGTCATTTGAACGACATTACTATATTATTGAAATGATACGTGCGAAAATTTTTATTTTTAAAAGTCCTCCTACAGGTATTTCAGAAAACTTTTTAAGTTAAAAAATTGCCTCATTTTGAAATGTATTCCAGTACTTAATAAAAGATCTAAGTATCTCAAAAAAAATCTATACCAAAGTATTCCTCATCTCACATTGATGTTGGAGATGTGTGATATTCGGATCCGTCTTTTTAAGAATGTGAACGTGAACTTCCTTGCCGGTTGTAACGGGATATGACATACGCAATGTAAACTAGGTACTATGGAAAATATGTCCTAACAAATCTTCCATATGTCTATTCTGGTAAAAACTAAAAATATTCGAATTATAAGCAACTGTTGTACAAATCTAATAACCTCCCATGAGCCCAAAATTGTAATGATACTAAATATGCAAGTCTTAAAAAAACCTTCAAGTTTTTAAATCTTCAAATCTCCTTACTTTCCCTAGTTCTTCTTTTTATGTGCTTTCCAAATGAGATCACCAAAGTCCTACACGTAATAAACAAAGAAAATACCTTTATGACGTATCGAGCTTGAAATGAGATAAAAATAAATAAAATATCAAATAACATCAAGTTTCCCTCATAATTTAAATTCCCACTCCCACATAATTCATAATTAGTTCTCCCCCTTTCATTTGTCTGAAATAGTCAAGGAAAAGAATAAACATAATAATAAACCAAAGTGTCACGAAAGCATATCAAATCATCACATATATATCGAATAAGCTCATCAGAGGATAAACTCAAAAGGTTTACACAAAATATTTTTTATTTTTCCAATATTTTTAAGAAAAAATAATTTAAGAAAAATGACACACCATGCACCAACACTAAGATAACCAAATCGTGGAAACGGAATAAATGTGTGTGAATAAGTTTGATAGGAAAATCAACTCAAACAATCATAACATATGTGCACGATGCATTTTGGATACTCCTAATCAATGAACTCAAAATCATCCTTAGGTGTAAAAATTATTGAATTCAAATGATATCGACTCTATCTAATCAAAAAATCAAAGTCCAAAATAATTTTCACAACAATAACGTCAAAAACTACGTAATATTTTTCAAGACTTTGTCAGGACGTGCAATCCCGTTGATTTCTAACCAAACTCCCTCAAAAATAATAATTCTTTTTATTTTTCTATTGAGGTTCTAAAGTCTGTTTCTAAGATATTTTCTATTGGACACTTTTCGCATAATTTTCTTTTTATTGCCTTGATTTTTTTCTTGTGCTATTTTTAAACGGTGGCTTTCACGACGAGTTCACATGTCTCTCCCAACCCTTTTCCTTGTTCACTCATTATTTTTCGATTTTAAACAAATCCTCATGGGCAACGATTCTTACATTCACTAATTCCATTGTCTCATTTTATCGCATTTGGTTCATTTTATGACAGGATTGAGATGAAAACACTTTGACTAACATGTCATAGACAAGTACAATAATCAAATAAATTCGTGCACGTGTGCATTAAATGAAATCTTGAATCAAACATGTAGGAAGTAATCTCTAATCACATCTTAATGACTCCAAACAGTGTAAAGCACATAAATGATATGATGTATCATCTCAAAACACTATCAAATAGTCACATGGGTAATGGAATGATATTATGACTTGGTCATCCTAAATGTCCACCCATAAACGGTGTAAAATGAAATATAAAAATCTTTTTATGTTTAAAAAAAAGGATCACACATAAAATCTTCTTGGCTGTTCAATTGTTTCTCAAAAAATAGAAAATCTTTTTGTATTTTTCCAAATTTTTTCAAAAAACAAAACTGTTTTTGGATTTTTTGAATAATATTTCAAAATAGAAAAAGTAAAGACAATGGTAGTAATCACTAGAAATAGGCATAAACTACCATCACGAAAATCATCCTATGCTAGCAAACAAGTCTAAACCTCAATCATTAGGTCTGGAAGAGTTTTCCAAGGGTGGTGACATCCTCTGAAAAACATCCATCAAATCGTGTGAAGTCTTGACTAAACACCCAACTTGGCCTCTAAAGTGCTCAAAATTTCTCATGGGTTGTGCATGAGCATGCAAACTATATTGTGTGGGAGTGTATGTGGGAACATGTGTAGTAGCGTAACAAGGTAAAAACCTATGGGACACACTACCCAACTTAAAGAAAAATTCCCTAAGGTTTCCTCTTTACTTGCAATAAACAAACATAAATAAACCTTGGAACAACTATCTCAAAACGTCTATGACGTGCTTTCCTACGGGAAATGGACACTTTGGTGGGTTAGGTAGAGAGACATATGGATCTATCACAAACTCGAGAACCGTATCGTGTGAAACATGGGAAGTAGATGCACCATCATAACCTATTCCTAGTCTCTCAAAATTATCTAAAGCGGTATCGAGGAGATTCTTTCCAGCCTTCTTCGATGTGTCCTCTATAGTGACCTTGACCTCTCAGTCACGTTCAAAATCTATCTCGAGTTTGGATATACGGGATTCGATTTTCTCATAAGTTTTTAACGAGGATTGAAGATCTCCCGTAAGACTACCCACAATGTTGGTCAATTCACTCTCTTCCCAATCTAAGATGATCAACTGCTTACACAAAAAAAAATCCTCGAGTTGACTCACTGATGCCTCACACTCCTTCAAAACTTCTACCCCTCTCTCCAAATTTAACAACTCAACACCTAACTCTTTATTCAAATTTTTTATTTTCAACACCTAGGTGTAGAATTCTCTAAATGCCTTTTGGAGATACCCTTCTTCCTCACTTGTGGTCTCATCCTCACATTGACTAGCCCCCGAATGGATCGACACATCATCAAGGTTCTCACGTTTACAAGTGACATCATCGTCGTCGGAGAAATTAGATGTGCTCACGTGACTAGCCATGAAAGCAACTCACTTTTCATATGGTGATTCATTCCTAGAATCATCCAACTCGATGTCATTATCACTAAGAGTGGCGGTATTAGCAATATTCTTGCCTTTATCTTTAGCATAGTGGGACACTCAAAACCATTATGCCCTTTTCCCTCTCACTCATAACACCTTATATCTTCATCTTTCTCACCGATCTCTTTGACCTCATCTTTCTTTTTGTTTTTCTCAAAAAAAAATTTATTAGAAGAATTTTCTTTATAAAATTTGATAACTTTTTAAAATTTTTAGCAAATAAGGCCAAGTCATCTAAATCAACCTTATCTTCAGGATTAGACTCACAAACTCACTCTTTTTTCATTTTCTTAACCTGAGTCTTTAAAGTTATCCCTCTATCCTTAGGCCTAATGGTTTTGGGAAACATGTCGACCTCATAAGTTTTAAGGTCTCCTACGAGTTCTTCTAGCCTAAGTGTATTTAATATCCCCAATGAATTAAAAATAGTGACCTTAAGAATAAAACGGGATGGGTGTGACCTAAAAATCTTGTTAACAATTCTTAACTCGTTAATTTTCTCACCCAAATTAAAACTCGTGTTAAATATATCCGACACTCTAGAATAAAACTCATGAAAACACTCGGACTCTAACAAAGTGATAGTCTCAAACTGGGTGGTCAAATTTTGCAATTTTGATTCTTTAATTGCATTGGTACCCTCATGTGTTAACTGGAGCATATCTCATTACTCTTTTGACGTGATGCACGTCATAAAACGGTGAAACTTGTCAGGGGTGACGGATCCAGAAATAGCACTAAGTCCTCAGGAGTTATAGGTACTCCATTTGTAATCATCTTCAGTCCAATCAAACATAGGTTTGAGATTGGTGACATTTTCAACGGTGGCAGTGGGAGGAATCCACCCTCTTTCACATACAACCCAAACTCTTTCATAAATTTCTTTTAAGAAATATCTTATGTGAGCTTTTCAATAGGCATAATTTTTTAAATCAAAGACGGGCGTACGGTTATATAAGTTATCCATAGAAAAAAATTATGATTTATCAAAAATAAAAAATGATTGATATCACAAAAATTTTGCAGAAAAAGGATCTCGTGATATTTTGGTGAAACCTTCTCTGATACCAATTTGTGAAACCAGGATGTGATACCAATTTGATATTTTAAAAATTCATAAGGGATTAAATTTATTTAATTCAATGTCAATATCAAACAAACCAAATTCCAATTTTATTGAACCATAATCATGGAACTAGGTGATTAAAAGCATTAAATCAACAAGCATGCAAATTTTAGGAAAAATCCCCGCATGGCAAAACCTTTATTTCACTAATAAAATGTAAATTGCAACTTACAAACATACAAGTGAAACACTAAAATAATTTCCCACAAGAATCCACAAAGATCGCATCATTGATCCAGTAATGATTATCTCGAGAATAACAACAACCACAGTTCCTCCTTCAGCAATGAATACACTCGAGTATCCCCAAGTCCAGTAGTAAAGACAACACTCCACAAGAATAAACTTCGACAAAGAAGTGTTTGGGTTCCAAAGATGATTCACAAAAGTGATTGGGATGTATTTATGTGAATCAAAAACGTTTTAAGCCTTAAAAATTGAGGACTTAATTGCATTTGTTCTGCAGTTTGCATAAATGAAATGTCTTAATTAAAAACCTCCACAAAACAAATATTTATATGCTAATAAAAAATTTGAGGCGGCGAATGTCGTTTGAACGACCATAAAAATGACTTATCAAAAATTAAAATAGTAAGTTGTCCTTTGATCCAAAATTGATTTGGGCTTCGAACGACGTATCTGAAGACATCAACATATCATTTGAATGACACTGCCATGTTGTTTGAATGATAGGAGCTAAAAAATTTATTTTTAAAAGTCCGACTACAGGTATTTCAGGAAACTTGTTCGAAAAATGCCTTATTTTGAAATATAACATTTTAGAAAAGATTTCGAATACATTATAAAAGATGTAAGTAACTAAAAACAAAATCTATACCAATGTATACCTCATGGCGCATAGATGTTGAAGATTTGTGATATTCGGATTCGTCTTCTTGAGCATATGAACGTGAACTTCCTTGGCGGTTGTAACGGGATACGAAATACTCAATATAAACTAGGAACTATGGAAAATATGTCCTTACATCTCGCATGGGCTATGCTATTATTCTCATTTTCTCCAAAGTGCGATATGTGTGTATATTTGTGAAGTGTGAATAACGAGAGAAAGAAATCTTTTGACTCACATGATGGGAAAGATGGAGCGAAATCATCCTAAGGAGTGTACCCAAAAATGACATAAAAATAACTATAATGTGAGTGTCCATTGAATCACAAGTAACTATGAGTAAGTGAATGTGTACGTTGTATGGGAAATGAATATGTAGGAGTTAGGGACTCACAAAATAAGTATAAGAGAGCATAAAATAGGAAAATAGGACTCGAATTCCAAGATTGGCTTGGGAGTCTATGTAGCCCAAAGGGCATCAAAGTCCACATAGTTCGATATGTCATTAGGGTGGGGTTTTACCCATAAATCCAAATTTAAGATTCCTCTTTGATTATTTTTGAAGAAAGAGTGCTCAAGTGTAAAAGTGTGAAATAGTGAGGAAATCTTACTTTTGGAATTTACAAGGAAACCCTATTTTTTGTCTTTTAGGCTTTATGAAAATATGTTATGTGAATACTAATAATTAAAAAAGATATTAGTTGATCTGAGTTAATAAAGTAAGACTAAAAGATATCAAAATGGAAATAAAGTGAATAAAGAATACTAAAAAGATAAGCTAGAAAGGAGTAAGAATAGACCTCCTAAATGACCTTGCTACTAATTTTTGAAGGCGAGTAGGATAGTCTTATGGTGATTTAATGATGGTGAAGAAGGGTGAGGTATGTGGACAAAGGTGGTATGAATGTAAGGTAAGAGGAATGGAAGGAATGTTTGAAAATTGGATTTTTTTAGGAATGACGACGCTTTGATTTTGAGAGAATATTTTTTATTATTGAAAAAGGGTCCTTAGGAGTGAGGTCATGGCCTCCTTAAATAGTGCCAAACTAGGGTTTAGGGGGGGTTGATCAGCATGGCCCCTGGCCTGCCTAACGGAATAGCGTCTGCCTTGTTAGCCAAGGAAAGTACACCCTATCTATAGGCGGGGGTCTTGGGTGCCTATAGGCAGCTCCAAACGAAATTTTTAGAAAAAATGGGCATATATGGGAACCGTGAGTCTAATTTATGCACAAATGGGACCATTAGAAAGAGGATTCAAATCCCTTTAAGAATCCATTGAGCGAATATCGGGTTCGAGAGTTGATCAAGGTCAAATAGGGTCCAGAAGTACCCATTGGTCTCTAGACAAGGGGATTTTCGGAGTAAAAAAAAGTCATTTGTGCAAAACGTGAGGCCTATTCACACAAAATACGGACGGTTGGAAAGGGGATTCAGAGCCATATGGGATTTCATTAATCGTTTCTCAGTTTGGACATTTAATTGGTGTCAAATTGGTCCCAAAGTGCCCAGTGGCCTCTAGATCATTACTCGGAGTAGGACCTAAGGTCTATGGGGGGAAGATAAGTGTTTGGGACCTAAGGAGGTACTTAAGGGGTATTAAGATGGGTTTTCTACATGAAAAATATACTAATAAGTAAAAAAAGTGAGTAAATGCACTAAAGTATCAAGTTTGAATGAATTGAATTTAGACCTTCTGTGAATCTTGAATTCTGACTTTGATGGTAATGTAGGCTGGTTTTGGTGGTGGCGTAATGGTGATAAAGTGGGTAAGAAAGGTGATATATGTGGATTATGTAATGGAATTTAGGAAGAATGTTTTGAAAGGTATGTGTAAAAGGTTACACACTGATTTAGTTAGGTGGGTTTTGGGATCTAGAAAAGAAGGTTCTTTTATATAAGGTCATGGCTTCCTTAAATGGGAAATTTTTAGGGTTGGGGGGTCTTCCAATTGCCATAGGACTAGGCCTATCTATTAGCATAGCCCTTGACTTGCAAGTTAAGTAAAGTACCCCTATGTCGATAGGTAGAGGGCCAAGGATGCCTATAGACAGTCCATAATGAACCTTTTTTGGAAAAATGGGCATAAGATGCAAAGCCTAAGTCCAATTTGTGCATGGTATGGACCGTTGGAAAAAGGATTTAGAGCTACAAATAAGGGAATGAGAAAATTTTGGGTCCAAGAGTTGACAAAAGTCAAACGGAGCTCAGAAGCACCCGATGGCCTCTAAATTAGGGTTTCAGAGTAAAAAGGCATGTAAATGCGAACCATATGGCATATTTGTGCTTGCTATAGACCATTAGAAGGGGTATTGATAGACTAATGAAAGTGAATTGAGATACTCTCAATTATGACAGTTGACTGAAGTCAAACAGTGCTCGAAAGTATCTGTTGGCCTCTATTTTAGGGTTTGAAAAGAAAGACTGGGGTCTGAGGGTTGAAGGAATTGTATTTGGGACCTATGAAAGTACACGAGGGCTAGTAAAATGGGTTACTAGAACTGTTAATCATTACATTCTCTTAAATAAATCCCGTTAAAATAATTGTGTTTACGAGATTTGAGACAGATCGCTCCAAGTGTAGGGGGACCCAAGAGTGATATCAGCAAGTGGAAGATTAACCCCACGATCTAAGCTCGCAGATATATTGATCAAGTCTCTGTGAGTTTGTTCATTGGTCTTTCTCGATAAATAAAAGCGAAAAATCACACATAAAATATTAGCAGCTAACTCGACTAAAGGTACTTTTTACCATCACCAAAAGATGCATCAGGAATGGTACCTATAACCTTCTTATTTTTGGTGGGTTTGGGGGGAACCTTGTAATAAAATTAAATAAAATGGGTGAAGGTTTCTTTGTTTGAATCCCTAACACTTTCACGTCAGATTTTATCCAAGTCTTCTTACGTTATAGCTTCATTGACAACAAGAGTTTTATCATTATAAGAAAGGGCACCATGGGTCTTAAAGCCCATGAGCTCACAGATATGTTCAAGGGTGATTGTAAATTCACCCCACGATATAACGAAAGTGTGGGACACTTGGTTCCATCGAGAGACCAATAATTGGAGGGCTATATTATGGGTGGACAAAGTAAAGTCCCCAAACCAATAATGGTGGAGAAGACCCACCTTTTTTAGCATGATAGAGTAGGTCTGATGGATATAGGTTGACTAAGTAGCAAAAATCTGTTAGGGAGCCTCTAGGTGCTTCAAAATCAATGTGGAGATAAGGGAAGTCCCAACGGCCCAACCTAAAATGGAAAGTTTTAATAGTGGCTAGGTATCCCCAGTATTTTCTTTCCCCTCATTCTGGCACCAACACCAGAGTGTTAGATTTAGCTTGTAACTGAGTAGAAAATGATTTGAATTATTCTTTAAACTTATATTTTTGCCAAAGTAGGGGAACGATGGTATAATTGCAATTGGGTTTGACGTGATTCCGTCTGAGCCTCTAGGGCTTGGTCGAAAACTAGGCCGAAAACTTTTGATTAATGAATGGAGGAATCCATTGATGTTAAATGAAGGTTTTAATGGATGAAACAATTTGAAAACAACACATTAAGGAAGGAGATAAGAAATGACCAGTGGATATGGGATTTTGTGGTGTTTTTCGATGATATTCAAGGGAAATAACACTTTCTCTCTTTAAGAAAACATTGAGCTTTGAGCTTCATTAGCAGAAACTTTAAATGTTTGGAAAGTAGATTAGGTTTTAGATTTTAATCAACTAAAAAAATATCCATTTGGAATGCTGATGTTTTGTTTTCCCATGCGTGAATATTATAAAAGTAATGATTATTTTTGGGAAAATGAACTCTGTGCAGATCACCCCAAGTTGCCATGTGGATAAAAGGCGATAAAGATGTCAGACGACCAGACTCCATCATTAATTGTTAATGCGTGCAAAAAAGAGTGCAACTTGTTTACAAAGGAAAAGTTTTACAGTCTTTTCAAATGCTAGTTTTGTAAAAAAAATTATTAACCATGTTTATTCGCGACAAGCTCCCACGGATCAAGTTTGTTTGCATTGAGTTCTAGCAGATCAAGCTTATTCGTAATAAGTTCCCATGGATCAAGTTTGTTCATAATAAGTTCACACGGATCAATTTTGTTCAAAAGTAGTATTTTCCTACTATGAGGAAGGAAAATCACAATTATTTTCCTTTGAGTTCACACAATGAGAGATTTAGCGGAGTAGAGGTTCGACTGAAGGTGTTTTGTAAAGAAATATTTTGCACGCATAATAAATTTCATTACGAAGGTGAGAATGTAGGGGCTTAAAGATAAACCTGTAATTAGAGATCATTCCCCTCATTAAAGCAACTGAAGAAGGATGCAACAATGATTAGTGAGATTACAATGGAGTGTAAGGCGTCAAGTGAGATGGCTCATAATCCAACTTGAGCAAAGGTAGAGGAAGATGGATCAAGCACAGAGGAAGGTGGAATAAGAACAGAGGAAGTTAGAAGCATGCAAACCAGTCCAAACGTTAGAAGGAGGCCTAGAGGAAACCTTACTCGGGGATTTGTTCGAAGAACTATTGTATTTCATTTTAACATAATTTATGTGTATTTATCAGATATATTGTAATATTGGTGAGGTTGATTGGTATTCGCGAGGGACGAGGTCTGGCAAGACTTGAGAGATATTTCATGCTCAATCAAATAACCTCGGTCAGGGATCATTTGAGAGTACTGGTTTGGAGGATTGATAATCAAGGCAGCATTAGGACACGACTTAACCTCTTTAGACACACCAAGTAAAACACCAGCTAGTCCGAGAGACTATAAGCCAAAGAAACATGTTGTAACCAACCACCAATTCCCTCGACCAAATGTGTTCATGAGCAAAAAAAAAGGTGTTGATGTAAAAAGGCATTATTAAACATAAAGGAATATTCCTTTTACACAAGATTCCATGTCGACAGTCTTTATATAATGTGTTGGGCAAAGCGATGATTACTCTTCATTAAAGTAATATTTTTTTCCATACTTGGAGACAATTTTATGCCACGCTGAATAGTTTTGTCCCTTATTAGATGGCTGATGGGGGACCAGTATGGGTGTGCTCAAAGAGAAAGGGGAATTTAAGGTCCCACAAGATTAAGATTGATACCATATATATAAACTATGTTATTCCATTGAGAGGGGATGGAGGAAAAAACAAGTCAGTACACATAAGAAAGAGAGATAGAGATTTCTAAGTGACTTATTACAAGAACTAGAGCTTTTATTCTTCACCGTTAATATCTTTACCCAAGATTTATACTAAGAACATATTCATTAGTTGAGATTTGACCCTTATTCCTTCGCACCCTAATTTTTGAGCTATCTCCTGGGGTGCATCTAGAGTGCTTGTTTTTCTCTCCCAATAATTAGTTGTGTTAAGTTTCATATATTAGTCTAAATATATCATATTTATTACTTATTATTGAGTTATACATGAGAGTTTGTGAGTTTAAAGTAAAGAGTTTGATTCATTCCAACTAAGTATATTCCTTCCCTTCCAATAGCATCTTGTCTGTTAAATTGTCGCCATTAATAGAGGTTACACCTCGTTTTATATTGAAGCACACTTATTAGAGGTTACGCCAGGGAAATATTTCACTGGTACATGTGGAAAAGACATTTGATATACCTGTGTGTACATGAGTTTCCTCACAATATACCTCATGATGATGGTACGTGTGAGAGATAATTTGATATACTCGACTAATATGAACGAGTTACCTACTATATACCTCTCGTCATAAGTTCGATCAAGCGGTATGATGCAGGGGAATCGTTCGATATTCGTCGAAGGTATTAGGCCAATGGAAGGTGGGAATTATATTACTTAAGTTAAATACACCCCGCGGAACCGGTAACCCATCACGAAGTAATCCGCAGGCACGAGAAATTTTTTTTAGTCAAAATATAGTGCTCAAGTGAAGTAGTGTGCAAAGTTCATAAGCCTTAGTTAGTATTTTTATGCAAAGTCTTATGTATGCTAAGGGTAGAAGGTGCTATGCCTAAGCATGATGTAAATCATGGGAATATAATTTTTTTAAGGAATAGGTACGGTACCCCAAACTTATGATATTAAGGAGAAAAGGCCTCTTCTAAAAGGCATTTATAAGCAAAAAGAAAATTATTCAAGACTTAGATGACTCAAAAGACACTTAAGTAATTCTTAGACTAGGTGAACCTTATCTATCTAAGGTAAATATTCCCTTGATCATTTGAGGAAGATACTTGAAACTTTGATAAGACATTGATTGTCTAGATGAAGAGGCAAGAGTATCTAGTCCATCAACGATAATGTTATTTAGTCTCAAGACATGAGAAAAATGAATATGATTTGAGGAGACTAATAACATAATATCTTGGATGAATTTTTTGTAAGTCCAAGGAGGCTTCAAACTTCCATTGATCATATTAACAGCTTCTAAAGAATCAGATTCAATATATAGGGTATCAAGACCAATGATTAAACATTTAATAATAAAACTAAAACGATAAGAGTTTGCCTCTGAGCTAGTTGAATGGCCAATGAATTATGTGAATGCAAAAATGAAACACCCCTGAGCTCCTCTTATGATCCCTCCAATCCCACTGTCGCCTGGATCAACCCTACTATATTCATTAACATTGAATTTAATAGAAACATACAAAGAATTTAACTATCTAGTGATTCTAATAAATGAAATTTTGGAGAGGGTTTTGATCTTGAACTTAAAAGCAATCTCAATGTGGTGATGGGACAAGAGACTTTCGAAGTTTATCGAACTTGCCTTAGCAGAAATCAACTCACAGATGTTCTTTATTATCTTTTTAGTTCTCGTGGGAATACCATCGAAGAGACTGGAACACATTGCTTTCCAAATTTCCCATAAAACAGTCAAAGGGAGAATCTTATTGTAAGTGCGCGAAAGCCCCCAAATTTTGCATTTTTAAAATTAATGTGATAGTTCAATTAAATTCCCAACTAAAATTTCAATTCAAATTTTAAACAAAAAAAAAACTTCAAATTTTTAATTTCTTCATATTTAAATTAAGTTAAACTTAAAGTGAAATTAAACTACTCAACATATTCACAATTAAATACATAAATTTTTAATTTCTCCAAAAATAATTAAACTTAGTCAAATAAGTGAATTTTACATTTAACACAAAGTTATCTTAACCCAAGTCATGAAAGTAGCGTAACAATGATTTATTCTAATTTTCAATATAGGCCAAACCAAATTTTACCAAATTAAATTCTGGATATGAATTAAATTAAACTTACCCAAATTATTAAGTTAGCACCAAATTAAACAAGTGTGATGATTAAATTAATTTCTTTCTTGTTTATCCTATCATGCATCTATGGTGATTTTTGTAAGGTAAAAATGAATACAATCACACTACAGGTCGATGTACGAGAAAAACTCACAATGGGAAAAACCTCGGACGACCCTTGCCTAACCAATCCACTAGGTACAGTATGTCTACAAAGACAACGATAAGAAGACTTACAACACTCGACTCGACTCCTCAAGCCTCGATGCTTCCTTCTCTCTTCAACCTTTGCCTTGTAGATAACTCTGGAGTGCACCGAAATCTTGGAGTCCACCAATGGAGGCACAACCCACCGTCAATCACACATGGTGCCTTTCACCATGTGAGAAAGCCGCATCACAAACTTCTTCTCCTCTATGGGTAGATAATGAACCAAAACTCTCTTCTTGTTGGTGTAGAGAAAACCCGGTGCCAAACAAACTCTCCAAGCAATGATATATATATATATATATACACTGAGGTATCTCCGCTCCTGAAGGCACGCATATTTTGAAAAGAATAAAGTCGTGTACAGTATAAGTAATAAATATTTTATATGTTATAAGTATAAATCTTCAAGTATAGAATCGAATAAATTTAGTGTTTTGGTTGTTTGCGAATTTTAATTTTGGTGGTCTATGGGATTGGACTCAAAACGGGTGTATAAATTTCTTATGCACAGCTAGTCTAGGGGGTGGCTATTCCTGTATATATATATATATATATATACATATATAATAGTGCACTCATGCCTTTTTGAGATCTTGGAAAATAAAACAATGTTGAGGATGCTAAACATGGCACTTGAAACCGACAATGATGTGTACTATAAATTCTGGCCGCTACGTGTTCAACTTCTACAAACGTCATAAGCTTTATAGGAACAAACTTCAAACCTATAACCTATGACTCAAATGGTTTTGTCCGAAATTAATACAAAACTACATATGGACTTAATTGAAAATTTGTGTCCGTGCAAATCTCCCCCTTTAGCTATTCCAGGACAAAACACAACCAAAAATCCTAAAGGGTCGTAAAACTCATCTAGACACAACATCCCACCTCAAAAAATAAAAATACAAATGCTATGACTCAACCCAAGGATAAACCACTTTGCCACTTTAAAGATGCCGCTAAAAGGAATTTTCATCACACTTAAGCACAACATCAAACGTATAGGGGATATAATAATAATAAATGCAATGTAAATAAATACTCTCCCTTAAATAATTCTCCCCCTTTATCTAATAATGATCTACCTGGAAAGACGGTGACTCCCCCAAGATAAATCTCCCCTAACTAAAGGTTTAGATACCATTTCTCCCCTTTTTATTTAGGAATAGACAAAGGCTTATTTCTCCCTCTTATTTAAATCAAATAATATTTCTCCTCCTAAAGTCTAAACAAGGGATATGAATTAAGAAGAAACAAGATAAACATGCAATGGTGTATATACATGAACAATAAAGCATATGGAAAAATGAAAAGAGCAACTAATCGAGACAATAACAAAAGATACCAATTATGATGCAAAAAAAATTGATAACAACTAAAGTATTATAAAAAAATGATACCAACTAAAGTATTATATATAAGCATGGGATATCAACCAAAATTCACAACAAGATAAATACCAATAAATAATTCAAGGCATAATTGGACTAGCAAGCGAGGCAAAGACTCAAGAAAAAAAATACCACACACACACACACATATATATATATATATATATAATGAATACCACTAACACACACACACATATACATAGGTATAAACACCACACACGACACAAAATACAATAATCTTTTCACAGTCATATGGTAAAAATGTGTCCAAATACACGTGGTAAACGGAAGTGAAGGGGTGTGAACTAGAGACTAAAGGAATATAGACCCAATAAGTTAAAACATGTTCACGGAGTTCTCATTTGATTGCAAAACCTTATTACATTTAGATATAGTTGCATGTGACAATATAAATTGAACTCAATGAACAAACGTGAACAATGCACACAAGTCTAGAATTTCGATGATTATACAAACCCTTAGAGTCATAACAAGATAGCACAACTAGGATACAAAGTCATTGTGAAAATCCGTTGATATTCCATCCAAACTCCCTCAAATATAATATTTTATTTTATTTTCTCTTGATGAAAATATCAGTCTAACCAAACTAGGCCTTGGCTACAGTTTTCTTTGAATGCCATATTTTTCTTTTAGGCCATTGGACAACGTATTTATTTTAGGCCTATTACAAATGGTGGCTTAATAGTAAATGATGATTGTTCCTTTCGTAGCCCTTCCCCGTGCACTAGCATATATCAATTTTTAAGCAAAATAATCTCACGTGCAACGGTTCTAACATGCCCAAATCCTCCTAAGTCACAAAGTATGTAGATGACTAGGTTGGTAGGATAACATCTCACAAAGATCAAATATATGTGCGAAGTTAAATTTCAAATGAGCTCGGCATGTGCAAAATAAGTCATATAAAAATTGAATTCATTAAGCAACACAAAATCCAACTACTCCACAAGCATGATAAAGAACATTTTAAGGATTGAAAATCTTAACCAAAAGTTCTAGCCACATGGAAGTGGAAAGGGAAATGATTAAAACACAAGTATATGCCACATAAAGTGTGTCAAACTAAAATACACACAAAAAAAATCTTTTTGAGTTTTTCAAAAAATTTCACCAAACACAAAGAATTCAACTCAAAAGAAAAACAAATAAAATCTTTTTTGTACTTTTCGCAATAAGACCCAAACAAATAAAAATAAATACAAAAGATATACATAAATCATAATTCTAGCATGTGATTAATCATGTAACATAGACTGGAAAATGAAAAACAAACATACAACTAGCATAATTATATGAAGAAGCATAAATACGCTAGAGTATGTAAACAAAACTAACATATTTAACTTTTTCAATTTAGCATGGGAGGTTTCACATGATAGCAAATGAGAATCATAAATCCTATTTTGTAAAGTTACCAAGTCAGATCTCCTAACCCAAACAAGTGAAGAATGACAATCTCGGGATTAGGTGACCTTAGCTACCTCGATGACCTTACTCTAGGATTTCTTAGGAACCTTTTTTAGATCAAAATAAAATTTCCTAAGATGATCTTTTTTACCTCAATGTGAGCAAGTAAAGACCTGGCGAAAAGTAGTATCTAAGGGTTGATCTTTGGAAATGTTCCTAGGTGATTGTTTCAAATAGTGGTTGTAGCTTTATTAGCGTAAGCATTATAAGAATCAAAGCCTAAACCACAAGTGTCATTTTTTACTTTGACGGTTCCTAATATTTTATCTAATTTAGCGGACCTATATTCCAAATCAAATTTGATCGTACTTGACTCTTTCAATTTTTCTTCTAATTCTAAGTTCCTAGACTCTAGCAAAACCTTTCTCTGTTCAAACACTAAAAGCTCTTTCTTCATTGTTTTCATCATACCGCTAAGGCTATCTCTTTCGCCATCGACATACTGAAGATTCTCTCAAAGAGCTCTCTCACATTTACTAAGGTCTTCCGCTAAAGCTCTCTCACCAATGACCTTGGCACGCTTTCTTAAATAAGCTTATAATTTCAATTTTTCCCTTTTTAATTTAATTGATTCGGAATACAAGTCTTGAAAACCTACTTAAAGCTCCCTCACATCAACCTTGTCTTCAATTTCACTCTTTCTTTCATTTCCACTCTCACAACCATAAAAAAACATGGTATTCACAATCTTTGACCTCGGAAGTGTAATGTATTAAAATGTCATCATTGGACTAGTTCTCACTATCACTTACATGACTTGCCATGAACGCGGTAAAATTGCGCTCAATGGGGGAATTGGGTATCTCTTCCTTATCACTATCACTAAGTATTTGTATGAAATTGATTTTTTCCCTCTCTCCTCAGTTTAGTGGGACATTCAAAAGCCCTATGGCCATACCCTTCACAACCAAAACAACGATTTGACTCGTCCTTATTAAGATCTTCATTATGATTTTTAGGGATCTTTTCGGGCCTATTATACTAAGATTTATCAAATTTCTTATATTTGTTTTTGAGACTCTCTTTATTAGTCTTAATAAATTTTCTAAATTTCGTAGCAAACATTGTCATATTTTTTGAGTCAAAATCACTCTAACCATCCGAAACTTATTTTTCCTCCTTTCGAGATTTCAAAGCAATGCCCTTATCTTTCTTCTCTTCGGTCTTAGGGGAAACATGTCAATTTCTTAGGTTAGTAAATAACTTATGAGCTCTTCTAGTTTCGTAGAGGCTAAAGTGGGTAAAGAAATCAACATGGTCACTTTAGGAATGAATCTATTAGGTAGGGGCCTTAAAATTTTCTTTACTACTCGGTCGTCGAGTATTTTTTCCCATATTAAATAATGAATTAACGATATCTAAAAGTCTAGCATAAAATTCATCAAAAGTTTCATTTTCAAGCATTTTAATTGTCTCGAATTGAGTGGTGAGGTTTTGGAATTTCGAAGCTTTTACGACACTATTTCCCTCGTGGGTGAGTTGTAAAATATCCCAAGCTTATTTAACGGTTTCACACGTCATGATACGTCAGAATTCATCCGGTGTGATCGCATTAAACAAAGCATTTAAGCCTCGGGAATAAAAATTGCCTTGTTTAAGTTCATGCTCACTCCATCTCTCTATGGGTTTGGGGACATGTTTATTTTCTACTAAACATGTAGATGGAGACCACTCGATAACAACAAACATACATACCATCTCATCTATGGACTTTAGTGATGATTTCATATGCTCTTTCCACTACGCGTAACTAGAACCATAAAAAACCGGAAATTTTTAAAACGGGAAAAATTCCATTAGTAAACAAAACTAAATTAATGATATTAACACAATAACGAGCGCTCTAGCCCTGATACCACTTGTAAGTGCGCGTAAGCCCCCAAATTTTGAATTTTTAAAATTAATGTGATGAATCAATTAAATTCCCAACTAAAATTTTAATTCAAATTTCAAACAAAAACAAACTTCAAATTTTAATTTCTTCAACATTAAAATTAAGTTAAACTTAAAGTGAAATTAAACTACTCAACAAATTCACAATTAAATATATCAAATTTTAATTTCTCCAAATTAAAATTAAACTAAGTCAAATAAGTGAATTTTACATTTAACACAAAGTTATCTTAACCCGAGTTTTGAAAGTAGCGTAACAATGATTTAATCTAATTTTCAATATAGGACAAACCAAATTTTATCAAATTAAATTTTGGATATGAATTAAATTAAACTTACCCAAATTATCCAAACTTAAGTTAGCACCAAATTAAACAAGTGTGATGATTAAACCAATTTTTATCTTGTTTATCCTAGCATGCGTCTATAGTGATTTTTTTAAGATAATAATAAGCACAATCACGCTACACGTCGATGTACGAGGAAAACCCACAATGGGAAAAACCTCAGACATCCCTTGCCTAACGAATCCACTAGGTATGGTATGTTTACAAAGACAGCGACAAGAAGACTTACAACACTCGACTCGACTCCTTCAAGCCCTGACGCTTCCTTAGTTCTTCAACCTCTGCTTTGTAGATAACTCTGGAGTCCACAGAAATCTTGGATTTCACCAATGGAGGCACAACCCACCGTCAATCACACATGGTGACTTTCACCATGTGAGAAAGTCGTAGCACAAACTTCTTATCCTTTATGGGTAGAGAATGAACCCAAACTCTCTTCTTGTTGTTGTAGAGAAAACCCAGTGCAAAACAAACTCTTCAAACACACACACATACATATATATATATATATGAACTTGGAATTAAACTAACATATGGGTGTATATGTGTTTTTGAACATCATCTCTTGAAAATTAAAACACACAAAAAGGAACTTTTGGAAAAAAGATTTTTCTCTCAAAAATATGTTAGAAACCTCTTAAAAGTTACATGGAAAATAGTTTTCCCGCACTAAATAAGTTCGGTTAAAGTTAGTGGGGCAAGTGGTGGAAAAGTGGGACAAAATGAAAATCTGTCAATTTTTTAAGTTCCCACCCATGTCGTTCGAACGACTTGGCAATATCGTTCGAACGACATCGTTTGAATAGCTTCTAACGAGAATTCAGAGAGTAAGGGACAAAATTCGTTTGATATCACGTTCGAACGATCTCGTTTGAACGAATTTGTTCTAATGAAACTTTTAACGAGAAAACAGAGAGTAGTAATTCAATCTCGTTAGTAATGTCATTCGAACGACCTAGAAATATCATTCGAATGAAAATGCAGAAACATTTCTATTTTTCTTTTAAAGATAAAAATTCATTTTCGACTTAAATTACAAATATAAAACACCCAAAAATATTTTTCAAGATCCTATATATATATATATATATATATATATATATATATATATATATATAGTGCATTCATACCTTTTGGAGATCTTGGAAAATGAAACAATGTTGAGGACACTAAACATGGCACTTGAAACCGGCAATGATGTGTACTATAAATTTTTTCCGCTACGTCTTCAACTTCTTCAAACGTCATAAGATTTATTGGAACAACTTCTAACCTATGACTTAAATGGTTTTGACCGAAATTATGCCAAAACTACATATGGACTCAATTGGAAATTTGTGTGCTTACCAATCTCCCCCTTTGCCTATTCCGGGACAAACCCAACCAAAAATCCTAAAGGGCCATAAAGCTCGTCTAGACACAACATCCCCCCAAAAAAATGAAAATACAAACGCTATGACTCGACCCAAAGATAAATCGCTTTGCCTCTTTAAAGATGTCGCTAAAAGGTATTTCCTGCACACTTACGCACACCATCAAACATATAAGGAATATAATAATATTAAATGCAATGTAAATAAATACTCCCCCTAAAATAATTATCCCCATTTATCTAATAATGATCTACCTGGAAAGACTGCGACTCCCCTTAAGATAAATCTCCCCTAACTAAAGGTTTAGATACCATTTCTCTCCTTTTTGTTCAAGAATAGACAAAGGTTTAGAATAATAAAACATAAATTATTTCTCCCTTTTATTTAAATCAAATACAATTTCTCCCCTTAAAGTCTAAATAAAGGATATTAATTAAGAACAAACAAGATAAACATGCAATGGTGTATATGCAGGAACAATAACGCATATGGCAACAATAAAAGAGCAACTAATCCACACAATAACAAAAGATACCAATTATGATGGGGAAAAAATGAAGTATTATATATAAGCATGGGATATCAACCAAAATTCACAACAAGATATATACCAATAAAGAATGCAAGGCATAAATGTACTAGCAAGCGAGGCAAAGACTTAAAAATAAAAATAAAAATACCATATATATATATATATATATATATATATATATATAAAACTAACGCACACGCACATATACATAGGTATAAACACCACACACGAAATAAAATACAATAAGCTTTTCACACTCGTATGGTAAAAATGTGTCCAAATACATGTGGTAAATGGAAGTGAAGGGGTGTGAACTTTAAAACATGTTCATGGAGTTCTCATTTGATTGAAAAACTTTATCACATTTAGATATAGCCACAAGTGACAATATAAATTGAACAAACATACACGATGCACACAATCCTGGAATTTTGATGATTCTACAAATCAATATAGTCATGACAAGATAGCGCAACTGGGATACAAAGTCATTATGCAAAGCCGTTAATATTCCATCCAAACTCCCTCAAATATAATATTTTCTTTTCTTTTCTTTTGACGAAAATATCAATCTACCAAACTAGGCCTTGGCTATATTTTTTTTTGAATGCCATATTTTTTTAGCACCTTGGACCACGTATTTCTTTTAGGTCCATTGTAAATGGTGGCTTAATAGCAAAAGATGATTGTTCCTTTCGTACCCCTTCCCCGTGCACTACCATATATCAATTTCTAAACACAATGATCTCACGTGCAACGGTTCTAAGATGCACAAATCCTGATAAGTCACATATTATGTAGATGACTAGATTGGCAGGATAATAACTCACAAAGCTCAAATATACATGTGAAGTTAAATTTCAAATGGGCTCGTGCATGTGTGAAACGAGCAATATAAATATTGAATCCATTAAGCAACACAAAATCCAACTACTCCATGCAAGCATGACAAAGAACATTTTAAGGATTGAAAATCTTAACCAAAAGTTCTAGACAACACAAGTATATGCCACATAAAGTGGGTCAAACTTAAATACAAAAAAAAAATCTTTTTGAGTTTTTCGAAAAAATTTACCAAACACAAAAAATTCAACTCAAAATAAAAACAAAGAAAATATTTTTATATTTTTCTCAAGAAGACACAAACAAATAAAAATAAATACAAAAGATATACAAAAATCATAATTATACATGTGATTAATCATGTAACATAGACTAGAAAATGACAAAATATACATACAGCTAGCATAAATATATCATGAAGCATAAATACGCTAGAGTATGTAAACAAAACTAACATATTTTACCTTTCGATTTAGCATGGGAGGTTTCACGTGATAGCAAATAAGAATCGTAAACCCTGTTTTGTAAAGTTACCAAGTCGGATCTCCTAACCCAAAAAAGTGAAGAATGACAATCTCAGGATTAGGTGACCCTGGCTACCTCGGTAACCCTACTCTTGGATTTCCTAGGAACCTTTTTGATATCAAAACAAAATTTTCGAAGATGACCTTTTCGACCACAATGTGAGCAAGTAAAGACCCGACGAAAATTTGTATCTAAGGATTGATCTTTGGAAATTTTCCTAGGTAATTCTTTCAAAATAGTGATTGTGGCTTTATTAGCGGAAGCATTATAAGAATCAAAGCCTAAACCAAAAGTGTCATTTTTTACTTGGATGGTTCCTAATATTTTGTCTAATTTAGCGGACCTACATTCCAAATCAAATTTGACCTTACTAGAGTCTCTCAATTTTTGTTCTAATTCTAAGATCTTAGACTCTAGCAAAACCTTTTTCTCTTCAAACACTTAAAGATCTTTCTTAATTGTTTCCATAAAACCTCTAAGGCAATCTCTCTCACCTTCGACATACTTAAGCTTCTCTCGAAGATCTCTCGGACGTTTCCTAAGGTCTCCCACTAAAGCGCTCTCATCAATGATGACCTTGGCACGCTCTCTTAAACAAGCTTTTAACTTCAACTTTGCCCTTGTTAATTTAACTGATCCGACATACAATTCTTGAAAACCTACTTGAAGTTCACTCACATTAACCTCATTTTCAGTTTCACTATTTCTTTCATCTCTACTCTCACAACCATAAAAAACATTGTATTCACAAACTTTGGCCTCATAAGTGTAATTCATTAAAATGTCATCATTGGACTAGTTTTCACTATCACTTACATGACTTGCCATGAAAGCGGCAAAATTGTGCTCAATGGGGGAATTGAGTCCCTCTTCCTTATCACTATCACTAAGTGTTTGTATAAAATTGTTTGTATGCCCTCTATCCTTAGTTTAGTGGGACATTCAAAAGCCTTATGGCCATACCCTTCACAGCCAAAACAACGATTTGACTCGTCCTTATTAAGACTTCATTTTGATTTTTAGGGATCTTCTTGGGCTTGTTATACTTGGATTTATCAAATTTCTTATATTAATTTTTTAGACTCTCTTTCTTAGTCTTAAGAAATTTTCTAAATTTCATTGCAAACATTGTCATATCTTCCGAGTCAAAATCACTCTCATCATTCGAAACTTGTTTTTCCTCCTTTCGGTCTTTCAAAGCGATGCCCTTATCTTTCTTCTTTTCGGTCTTAGGGGAGACATGTCAAGTTCATCGGTTTGTAAATCACCTACGATCTCTTCTAGTTTCGGAGAGGCTAAAGTGGGTCAAGAATTCAACATGGTCACTTTAGGAATGAATCTATCGGGTAAGGACTTTAAAATTTTCTTCATTACTCGGTCGTGGGGTATTTTTCTTCCAAATTAAATGATGAATTAACGATATCTGAAAGTCTAGCATAAAATTCATCAAAAGTTTCATTTTCAAGCATTTTAATGGTCTCGAATTTAGTGGTGACGTTTTGAAGTTTTGAAGCTTTTACGACACTAGTTCCCTCGTGGGTGAGTTGTAAAATATCCCAAGCTTCTTCAGTGGTTTCACACGTCATAATACGTAGGAATTCATCCAGTGTGACCGTACTAAACAAAGCATTCAAGCCTTGGGAATTAAAATTGGCTTATTTAAGTTCATTTTCACTTCATCTCTCTACGGGTTTGGGGACACGTTCATTTTCTACTAAACATATAGATGGGGACCACCCGGTAATGAAAAACATCGATACGCTCTCATCTATGGACTTTAGTGACGATTTGATACGCGCTTTCTAGTTCGTGTAATTAGAACCATCAAAAATTGGAAATTTTAAAAACGGGGAAAATTCCATGATTAAACAAAACTAAATTAAGGATCTTAGCACAATAACATAGCGCTCTAGCCCTGATACCACTTGTGAGTTCGCAGAAGCCCCTAAATTTTGAATTCTTAAAATTAATGCGATGGTTCAATTAAATTCCCAACTAAAGTTTTAATTCAAGTTTTAAACAAAAACAAAAACAAACTTCAAATTTTAATTTCTTCAAAATTAAAATTAAGTTAACTTAAAGTGAAATTAAACTACACAACAAATTGACAATTAAATATATCAAATTTTAATTTCTCCAGATTAAAATTAAACTAAGTTAAATAAGTGAATTTTACATTTAACACAAAGTTTTCTTAACCCAAGTCTTGAAACTAGCGTAACAATGATTTATTCTAATTTTCAATATAGGCCAAACCAAATTTTATCAAATTAAATTCTGGATATGAGTTAAATTTAACTTACCCAAATTATCCAAACTTAAGTTAGCACCAAATTAAATAAGTGTGATGATTAAACCAATTTCTTTCTTGTTTATCCTAGTATGCATCTATGGTAGTTTTTGTAAGATAAAAATAAATACAATCACACTACACGTCGATGTACGAGAAAAACGTACAACGGGAAAAACCTCGGACGACCCTTGCCTAGCGAATCCACTAGGTATAGTATGTCTACAAAGACAATGATAAGAAGACTTACAACACTCGACTCAACTTCTCAATCCCCGACGCTTCGTTCGCTCTTCAACCTCTGCCTTGTAGATAACTCCGGAGTCCACCGAAATCTTGGAGTCCACCAATGGAGGCATAACCCACCGTCAATCACACATGGTGCCTTTCACCATGTGGGAAAGCCGCATCACAAACTTCTTCTCCTTTATGGGTAGATAATGAACCAAAACTCTCTTCTTGTTGGTGTAGAGAAAATCCGGTGCCAAACAAACTCTCCAAGCAATGATATATATATATATATATATATATATATATATACTGAGGTATCTCCGCTCCTGAAGGCACGATGATTATTTTGAAAAGCATAAAGTCGTGTACAGTATAAATAATAAATATTTTATATGTTATAAGTATAAATCTTCAAGTATAGAATCGAATAAATTTAGTGTTTTGGTTGTTTGCGAATTTTAATTTTGGTGGTATATGGGATTGGACTCGAAACGGGTGTTATAAATTTCATATGCACAGTTAGTCTAGGAGGTGGCTATTCCCACACCCTTAGCATCCTCTCCCACACCCTTTTCAAATGTTTAAAATAAAAACACAGAAATACCATTTTCCAATTCATTACAATATATTATGATTTTAAAGCATAGATAAGATAAAATTTACACTTTAAGATAAAATTTATTTTTTTTTTTTATTATTAATATTATTGTTATTATTATTATTATTTTTTTTTATTATTATTATTATCTTCTTTTGCGTTAACATATTATTAATTTTTTTAATTAAACTATAGTACATTTCATGAATATATTAGAGTTTGCTTCATATTTTGTTACTAAATATAAAACTTTCTTCACGAAAAATAATACCTTATGACATTTAAAAAAAATTTAACCCAATATAAGTTTATAATGAAAAAAATAGCCTTTTAACAAAAAAAAATTATTTTTGAACATAAAACAATGTTTAACAAAATAAAAACAGTTTTAATGAAAAAACTTTGTTTAACAAAATAAAAACTGTTTATAAGAGGAAAAAAAACTATAAAAAATTATTTGTAATGAAACAAAACAGTTTTTTAGCAATTTTTAACAAAACAAAACAGTTTATAACAAAAGAAATAATATCCTAAAAAATCACTTTTTAAAGAATTAAATTATTTAAAAACATATTTTAGAAAAATAAAAATACTTTTGTGAAAAAAGAACAATTTTTAACAAAAATGTTAAAATCTTTTTTGTTTTGTTAAGATTGAGGGAATAGTCACACCCTTTGTCTTTTCGAAAGTAGCTAGTATAGATACACATGAATTGAAAAGAAAATGATTAAAAAGAAAAATGCTAGAGGAAAAATAAACAGAGCAGTAAAACTTAAAAAAAAAAAGATCAAAACTCCCATTACAACATTGTTTCTTCCAATGTGCAGGAGTCATTGTTTTACTCCTAGCGTATGCCCGTGCTTGAAGGCACGCCAAAAAGATTCCAATGTACGTAATTGCGAAACCCCAAAAATTATTTGAACTACGTAATCACAAAATGGTAAAATTTTCCAAAGTGCGTAATTACAAAACAACAAAAATTTTATTCCCTAACAAAATAGTGTAATATAAAGTATGTGAAATTATTTCATCGGGATGAAGATTTAATGGAGAACTGTTTATAATATTAACATAATCATTTCGCGCTGAAATAATTGTTCGTTATTTAAGGTAGTTAGGAGTAAAACGACAAAAAAATTCGAACTACGTAACTATTGGGAGTAGTGTCTTTGTAGGCTTTTCTTTAATCCCAAATTTTTTTAAAGTGCTAAGGTTAAAATACAATTAAGGGCAAAGACAATAACATGATAGGTATTCAAGAAGGTCCAATTATGAGCAATCACCAAATAAAGGCATATCTTGAAACATCCTTAAGCATTGAGACCAAATCTCCAATTGATACCATGCCAAATCCAAGAGGTATAAATAATCCAAATGGAAAAAATATGTAAATCAAACCTTGAACTAATTGATGATGAATCCACATTAGATGTGGCAATCACCATATTAGTCCAAACTCTAAGGAAAGAAGGCCTGACCATAATGTAAATACATACCAGTAGCAGCAGCAGAGTGTAAAAAATAGCAGCAGTAAACATTTTGATTAAATATAGTTCAAGGCAGGCCATGATTGTGTACTGGTCAAGTAGGTTCATAAATCCCATCCTATCACGCATGCATAAGAAGCCCAAGCAGTTCCAATCCTCAAGTTGATTTTCAAAGTCCAAGGCACACCTCATCATCCAACTGATTACATGTAAAGGATTGCAGCAAAGACAACTGATTACCTATATACGAATAGCAGCATATTCTTGAAAGCCACCATTTTCGATGAATGATAGATGGCTTAGCATCTATTACTATTAAAATGACCGTAATATCATTCGATAAGATTTATTACAGTTCGGTTTTTACGATAGCTGAGATCATCATCCTTAAGTTGGATCGTTTGGTTTTTACGATAACTGAGATCAAGAGAGCATCATCCTTAAGTTGGCATGTTAACGAATTAAATGAATGAAAAAAATGATCTAAAGTAAACAGAGATGAAATTAAACAAAAGTAATCTAAAGTAAAAAAATGTGACAAGCCTTTATAAGCACTCTGTCATTCAAGGGCTTCAAATCCGTGACATCACCTGTCTCAAGAATACTAACAATGCCATCTTCCTTCAGTATGAGATGATTAGAACCATTAAACAAATGATAACCCCAAAACCATAACATAACATATCATAATCTTTGTGAGCATTTGGAAACAAAATCAGATACCCCAAAACACAAGCATATTGAGCATTTAAAAAAATATCATATTTAAAAAAACATCTCGGTGTTGAATCTGTAAAATAAATATTTAAGAAACGAAAACATCGATAATAGTAGTAGAGCAAAAAAAGAAGAACAAATCCAAAACTGAATATAGAGAGAGAAACAATGAAGAACAAAAAAATCACCTAAGAGAAACCATCTGAGAAGCAAGGACACCTAAGAGAAGTCGAAGAAGAGAGGCCACCCAAAATTCGAAAGCCCTAGCTTAGGAGCTGAGGCTGGCACCGAGCAGAAGATAGAAGGGCGTCGGGTTGAGGGATGGTTTTTTTATTTATTCCCAAACCGTAAGAATGAGCGACGGGAGTGAATGAGAGGAAGGTAGGCCCTATTCCCCAATTTTGAGAGATTAAAATGAATAAAATACTATTTCCCCTATTTTTGAATTTTAGCGAAGATTGAAAAACAAATTTGAGTGTTAAAAAAGAGAGGGAACTCAAACACTTCAAAGGCAAAATAGGAAATGTAAAAAAAATTCATATGGATGACATAATCAATTAAGCTTATGACATACATAAGTTTTCTAATTTATATATATATATGAACTTGGAATTAAACTAACATATGGGTTTATATGTGTTTTGGAAGATCATCTCTTGAAAATTAAAACATACAAAAATGAACTTTTAGAGAAAAGATTTTTCTCTCAAAACTAAGTTATAAACCTCTTAAAAGTTACATGGAAAATAGTTCTTCTCTCACTAAATAAGTCTGGTAAAAAGTTAGTGGGGAAGGTGGTGGAAAAGTGGGACAAAATGAAAAACTGTCAATTTTTTAAGTTCCCGCCCAGGTCGTTCGAACGAGTTGGCAATGTTGTTCGAACGACATCGTTTGAATAGATTCTAATGAGAATTCAGAGAGTAAGGGAAAAATTCGTTTAATATCTCGTTCGAACAAGCTCGTTTGAATGATTTCGTTCGAACGAAACTTCTAATAAGAAAACAGAGAGTAGGAATTCAATTTCGTTAGTAATGTCGTTCGAACGACCTGGGAATCTCGTTTGAACGAGATCCCAGTTTCGTTCGAACAAAAATGCAGAAACATTTTTATTGTTCTTTAAAAGATAAAAACTCATTTTCAACTTAAATTATAAATATAAAACACCAAAAAATATTCTCCAAGCTCATATATATAATAGTGCATTCATACCTTTTGGAGATCTTGGAAAATGAAACAATTTTGAGGACGCTAAACATGGAACTTGAAACCGGCAATGATGTGTACTATAAATTCTGGCCGCTACATCTTCAACTTCTTCAAATGTCATAGGCTTGGTAGGAATAACTTATAACCTATGAATAAAATCATTTTGTACGAAATTAATCCAAAACTACCTATGGACTCAATTGGAAATTTGTGTCCTTATACTTATATATGAATTTGAATAATCCTTTGATGTTTTGACAAACCACCAAGTTCTAAAAAGAGATTGAATTGAAGCGAAACTAGTTCAAATCTCAATTAAGGATGAGAACTGAGACCACATAGACTTGGCTATCGGACTATAAAAGAATATATGTTGACTGGATTCCACTTCTTTATTGAAATACTAGGACCTTGAAGAAAGAAGGATTCCTAAGTCTTGGATGTTTCCTTCTAGAGGTAGGGCTTTATGAAGAGTTTTCCAAATGAATATAGAGATTTTGGGAGGGATTTACTCAGACCAAATATTGATCCATAGGGAGCTAGAACCTGCTGAAGGCTTGCATATTTGATAAGCTGATTTGAAGGTGAAATTTCTAGAAGAATAAGGTTTCCAGATCAGCTCTTGGTCAATGGATGTAGTGTTATTTTATAGAGATGCATCTACATGTCTGATTCTTTTAATGACTGTAGAACCTTTAGTTCTAGTAGCATAAATTTTATACTTATTCTTCATAAATTATGACCAAATACCTTTACAAGTATTTATTCTCCATGTACGTTTAAGTCCAAATGCTTCACTAATACCCTACATGTCCCTTATTCCAAGACCACCTTCACAAATAGGTCTGCAAATTTTATGCTATTTCACCCAAGCATATTTATCAGCTCCTTGGTCATTAGACCCCCCTAAAATTTTTTCTAAATATTTGATGGATCCTTTAAAAACTAGCTTTTGGAGGTTTTAAAGAAGATAGGGTATAAATAGGGATTGAAGCAAGGACGTATTTGATAAGGGTTAACCTGCTTACAGAAGCTAAAAATCTTATTTTCCATCCCTTAAATTTAGATCTAATGTGATCCACAAGCTCATTAAAATATCCTTTTGTACTTCCTCCTTTATAGAGAACACCCTAAGTATTTTGGAGGAAGGCTCTTGAATGAGAGACCAAGGAAAGTGTTATTGGTGTTCCTTATTTGAAGAGGGGGAGAGGGGTCAATAGTGAAGGATCTTTTCTTCTTGTTAATCAAATAGAGCCTTTATCATAGGTCTCCATGAATTTTAAAAGGGACTTTAAGTTATTTTTACTACCATTAATAAAGATGATGGTATCATTAACAAAGAAAATGTGGGATATGAGGGGGCTACCAGAAGGATGAGAGAAGACTTTGACTTATTTGGAGATGATGATGTTGTGCATCCCTTTGCAAATAGCTTCAGCCATAATGACAAAGAGAGATGGTGATAGAGGACCTCCTTACTTGATCTCCCTTGAAGAATTGAAAAAAAACAGCAAAATATCCATTAATAACTAGGGAGAACCAATTATTAGAAATGATCCTCTAAATAAAGTCGATGAAGACTTCACTAAATCGAAATTTCCTCAGGAATTTAAGAATAAATACCCAAGATACCCTATCTTATGCATTTTCCATATCGAGTTTCATCAGTACATTTGAACCATGGCACTTCCTATGTAGTAAACTGGTCATATCATGGGCTAGCAAGATGTTGTCTTAGACGCTCCTCCCTTTAATAAAGGCACTTTGAATGGGGGAGGTGATTAGAGGAAGAATTATAGATAGAATTGAATTCAATATTTTGGATATTATTATAACATTGAAGTTTCATAGGTTAATTAGTCTAAATGGGAGCATTGGGCTGGATTGGAAAGCTTTGGGATAAGAATTATGGATGTTCTTGTCTAGCTTCTTGGAATTTGGGATCCTACAAACAAAGATTATATGGAATTAATGAGATCCATATTGATAATATCCCAACATTTTACATTGAATGCCCCACCAAATAGAGCAGGACTAGGGCTACTGTCAACACTTAGGTTTGAAATGGTCGTGTAGATATCCTCATCTGAAGGAACTTTTGTCAGATATTTATTTATTTCATCCTTGACAAGTTTGGGAATTACATCCATCAAATCATCAGTAATTGTAAGTTCCTCTTCTTTCTATCTATCTTTGAAGTGATTAACAAAGTTACTTTGGATTCCTCTTTAGAGGTTTTCCACTCATCATTTGAACCTTTAATTTTATGAACTGCAATAGACACCTTTTTAGCCTTGACCACGGAATGGAAAACATGGTATTATGATCTCCTTCTTTAAGCCATTTAATGTTGGATTTTTATTTTGAGTAAATCTCCTCATGGGCTAAAGAAATATTGAGGTTATTTCTAGAGTCCTGCATCTCAAGTCTATGCTATGTTGAGGAGAATGATCCATCTCAATAACATTCTCGTTAATCATTAATTCATCTTCAAGATTTTTAACATTTTAAAAAACATCTGTAAAGGTTGCCTGCATGGAAATATACAGGCATGTGAAGGAGAGCTAAGTATACAAGGAGAGTAAAGCTAACAAGTATTTACAAGTAACATGAAGCATGGAGAATATACAAAGCATGATGATATATACCGGTGTGAGACATGTAAATATCACAAGGGAGCGAGATATATATATATATATATATATATATATATATATATATATATATATATATATATATATATATATATATATATATATATATGTAAAGTGAGAGTGACATGGAAATATGTATTGTGGAAGTGTGTGTTAGTGAGAGTAATGCGAAAGTGTGTACAAATGAGAGTAAGTGGGTATATATGCAAGTGGTATATGAAGCATGTGAGTAAGCATATGAATATACAACTGGGGAATACACATGGATATCTACAAGTGACATGGAGCATGTGAAAATGTGAGTAAATGGAGTGTAATATGATAACTGTATAGAAGTGAGAGTGAAATGTGTGAATAGAGTATGACTATACAAAAGTAAATAAAGAATGAAGCATGTGATAGAAAATGTGGTATATACATGTGATGGAAAAAAGATCATGATGGAGAAAAGAATATATATGAATAGCGTAATATGAGAAATGCATATACACAACATGTGATCATGAGAGTAAAAATAATATATAAGTGGAGATATATATGCACATATAGAGAAATAGAAAAAAGTAGAGAAAGAAAAACCATCTAATTCGAGTCTAGTCTCTAAAAATAATTGTCCCAAATAGAATTGCCACTGCGGCTATCTAGGATTTAACGGGTTTGCCACTAGAGAAAAGATGTGGCAAGGATCAAAGAAGAAAATCCTCTTTTCGCCACTCACAAAATTTTCAAGGGCTCCCGAGGACATAATTGTCCATCGTCAAGGGGTGTAAAATAAAAAGATTGAGTTGCCAACTTCTTTTTCTCAAAATATGCAAAATATGTTACCGTCACCGGAGAAATGACATAATAAGACAAACTTATGCATATGAAACCATAAAGATCACTGGTCCGAGGATTGTGTGTACCATGTGTATGGAGTGAAATAGGTAGAGAAGAAATCTCCATACCCACGCCATGGAGAAGATGGGGACGAGTTATTCTAAGGAGTATAAAATAAAAAAGAAAGAAAAATAATTTACAAAAAGTAGCCAAAATATGCACAGCTCACCAGTTCACAATCCATCGAAAAGAATAAAATATGCATGTCTGACAGGGCCGCCGCTAAAAATATAGTAAAGAGAAAAGGCTGCACTATATGCAATATACCATATCATAATCTAATATGAGGAAGTGGGTATACATGTATGGAGTGATTGTGAGAATCAACGGGATAAAAATATAAAAATATAATGTAATGTGAGCAACACACCGAATCATGATTCACTATGAAGAAGTGAATATGCATGTTTGGCAAGGTTGCTAACAACATATAAACTAGCGTATATATATAAAATAAAGGTAAGAACGAATGAAGTAGAAATTCAACAAAAGAGTAAACGAATCCCGAGGAACACACGAGATGCCTACGTAGCCATAAACAACATCAAGTCAACGATGTTTGAAAACACATAAGAGTGGGATTTAACCTATGAACACAAAACTAGAATTTCCTAATTTTGGTTTGTTGAAAAATGTGCACAAGTTAGGTAAGTGTAGTAAAAATAGAAGTAAATTTTAATTTGGGGTTAAAGGTTCAAATACTATTTTTTGGTTTTTTGAGCTTATGAAAATAAAGTTGGTGGATATATAAATAGTAAAAAGATGATTGAGGTGAGTAAGTGACTATAAATAGTGAAAATGTAAAAAAATATACTAATAAGTAAAAAAAAGTGAGTAATAGTACTAAAGTAGCAAGTTTGATTGAATATGATTCAAACATTATATGAAATTTGAATATTGACTTTGATGGTGATGTAGGCTGATTTTGGTGGTGGTATAATGGTAGTAAAGTGGGTAAGAAAGGTGAGGTGTGTGGTTGATGTAATGGAATGTAGAAGGAATATTATGAAAGGGATGTGTAAAAGGCTACACACTAATTTTGAGGAAAGGGAGTTTTTAGAATTTGGAAAAGAAGGTCCTTTCAAATGATGTCATGACTTCCTTAAATAGGAAATTTTTAGGGCTTGGGAGTTTAATGATCGCCATAGTCATAGGACCGCCTATCAAAACATCCCCTGAATTGTAAGTTCAGTAAAATACCCCCCAGTAGGTGGAGGGCCATGGGTGCCTGCCTATATGTAGTCCAAAATGGTCTATTTTGGAAAAATTGGTATAAAATTGAAACTATAATCCCGATTTGAGCACGAACAAGACCGTTAAAAAGAGTATTCAGAGATCTACAAAAGCACATTGAGAAAATCTTGGGTCCAAGAGTTGACCAAAGTCCATCGGAGATTAAAAGTACTCAGTGGACTCTAGATTAGGGTTTCAGAGTAAAAAGACAAGTAAATGCGAACCATAAGGACAATTTACGGGCGGTATGTACAGTTAGAAAGGGTATTCAGAGCCCTATGAAAGTTCATGATCTTAATTTTAAGAGTTAACCGAAGTCAAAGGAAGCCCGAAAGTGCTCGGTGGACTCTGGTTTAGGGTTTAAAGAGAAAGATCGGCTGAGGGTTAAAGGAATTGTGTTTGGGACCTATGAAGGTGCATGAGGGGTACTAGAATGGGGTGTCTACATCATGTTTGTCAAAAGGAATTGTATCATTGAAGGGGAGTTATTTTAGATAAATGTGATGTTCATTTTCACAATATAGTATCCACATGTTTATATCCATCGTATTTTCTTATCATATGTCTTCACATTAGTAGCTCGATAAGTTTTCTAGTCTGTAATAGGAAAGTTTGAGAAAGAGCTACTTAAAAATTATTATGCCTCTTTTAGTGATTAGTTGCATGCAACAAAAATAATTAATTATTTTTGTATTTATCCTTGGCCAGGAGAGTCGTAAAATGATAGATTTCATTATTTTTCTTGTCATTTTTCCTTTTCTATTTTGTCTCAAAATTCCACAAATGGGGAGATTGTAAGAATATAGTATACTCGATGTGATCCATATAATTGATTGCACTACAAGGATATTAATTTTTCCATAAATTAAATGCCGATAAAAGTATTAAAAATGCCACTAACACTTTTGGCGGTATTTGAACAAGTGGGGTAATAGCCAATGTAGTAAAAGAACAACGACATTTTTAAAAATGCCAGAAAAAATTAGCGGCACTTTTGGCTGCATTTCCATGAGTGCGGTAGCCAATGTGGTAAAAGAACAACAACATTTTTAAAAATGCCGCAAAAAGTTAGCAGCATTTTTAAGCATTTATATTAATGCTGGTAATAACCTTTTAGCGGCATTAAAAAAATATTGATAATAACCTTTTGTAACACTTATTAAATGTTCAACACACTTTTGGCGACATTAAAAAAATGCCGAGGATAAATATAGTGGCATTAAACAAAATGTTGATATTATTTTTTAATATATGATTGAGAACAAGTGTTAAAAAAATCAATTATAAGAAGTACTGTATTTATGTGCAAATACATTAACATAACATTAAATTAAGAGGGCAGTAATCAAATTAAAACATCATTAAATTAAAACCAATAGTATTCATCGTAAATAAATGTAATTGTGCTTGGAACAATTATTCATCCACAAAATAAAGTGTATCACTTGTCCAATAAGAAAAAGCAGGGACACATGAAGCAAAACAAAATTTTATATAATGTACGATCCTTCTTCATCAAGGTCAAACATCCTCTTTGACCTACAAATAAAAAAGTCAATCGTTAGTCATTGATACTTATTCTTTAGTACTTTAATTAAAAAATTAAAATTAAAAATTAGTACATTAGCAACATGCCACGCTACAGTTGAATGATGTGCATTTCCAATTGTGGACTTCTTTCCATAAGGTCTAGGCAGTGGTTCATTCGTTACATATGTTTTCTCAATATATACTTCCCAAAAGTTTTCATCCAGTGGCGTACCCCCTACTTTTGTTGAAGGGTCCTTGCTCACAATGAATCCACGTGCCACAACCACTTTTGGAAGTCCGAAAGTAATAAGGTCTACAATTTTAGGAAGTGCATTATTTGAGACCCTTTGTCGTGGTTGATGGTGTTTTTTCTTCTTCTTTGATGGTTCTTTCTATAAACAAGATGAACATGTCTTCAACCATATATTTCTGGAAAAAAATCGATAGAGTTTTATTTGTTTTTAAGACATCCTACAAATTTTAAGACTATATACAACCAAATAAACCAACAACTCAATGTCAAGTATACATAAACTCCCCAAGAAAGTGCATATAAATTGTTCCCTTTAAAATTCTTTAAATTAGTAACATACATGAACTTAAGTAGCATTCATTTTATCACGAACATGAGCGGTAGTCTCGGGGGCAGCCAAGTGTTGAGATTTTGCAATCTACAAAAAATGAATTATTTCAGTCATGAAAACATATAGTCTTAAATTATGATTTTAAAAAGTAGTGATCTACTTGCCTGTTGAGATGGAGATAAATTGTGATTTGATTGTGGTAGCACTACATGTTGAAATTGGTTGGTTTCTTCTAATTATTGCTCGGGTTGCAAAATAGACCTATATGATGGTATGTTTTGCTCGTTGGAGGATTGAGGAACCTGTTAATAGCATAATTTAATACTAGAACATACATTTATATATATACACGATAATTAAGAACAAAAGATAAAAGTGTGTACTTATTAACATGTTTGGATACAATGGAAGGGCAAGTCATCATGTGTATGCGTATCAACTCAAACTGAGCCTCCAAATGATCAAATTTATCCTGAAATTCAGATCGTAGTCGCTCATAATCTTTTTCATTAACCTTCGTCCGCTTAGTTCCATGCACATCAGTTGGAGATGGTCCATGCCCATAAGCTCGACAATGACCGTGTTTATCAGGTCCCAGGACTTCATAAAATATCTCATCTTTATGACCGACACATTCATTACAATCTGATGGAAGTTGGTCTAATTTTTTCCTCATTTTTGACTGAATTGAAACGATTCTTATTATATAAAACAAAAATTGTAATCATTCATTCACAAAATCAAAAAAGAATAAAGATCCCAGTATCTCCCCACCACTAGTTTTAAATTCTCCACATAATAATTTCATGCATAATTTTAACTTTCATGAACAATAAACTTATTTAATTGTTAATTTTATCATCATCCGTGATGATATATATTATGGTTTTAACAATATGACATAATCTCCTGCATGTTGCCTTTTATAATGGTTGATAAACAGAATAAGAATTTTGATTAATAGGTAAAATGATGTCGTTGAGATTTAGAAGAAGGGAAGGAACATGGATGATATTTTTGTACCATTGCTTCAGTGGAATACTTATCGATGGATGAGCCATCGCTCCTCTCTTGTGTTTTAATGTAAACATCAACCAACGAAACTTTTTTCCCTTGATCAGCCTCCATCTGCATAAACCCAACGACTCGTAAGTCGTTACAAAAATAAGTTTGATAACATAAAATAATATTGACAATCAAAATCGTTTATAAAACACCTTATGAGCAACATTCACGTGGCTCTTTCTTTTGGAAGTATGTGGTGTTCTTTGCTTCTTACGAGTTAGACGATTTATTCAACTCGTTCTCTATTACAAAAATATATTTAAAATGTACGTTTAACTTGAATTTATAAAACTTTACTGCTAGTAATACATTCGTACCCTTGCCTTACGAGTTCCCCAATACTTAACAAGTTGCGACCACTGCTCTAGCTTTACTTTAGGTGGATAATATTTCAATCTCTCTTCGTTGGTATCAAAGGCACGATAATGTTTCTTCACCTCTGCTTTCCAATTATTCCATATCTTTCTAACCTTCTTCATGCACATTTTTTTGAATTCTTCAGGGGCATCAGTGTTCTCCTATATAATTACAATTTATAGAAAAATAAGTCATTTACTACACATGATTTTAGCTTACATAATTATCTTTGTAAAGAATTCAAATTTTCAATTCATTTGCCACAAATCATGGTATCATTTGATTTTACATTCACCTCTCGCCAAACATGTTCCTTGTATGGGTATAAGTCCTTGCAATTCCAATATTTGAAAGCCAACGATAACCTGTTCAGCATCGATATAATATTAAATTAATAACCTCTTACATTGATTAAACAATCATCTTTAATTGTCAAGAGATAACATACAGTATTGCAAAGAGTATTCGAATAAGAGTCGTGTTATATGGAAATTTACAAAAGAAAGTTTACATGTTCCCATCACGAACTAAAATGCCTAAATGGGTAGATAGTCTATATGCGGTATCTCCAACTGACTGATAGAAATCGTTGAAGTGAAGCTCTAAGTGTTTTCTCGAACCCCATAATTCACCCAACTTTGCAATGCCTCTATGTTTAGTGGCATATTGTGCTGAAGCTGAACCGTAAAAAATTGAAAAAATAAGTTAACTTCAATCTACACAGTTAATTAAGCACATATAAATCAAATAACTTTGAGTGCCTTCTTCATGTGAATGGGCATCTTTGTTATGTAAAGACTCACTCTCCGTCGAGCTACTATCTCTTTCACTGTCATATGAGTTTGATCGTTCCATCGAGCTAGAATCTGAAAGGGAATGAGAACTGGGCTGAGATTGCGGCTGAAATGGTGGTTGGAGATTGGATTGTGAGTGAAAAAGAGACTGAACGGGAATGTGCCCGTGAGAGGGATTTACTCTGCTGCTGCGATGTCATAGCATCCTTCAATATTAAAATTCACCACTAAGTTTACAAGAGTCATTTAAAGAATCATTTATGCCCTTCAACACTTGCAACATAGCTACAATTTCAAAAGGAACCAAAAATTTGAAAAGAAAGACTATGGTCTCAATAGATATGCTTAAATTGAGACCTAGCTAAAATTAAAAAGTAAAATAGCAAAATTACAAAAAAAATATCATCGAATTTTCCTAACGGGAACAATCCCCCGACAGGTGAACTGATGCTAATATTTCTCCAAGTAGCTTTTAACCAACAATAATAAAAAACTATAACAACATAAATAACTTCTTCCCGCCTTTATTTGCTCAGAATTTAATCGAATGAATTATGCATCTGTTCGATAGCTTGAATTTTGTGGTGTTTTTTCAATCTCCCAAAAAATTGTAGGTCCTACTTTCTGAAATCAAATATATGTTAATGGCACAGCCTCAGTATCCATTTCCTTCACTGCTGCAATAAACAAAAATGTTGAGAATTACATTTGAGAAATGGAAATAATGAAACCAAGTAAAATTTAAACAAAATAAACTACATACTATATATGATCAAGTTTAAAAATAGAACAAAATAGTAAAATTATCATAATTAGACATTTGCGCAAAAACATACCGAAAAAGTCCGATGTTGGGTGGTCGGGTTTATCTTCACCAGGTCGATGTTTAGTGTTGACTCTTGTATGGAGTTTCGCAGGTTGGGTGTGACCTATAAACAGAGTCACATTTCGTGAGTTCACGAATATGAGAGTTCTAAAAAAAGTCCTAAACAAAGGTAACGAAACCAAGGCATCACAGTGACAGGTACCACTGTGAATCTGTACAGAGAATCTACAAAGTGAGCTGCCACAAAACCAAGTGAGTGGCCACGAAACCAAGGTTGGTCCCACTATGAATCTGCACAGTGGTAATCAGAGCAGTGGGAGATATGGAGAAAATGTGGCAAATGCAAATGTAGAAAGTAAGATGGAGAAATAAATGAAGTATGCCTCTAATACAGTTTGGCTTTTCTACGCTCATGGTATTGATTTCTTTATTCAGTCTCAAATGTCTCAGGACATTTTTCTGCACATTAATCACCCTATGTTACCTCAGTGTATTAAATCTTCCCTTGTGTATGATAAGTTTAATAGAGCTTAGAGGAAGTTTCTTTAGGACTACCTGTACAGTGAAGCTACCTTAGAGCCATGGATTGTATGAGGAGACTTCAACATTGTACTTATATAGAATGAGAAATTTAGACTCCCTATAATAGTGGTAATACAATCTTTGCTCTCACCCTAAACTTAAAGAAAGTCAAATCTTCTCTAATTAACTAACACAAGTAGGCTTTTGGAAACACTCACCATAAATCCATTCGGGTTGAAGACTTTGTTCTAAAGTTTGAAGTGGAACATGAAACCATTCCCATTGTTGTAAGCAGAGAAACCCAAGCTCTTCCATGCTTATGGCAATCTGAAAAAAAGTTAAAGATTATATCCACCGAATTAAAAATGATAATGGTTATTGGATTAATACTCAAAAGAACATCAAAGATGAGGCTATCAACTACTTCTCTAAGTTGTTTCAAAGTTCTAGAACTAACATGTCTGATGTTTCTCTGCTAGATAACATCCCAAATTTTGTCAATGATGCTGACAGTGCTTTTTCAAACTCCATTCCTACTATTGATGAAGTTAAACAGGTTGTTTTTTTTATCTTTCTAGTGATAGTGCTAAAATCTATGATGGATTTACTAGTAAATTTTTCAATTACTCTTGGGATGTGGTGGATCTTGACATTCTAAATGTAATTATTGGTTTCTTTGTGAGATATAATCTGCCTACTGCAGTGCTATCCACCAACATCATTCGTGTTCTAAAAAAGAATGAGTCTCTATTTTGGGGATATGCGACCTATAAGCCTTTGTACGTTCCTATTATAAAAAAGGTTAAGAATCTGTTAATTCAATATAATGATTATTCAGGTCAAAAGATGAACTTTAGTAAAATCTCATTTTACTGATCTAATCACTTATCTATTGCTTCCATGAGAAAGATATCTTATCTTCAGCGTATCTTCAAAAAAAGATCCCCTTTACCTATTTGGGTTGCCCTATCTACACAAGAAGGAAAAAATATATTTTGTTCGTGAATTTGGTTCTCAAAGTTAGATCCAAGCTCGCTGGATGGAAATCTATAAATCTATCATCGGGAGTGAGAATAACTCTTCTTAGGAACGTTCTTAAATCTATTCCCCTCTTATTTATTGCTTCTATTACCCCCTAAGAAAGTCATCTATCGAATTGACATGACCATGGTTGATTTATTATGTGGGAGTATTAAGGGCTTTCCTAAATTTCATAGGGCTAAATGGAAAAATTAAGTCTCCTTTATAGTGAAGGAGGTATCAATGTTCGATCATGTAAGATTGGGTGGACTCTTATAGTATTAAATCATGGTGGAAAATCAAAAAATTTGTTAATCTATAATCATTTCGTAATCATCTATTACTTGAATTTGATGATGAAGTCGCGTCCTCTCCCGTTCCATTCAGATTTCTATAGGTTTGGACAACTCACAAGAATTTTATGAAGCAGATGAGCACTGGGCAGATATAATCCCAACATAAATTATCGAAGATACCATATTTATCCTTCAATTGATGATTCATCTTTCAAGCATGGCCTCAATGAACCATCCTTAGTACAGATGTATATGTAATGGACCTCAAGGTTCTTTCCAATAACTTCTTCCACCAAGCTTCCATTATCTTCTAGTGGAACAGGCATGGTCAACTCCCATTTCTTATGTTCAGAGCTTTTTTCAGATTGAGGATATCTTTAACCACATCCCCATCATCAACCAAAGTTAAAGGTGCCAATTTTATGACTCAATAAAGCTCTATTGCTCTTAATAATTTCATTTTTTAAATCATTCCTAATATCTTGGCATCTAGATTGTCTCACATTATAGTTAGAATTATTAGTCCAAATAAATAAGGTTTCATAAAGTGCAGAGAAATTTCTGAAGCTATTGGTGCAGCATTAGAATGTATTAATATGTTATACATAAGGTTTTTTAGAGGTAGCATGGGTATAAAAATTGACATTGCAAAAGAATTTGATACCATTGAATGGTCATTCTTTTCTAAATGTTCTTGCCTTGTTTATTTTCTCTCAAACATTTATTAATTCGATTCATAGATTCTATTAACTGCTAGAATCTCAATTCTAATCAATGGCAATTCAGTGGGATATTTAATTTCTCCAGAGGTGTGAGGGAGGGGCATACACTATCCCCTTTGTTGTTTTTCCTAGATAAATAGGTCCTAAGTAGGAGAATCTCATCCCTCATTAATTTTGGGGATTGAATCTTATTTTTACTCCTAGAAAACATTTTGTAGCTCAGTGCATACATTTTCAAACTCTAATAATTCCTCATATTTCATTCCTTTCGAAAGGTCAACCAAAGAGGAAGACAATCCAATAACTTATCCCCATTACACAAGGGTAGCCCCTGATGTAGGTGTTAGGACCAAACCAACTACTAATAATAGGGATCATCTCGACATTTTTTAGTGCACTAAATCTTCTCAATCTGTGGTTACTAGCATGTTGCGAAACGCATTTAGGAATAAAAGTAACGAAGACTAGAATGCATAGACCAGGCTAAAATGGACACCGAACACTACCCTCAGCATATATAAAGCCATAAAACTCCCCAAAAGAACTAAACAGTAGACTCACTGAGCGAAATCAGGTTTCCCCTAACAGGGGCCCTAAGTACGTCAATTGTCAAAAATCAACACCACAACCTATTTTGCCAGCAAATGCTACCATCCCCAAGGGGGGGAATTTTATACCGGCCACTTTACACTTGTTCACGTTAATCATTAAACTAAAGTGAGAAATAAATATTCTCTGTTCTTACCTTTGAGATAGAAATACAATCTACCCCAGACTAGTTTTCAAATTCATGTATTCAATATCAAAAAAATATTATCCATCCAAAAAAGCTCATCTATAGTTAATCCAGCAACTCCACAAAGGACCAGGTAGGAGGAAAGTAGACCAAATAAAGCAGAATAGGTGATGAAATATACTAGAAAACAAAAAGCAATAGTTGGAGAGGAATATGTAGCAGCTACTAATGTAATTAGTCAAGCAATTTAGCTAAAGCGTATATTGGGAGATCTGAACCAACAGAAACAAGAGGCAACCAGTATTTTTTGTGATAACAAGTCAGCTATGGTAATTTCTAAGAATTGAACGTTTAACAATCATACCAAGCACATTTCCACCGAGTATCATTTTATTCGAGAAATAATTTCAAATGGTGAGGTTAATTTGGAGTTGTGCAAGTCAAATGAATAGGTTGGAGACATATTTACTAAAGCATTGCCAATGAACAAGTTCGGTTACTTCAAAGAAATGCTAGTGTGAAGAAAGTGCATTATTTCTATAACTGTATTAAATAACATTCATGTATTTGAGTCATCGGTTATCTCAGTCACTTGTGTAAGTTCCAAGAATGGATCTAGAATGTGTATGTGCATTGAATTAGTGATTGCGAAATACTATATAAGGCTATTTTGTTCTCTATTTGTAAACACAGAGAAACAATGGGAAATATAGTATAAAATTTTGTTCAGTTTTGGAGCTCTGCTTTAGCAACTCAGATATTTTTCTACCAATTTAAAAGGTTAAATATTGTGCATCATATTTGATTTAATTAGGTAACTGTCATGTAATTATGAAATCATATACATGACATATATATATATATATATATATATATATATATATATATATATATAGAGAGAGAGAGAGAGAGAGAGAGAGATTCTACAAATATAATGTCCCAATATGTGATAATGGGAGGGGATAGGACTGCGACGCAAGTAGTGTGCTCCAACGGCAATTTTGTCGGCCTGCGAAATGGAAAGGGATTTAAACAAATCTTTTGCTTGTTTGGATTCTCCACACACTATACCAAATTTTCTCAACCACTTTTTCCAAATGAAGACTACCATCTCACACTGTAAAAGCATGTGGTCAAGATCTTCATTTTACTTTTAAAAAAGCACACTCCAAATTAGAGACATGGAGGTATTTGCAGCTTCAGTGAGTTTGCCATTGTAAATATTCTTCGTAAATGGAGTAGAATTATGCTCTGTATACATTATGTAGCAAAGTGCTTCTCCCATTATCTAGCATTTTATCAATTCAAATGATATTTTGTTCCATATTGTTAATGCGAAGTTAATTATAGCTTCACTGCTTTACACTCCCAAACCTTCATGATGTAACCAAATCAAGTGGACAACGGGGCAATTAATTTAAAAACATTAACATAATGCCTAACCTTTTCACATAACGTGATAATAAAGAGTTTTGGGTCTTTGGTCCCCAATTATTTGCTCTATTGAGTTTGACCCCACTATATTCAGTTATTATTCAATCAATATCAGATTTCATTTGTGCTAGTCTCAAGGTGGATGAATATTTCCCAAGGGAGAAGGCTATTACAAAATGGGAACTAACACTGCTAATTCTAAGAAACAAATGGTTCTTCAACTAAATTTTTTCCCTAGACAATTCCCTGATGGAGCTGAACAGTTCTTAATTGGCCTAAATAAGTAAAATAACAAATGAAGCAGTCACATTGAGAATAACGATGATGAATTTTCTTCGTTAATCAGTGTTTTAGTAGTATATGTAATCATCAATAAAAGGCAGGAAATATAAAATGCATTCATTCATTAATCATCAATAAATACAAAAATAAAACTAAAAGCAAAAAGAACTTGACTCTCCATCATTACTGATGTGAAACAAATAAAATGCACTCAATCATTAGTCATTTTTAAAATATTAAACTAAGATAAGAACGTCAAATTTCGTGAACATCTAAGCATCCTTAAAAATAAAACCATTCATAACTGAAAAATTCATATCAATTGTCATCTTCATCCATGTCAGTATCATAATCATCACTAGTCTCCTCATTTTTATCACTTTCATATATATCACTCTCGTTAGCTTCCTCATCCGCCTCGAAATCATCTTCATAAGTCTCATAAACATCCTCATCACTACAGTCCTCATCAATATCAATACGGATATCGTCACCGCCATCTATATCAACTATGTTGTCAACAATCGTTCCCTCCACACCAGCCCTAACCCATGTAATATCCTCATCATAGTTGATTAGAGTGCCATCCAGTTGTTGGATGTTTTACGGATCAACTTCCGCATCTATTGTGTCATCTCCATAAGTATCTTTAGCATATATGTCATACAAATCTCTCAGTTTCATCTTCATAACAGCTTGCCAATCTTCTTCAATTAGGTCTCGCACATACCAAATTTGTTTTGCCTGAGATGCTAATATAAACGGTTCATCTGACAATCGATTATGCTTGTATAGTGAATGTTTGAAGTTCACTAATGTGAACTCAAAATCATCATTTATCGTCCCCAAATGGGTATCAACCCAATCACACTTGCATAGCACAAACTTGAAATCATTTGAATAGCTCAATTCAAATATATTTATTAATACTCCATAATATGTTACATCCCCCAAAATAGGTCGTTTGTCCTTTGCACTTGCAAAACTTTCGGTGGTGGCATCAAGCATAACTCCACTATTCTGAGTATTCAATATTCTCTCAAGATGCTTTGTGCGAAACCTGAACCCATTTACAATATATCCCGTGTATCTCCTAACCCATTGGGAGGCCCTGAAGCTAAACTTGCAACTTCCTTTGACACCTCACCCCCATTTAGATTCCGTACCTAAATTTTTTCATACGATTGAGTAACAAAAATTATATGTGTAAAAATTAAACGGGTTATTAAGATTTTAAAATGTTGTTACATATAAATACAAAGATGACTTACATGATCCCCAAACCACTTGTGAAACGTTTTGTTGTGAATGCGATTAATTTCATAGTGTCCTACATGAGGTCTCTCCCGTTTTAGCATTGGTATATGTTTCCTGTAAAACATGTATGTATAAATTGAATACTGTAGAGTGATATTTAATTAAATAAAGTTTAAAATTCATTCAAATGTTATCTTACTCACGAAAAGGCTTCACTGCGGCGGAGTCGAATAACATGTACCGATGTGCTTGTGAAAATGAAGTGTCATCAAGCATAAATGCTACTCCTTTACCTAATGTACGAATTATTGAACTTGAGTTGGCATCAGCTTCATCATTTCGTAAAGGTCGATTTAACATACTCTCAACATCACCTAGGTACCTCACATAGAATGTCATGCATTCTTCTGCTAGGTATCCTTCAGCAATTGAACCTTCTGGACGACTTCGGTTACGAACATATTCTTTTAGTGTGAATAAAAACATGTTCGTCATTGTAAAAAAAATTAAAGTAGTATTCATATGCATTAATTTAGGTGACACAAACATAATTCATACACTAAACGTACCTCTCAATAGGATACATCCATCGAAACTGTACTGGTCCAGCAATCATTGCCTCCTCGGCTAAATGGATTGTCAAATGCTCCATAACATCGAAAAACGTTGGGGGAAGATTTTCTCAAGATAACAAAGTGTAAGAGCAACACGATCTTACAAATATTCATAATCTTTTAAGGCCATTATCTTTGAATAGAGTTGCCGATAGAAATTATATAATTCAATCAAAGACCTTGCTACATTCGTCGGCAATGATTTTCGTACTGCTAGCAGGAGTAGTTGTTGCATTATGATATGATTATCATGGCTCTTAAGCCCAGAAATATTCCGCTCTTTAATGTTTACACATCATGAAATATTAGATGCATAACCATTTGAGATTTTGATATTCTTTAAAACCTTACAAAATATGTCTTTATCTCTTTTACTCATTGTGAAGCATGCTGGTGGTAAATATACTTTGTTATTTGGCAATTTTTAAGGTGCAATTCTTTTCGAATACGCATATTCTCGAGGTCTCGATGAGCCTTCATATTATCTTTTGATTTTCCATCAACATTTAACAATGTCCAAAGTATGTTATCGCACACATTGTTCTCTACATGCATAACATCAAGATTATGATGAATCAAGTGATCCTTCCAGTATGGCAGCTAAAAGAATATGCTTTTTTTCTTCCAATTTAGAGAACTATCACCATTCCCTTCATCGCAGATACTCATTTTTCTCTTTTTCGTCACCGATGAATGACCCTTCTCATTATTTATTTCCATTGCCTCTAATTGCTCCAAGATATCATCCTCGGATACTTGAGTGGGCTTGACTTCTCTTTTAACTTTCCCATCAAAAGCAACAGTATCATTTCTGAATTTATGGTTGTGATCCAACCACCGACGATGGCCCATATTAAAAAATTTCTTCCCATTCTTTAACCATTGTGAATGAGTGTTCTTGTTGCAATAAGGACAAGCGAATTTCCTTTTTGTACTCCAACCTGACAAATTTGCATACGCAGGAAAGTCACTAATTGTCCACATTAACGTTGCACGCATGCAAAACATTTTTTCAGTCGATGAATCGTAAGTACGTATTCCATCATTCCACAATTCCTTCAACTCGTAGATGAGAGGCTGCAAGTAAACATCGATATTATTTCCTGGGCCATGTGGACCATTAATTAACGTAGACAGTATAAAATAAGGTTGTTTCATACACATCCACGAAGGCAAGTTGTATCTCATCAAAACAACGGGCCACGTGCTATAAGAAATGCTCCTTATTTTAAAAGGATTGAAGCCATCGGCTGCTAGTTCGAGCCTAACATTGCGAGCATCACTAGAAAATTTTGAATTTTATTGATCGAAGGTTTTCCATGTTTTAGAATCAGCAGGGTTTCTTAAGATGTCATCGTCATCGCGTTCCTCTGCATTCCATATCATGAGGGAGGATGTTTTCAATGACATAAATAATCTTTGAAGTCTTGGTTTCAGTGGAAAGTAGTTAACAACCTTTGCAGGAATTTTTTGACCCCTAGCTTTTTCATCATCAAACTCACACGAAAATTGCTTCCATCTTGATGTGTGACATATTATGCAATCCTCACAATCCTTGTTCTCTTTCTAATAGAACATACAATCATTTGGACATGCATGAATTTTTTGGTAATCAAACCCAAAATCATTAACCATCTTTCTTACTTGAGAGTACGAACTTGGCAATTTCTCACCCTCTAAAAGTGCCTCTTTTAAGAATTGAAGAAATGCTGTAAACGACGTGTGGCTCCACTTATAAAGTGTTTTCATATGAAATAATAGAACAATAAATGAAAGTGATGAGAAAGATTTGCAACCAGGGTACAACTCACATTCCCCATCTTCTAACAACTAGAAAAATCCTAATGCATTTTCATCCATCCCATCCTGGTCTTCGTACGGGTCATTACATCGCATACCCTCTTCACTTAGATTTCTGAATATTTCATGTAGTACTCCACACATATCATTTATTGTATTCGAGTCATGCACTTCATCCACTCCACTAATTCCCATTGTGTATGGAGCACCTTTTACGTGATAAATCCACCTAGTGTAATTCTTAACAAACCCATGTATGATCAGATGCTCATAAACAACTTCTCTTTTATGGCTAATGGTATTTCGACATTTCTTACACGAGAACTTGATCACTAGCTCGGGGTATTTATTGGCAAATGCAAAGTCAAGAAACCCATTAACTCCTTTAATATAAGGCTAAGAAACTCTTCACAATTCCATCTAACTCTTATCGCTATCCATTTGAAAAGATTGTTGATTACCTCACACTATCCCTAAATTATTATTACATTCATTAGGAGAAATTCATAAAAAATACAATAATAAAAAAATGTTAAACCATAAATCATTAATATGCTCCTTCAAAACTATGTAAATTTACAAATAGTAAGACTTTAATTATAAGACCATTTAGATATGGCCTTATATGAAAACTATCAATATTTAGTGATATAAAATGAAGAAACTTAACTATCAACATATTTTAACCTTAATTAGTTAATAGCAATTAAAAAACTCACTCATAACATAATCAATTACTAAATGATATTAATGTAGCAATAAATCATGACACATTAAGAAGAAGACTACGTCTAATGCCTAAACATTTTAGCTTAAACGAAAATAATGTACAACGAATGAATACCCCAACACAACAACTCACATCAAGACTTAATTTTCTAAAAGTTAAAAAGATTAAACACAAAATAATGCATAAGGCCCTCGTTTAAAAAACAACTTTAGTAAAAAATAATCATTACGAAAAACAAATCTCCTTGTCAATAATGAGATAGCATAATTAAATCATAGAATCTAGATGAAAACGCTACTAAATCAAAATGTCCAGAATAGAAAATAATATTAAAACTTGTTTGTTATCTTAAAATTCAGCACGTGTTGCATGAATAAATGGGCTTACTAAATTCAACTACAATGTAAAAAACTAATTTTGTAAAGATACCATCACAACAACATTAATTACAAAACGGAACATATACAAACTAAGTTGAATGACTGAAAACATTGTAAAAAGGTTGTTACATTTGTTCGCGCAATACGTATATTGTCGAACTCTGGCGATTAGCTCTAACTTGCAGTTTGGACATTATCATATATAAAAGTAAGATGGACTAATAATTTTAAAATAGTTTAAAATAAAAGAATAAAGACATGTAGATCCATCTAATTTTCATTTAGAGTTGGTAAGTTTTGTAATATCAAACTAAAAGGCTAATGTGATATATATATACTTGCACACATGAATACACGTATACATATACAAGAGAAATAATATGTACATATCAAACTAAAATGCTAATGTGACACATATATACCATCACATGAATGCACACATACATAAACATGAAAAAAATATGTATACAACCCCCTATTGTAAAAAAACACGTCGATTTAGATGATTAAAGTAATACTAATCAATTAAAACAGAGGTATAAGAGTTACACAAAGATGATATCATAGGGAGTGATTTAAGTGTACGTTGAACTGGACTTTTTTAATCAATTGAAATAAATGAAAGAGTGAAAAAAATTGGTAGTTACCAAAAATAGATAAGAAAATCCAACTAAATACTTCATCTAACTATGTAAATAGAACCAAAAACACAGCAATAACTAACAAATTAAACATTTCTAACACTTTTCTCTCGCACATCAATTAAAATTTAAAAAAAATCAATACTTTTTTCTCTCACAAAAATACAAATGATAACAAAACAAAGATTACACAACAATAATTACTATAATAACACCCCCTACTAATTTTGTACTAATTTTTCCTTTCTAGTTTCTTACAACCCTGCTATATCTAGTTTTTCCTTATTTAAAGTGTCTATCATAACCATTATCTATATGCATAAATTTTGTATGACACAAATGTTACGAAAAAACAAAGATTACACTATTTCATATACATTATTATATAATATCATATTGGGAAAAAAAGAGTTAAATAGTAAAGATGTCAAAATATTATTGATTCATGACTAATGAGACTAGTATGGGTTTAAAAACTCACAGGTACATATCATGAACAAAAGAAAATATTACCTTGCTTCAGGGATGTCTTCTTTCTTATATATCTTTCTTGTGAAAACTCTTTGCCTCTATTGCCAGTAACAGATAGAACCCAATCAAAAGCCAATATATGCAAGAAAGTGATTCTCCGAGCCAAAAAAATACACAGAAATAAGAAAAATACACCGAAATACACAAAAATAAGAAGAATACACCGAAATTAACAAAATAAAATGTAACTTGCCTCAAAATTTCAAAGAAAAAAACCGTTCTTCTAACAGTGAAACAACAAAAATCGTGCAAAGCTTCAAAGATCAAAATCGTTCAAAGCTTCAAAGAAAAATACACCGAAATAATGAAAGTGATTCTCTGAGCCTCCGAAAATTAAAATATGGGTGAGATGAGAGCACCGTCATTCTTTTTATAACAAGGGAACAACAAAAATCGTTCCAAGACGGGTGAGATTGAGGCAAAGTGATTGGGTGAGATTGAGGTAGATATGTGATAAGGTTTGTTGCGATTAGGTTTAAGAGATTGAGCCAGATACGGGAGAGAGGAGAACGTGTCCGGAGAGCCATCGAACCTTACGCGACTTTACCCGCCAAAAAATAAGGCAAAAGTGATATTTTTTTAAAAGAAAATAAGACCCACCATATTTATTTAAGTGAAGGTAATTTTTTTCCCAATTTTAGTGGCATTAGTTATGAAATGCCTAAAAAATACCACATTTGTTTCAGCATTATTTAAAAAAATGCTCTACTTATGAGGAACATCAATATAAATACCGTGAATACTCAATACTTATAAATAAATGCTGGTAAAAATAAAATTCGCAGCATTTTTGAATAATACCGAGAAAAAAGTGCCGAAAAAAATTAGTTTTCTTGTAGTGTTGTCTGAATTCCTTGACCAAAACATGTTTGAGTTTTCATCTAAGAGATCACCAAAAATCTTCATGAACGAACTAGATTCACTCAATAACGAACCTCAAGAATACCACTTAGGAAATGGTATAATACATAGCGGACTTAGACTCATCTTGGCCAATCTGACTTATAAAGTAAATAAATAAAAAATTAATTAACCTTGGTTTTGTAATTTTGTCAAATACACATGAAAATATACTTTTCATATAGAAAAATATATTTTCTAAAGAATTGCATTTCTTTGTGTATGTAAAGTATGTATGTTCATGATAGAAACTAACATACTTAGAGTTTGCCTTAAAAAATAATTTTGAAAAAAATCTTCTAAAGGGAAACTACACAAATTTTGGACACATATGCGACCTGCTTCGCCTCAGCTTTGTCGTAGTGACGGCTTATCTCGTGGTAGCAAAACTTGTCGCTGACATTTTTGTTCACATTTCAAAATTTTTGAACAAAGGCGTGACTTGCTCCACAGTAGTTTTGCCGTAGTGATGGTCTTCTCGCTACGGTGATTCTATCTCACTAGTCATTTGAGTCCCCGTGTAATAAGTCTGGATAGTTGCACGGCTTAGATAACCTCAAGTTCACTGCAATAACGAAAGGGCTCACTGTAGCGACCTTGCAGTAAAATGATTCTAATTGGTACTGAAAGTCACTTTTGCACAAGATCTTTTCTAAAGATATTCTTGGTTAGTGTGTCAAGGATAAGTTTTTGGGTATTTTAGACCCTGATGGGATTACTTTACACCTTAGGAGCATTAAACCTAGCATTTGGATGTTTAAACATTTTCAAAATCAAAAGTCTATGAGGTAAGTTGTTTTCTTCTCTTTGAAACCAAGAGTGAGCACTACAAAAAATTAGGTGGATGGTCGTGGACCTGGGCCGAAACCATAGCATGTGTGACCAAAATGGCAGGTCACAGACCAAATCCTTGATCATAGTTGGTGGTCACGATGATTTTCAAGAGGGTCAACAATCACGAACAAAGGTCGTGACCTAGTCCCAGAAGTTGGACATGGCCGAAAGCCGAAACCAATATTCAACCTTTCTCACGTCTAGTTACAGCCCAAATCTGAAACCCACATTCAGCTTTTCTCGAATATGGTCAGGGGCCAAAGTTGTGACCTGTTGTTGATTTCTTTAAACCTTTTTTTGGTGCTAAGCTGTGACCCATATCTCTCTGAGAAACAATAATAAAACATGGTCAGGTTCTCAATCTATGACCATATTAAACTAGCAAAAAAATATAATGGTTGTTTTGGTCTTAACCTCAAATTAGGTGTCCTACGAATGCACGCTTAGTTTTTATGTGTTACTTTGGATGCGTATGAGGTGTTTGTCCCACTTGCGGTGCCATTTGGGGCCTGCTGTGGGTGCCCTCCCCTCGCGGCACATTTTTAAGCCTAAGTGTGCAAGTTTTGAAATTCGTGTCCTATCCTCAAATCTAGAGCCCTAAAATTGTGCGGATGGTTACTACATGTTACATCGGATGCGCAAAAGGTGTTCGTTCTACTCACGGTTCCGTTTGGGGGCTTCTGAGGGTGCCCCCCTCCCCCCCCCCCCCCCCCCGGGCGGCACATTTTCAAGCATAAGTGTGCGTGTGTTTCAAATTTGTGTCCTATCTTCTAATCGGGAGTCTCGTGACTATGTGTGGGATTGATACGTGTTACGCTGGATGCGCATGAGGTGTTCCTACCACTTGCGGTTCCATTTGGGGGCCGCTCAGGGTGCCCGCCCCCTACAATATGTTTTTAAGCCTAAATGTGTCGATTTTAAAATCCGTGCCCTATCCTCAAACCAGGAGTCCTGCGACTTTGTGGTTGGTTGCTACGTGTTACGTTGGACATGTACAAGGTGTACATGCCACTAGCGATGCTTTTTGGGGGCCGATGGTGGTGCCCACTGTAATACCCCGTATTTTTATGGCTTTTAAAATTAGGGATTTATTAAAGTTAATTTGAGGTATTAATTTAATATTAATCCGGAAATTATTTTTTAATATCTACTAGCATGATGTGAGTTAGTAATTATTGGAAATTTGTTGAATATTACTAAATGAGTAAAGTAATATATGAGATTGATTTTATTAAAATTGTCACGAGTGAATAAAATGGCAATTATGGAAATTTAATTCGGGACGCGCCTATGTCGTGTCAGGACTAAATTATTATTATTAAAGTGAATAAATTATAAGTCATTCGTATAGTTGTTTTGAGTGCGCCAAAGTGTCCGGAAGGGTCGAGATAGTCAGAAAAGTGTACTCGGGGGTTTAGTTTGGGTCTCGGGGCATTTTTAGGCCTAATTGACACCTCGGGAGGGTAGTTTAGACATTTGGTATTTTTGGATAATTAAACCCACAAATTTTCTTAGTATTCATTAGCCATTTAGAGTTGTCTCTTGGGGTTAACAAACACAAAGCCTAAGACAGCCATTAGAGAAGAAGGTGAAGTGATTAGAGAAGAAGGTGAAGAGATTTGAGAAGAAGGTGAAGAGTCTTCAAGCAATCCAAGGCCTAGAACTCACCCGATTTCATCGTCACCACCACCAAAACGTAGATCGCACGACGAGGAACACAACCATATATTTTTCATCAACAAATCATACCCTTGAATCCGAGGCAAGTATCTATCTTACTAATTTCCAAGTTAATATACCTTCCATGTTAGTCTAGGAATGAAAATCATATGTTTTGGAAGAGAATTCATATATGTTGTAGGGAGAATCCATTTAGTCTAAAATCTTGATCATATGTAGAGGATTACCCATGGATTTATTATAATATTTGGGAAGAAAATCTTGATTAAATTAGAGGGTGGTAATTATTCATGCAAAATTTGGTTTTATAGAGAGATTTGAGATTAAACCCCTTTTTGATTGATTCGTTGAGGATTTATTGATGTCGTTACGTTAGAACTTGTTTATGTACATTGATTATACACTTGGATTACTTTGATGGGAGTTTGCGATGAAATTATAAAGGTTTGAAGGGGTTAAAATGGTTGAACTCGTAGGTTGAATATTGCAGAAAACTGGGCAAGAACTGCTTGATCGATCGATCGACTCAAGAACATTGATCGATCGATGATCGATCGATCGACCCCCTTTACTCGATCGATCGACCCCTCTTGAAAAACTGCATATTTTTCCCCTTTTTGTTTAGTCCAGTTAAAATGCTTAGGAACCCTTGATTATCATTGATAAAGTATAATGGGTTATGAAGATGACCAATAGGGTCTAAGTAGACTCAGTTGAGTGAAATTAATATGAGATGAAATTTTAGGTTAACAGGGAGTTATTTATACATTGGGAATTATGCGTACGTTTACTAAAAGATTGAGACTCGTGAAAGATTTATACTAGAAGGTAAGTGAGGGTATACCTATTGAAATTTATACTTAGTGAGAAAGAATACTTCAAGATATGAGAAGTAAGAATGAAGTAAATAATAAATGAGAATAAAAGAGACGAATCCGTTATGAGAAATAATTGAGTAAAATTTGTGTTGAGAATGGATAATAACAATTATGGGTCGTGGGGGAACCTAATTTGGAACATATGAATATTTATATGTATGACTTTGTGATTGTGCATATATTATGTATCTGTGTATGACATACCTAGCTTACTTGTTATCGATGGGAGGTTTGCGCGTGAGGGCAGTCATATCCTGACGAATCCATGGGATTTTTTAATTGTCGCTCGAGAACATAGGACTATTAAAGAATTATCGGTGAGTTGATAAGTCCACTGACTATGGGAACGTAGGTATGTGCATGACCCGTGGGTATGAGAACTATGTTCGCCTCCAATTTTTGTGTTGATATTTGTGGTTCGAGGAATCTTTATCGAACCTATAGTCCCCCATACAGCGACGTGATGTATTGGGACAAGATAGCAGAGTAATGCCAGCTGTGTCTCGGGGTGCAGTATAGTATATATATATATATATATATATTATGTATGAAAACACTTAGTTGAATTGAATTAATAAGGGACTTATCCATGTTGAATCTAAATGTATATATATATATATATATATATATATATATATATATGTTTATAACATCATTATATGTATTATAAGGTTAATACATGGGAATAATTTGGGCTATAAAGAATGGATACATGTGAATAATCTAGTTAGTGTGGAAACTATAACTAGGTTGTCCTAGAGGTACGGTAGGAGTGCACACTAGATGAGAGGTGATGATTCTCAAGAGAGTGTCGCATACTAACATGGTTGTGATATTAACCGGTAAGCATTTTGAATACTTGCTAAACTATTTTAAACGGTTTTACACTCGGGCTCTGACCCGTTTTCTGTCATTTCTTTCTCTCTTGTATATATATGTATGTATTACAGGTGCCCAGCCACAGGGGCGTCATACTTAGGTTCTTTGGATTGGACGTGTTGCAGCTTATGTGGGAGTTGCAGGCCCTTGCTTTAGACGACTTCGTCATTGAATCAGTTCCTACTTTAGATCTTCATAGTTAGGGCATGTGTCGCCCGATTTCCTATTCCGTTTAGATCTTGTCAAAGATTTATGGTCATTTATATTTTCGGTATTCAATACTCCTTGGGAGTTAACTCTTGTCAGGATGATTTCATTTATGGTTCTTAAACTTGGTTTGAATTCTATAGATGGTTTAATTCTTGTGTGTAAATTGCCATCCTTAGTATTTATGTAATTCTTAACTGTTGGGTATTAAAAAGTTTTTTATTGGTATTTAATAAAGGAAAAATGAGGTTTTAAATGGTTTTGACACTTAGCTTAATTATTTAGGGTGTTCAAATTGGAATATTATTTTACGACAGTGATGCTAAGAATGAACCAACTGTTCACCTTGATATTAATTTAATAAAGGACTGATCACCCGGTATTTAATTAGGCGGGAAATTTAATTTCGCAGTCTCATATATATTAGGAAGTTTTGATATGGGTTATTGTTTCAAGTGTTGCATTGCATCTATACTATTGTCTAATGTTGGGCACTCAGGTAACACTCAATTATACAGGTGTTTCCATTAATTTTCTTTCAATTGTAACACCCTTCAGTTATATTGTATAGTATTCTCCCATAATAAGTATCAGTTAATATTAATGTGTTGTGTTATTGCGTTAAGTGACTTTCTTATCTATTGTTGAAAACCTAGTCATAATTATTTTAAAGTGTGATAATTATTTATGTGCTAAACACTTATAATTTAGATAAATATGAGTGTTAGTAAATGATAGAAACTTAAAAAATAATGGTTGGGAGATCTTTATCTATATTACAACTTGTTATGTCCACTGTTTAATAATACAAAAGTACAGAATTACGAATTATAATCTAATTACAGAAATAAAACGAAATTACAGAAACTAAAAACTTACTTGAATTTGCGGAAACAATAATAAAAATAGAAAGATAATCCGAGCCCTGTGAATCTCACACTGTCCTTAAGATAATTTATTCCCTCCAATGTGCTCCGAGGTTAATGAATATTGTCTCCCAAGATAGAACGGATTTTTCCAATTAATTGTGTAGCACGACAATAATTAATTACAATGAACTCAAATTTTGTGTGTTATACTCAACAAAAATGCAATAGATGATATGCAGAAAAAGAATTTTCTGGAACAGAATGACAGCACTTTTGGTATGGATATGGAAGGAATTGGAGGAGGAAAATTTTTTCATTCTTTAAAACGGAGGGACGCATCTGTATTTATAGCAAAGTAGGTGACGGTGGGCAAACAACTGTCAAAAACAATTAAACGAATCAACTGTTGGCAATAACTGCCAACAGTTTATTAATTAATTAATTAATTTCATAATTAATTAATAATTAAAGCCCAGAAAGTTAAATAAATTCCGCCCAAAAATGTAGGAGATTTTTATAAGCCCAAGCCCAAGCCTGAACCGGGCCGGCCGGCCGGACGCACGCGCATGTGGACTTTTGACCGAAACCCAACCCATGCATAGCTTAGGTCATCTCCCCTTCAAAGAGTTGGGATACCCAAAGGCATCCAAGCCTTAGTCCATACTTGGGGTGTTATTAACTCATCAAATTTCCACTACTCTTCCAATGTGGGACAAGAGTTATAACATACCCAATTCATTAACTTTCATTGCTTTGTTAGTCACATTGGGAACATATTTATCATTCATAACTTATTGAAATTGGACATATGAATATACTACGTTAATCTCCTTGCAGAGGAGAACACGTTCTTATATGGTCCCACGATTTCGTAGTGTGGGTCCCACCTAAATTTGAACTCAAAGTTGCTCAAAAATCTATCTGGACAGCTTTCTAAATAGTCCAATTTTCCAACACAACTCTAATACGATATTATTAGAGATTTCAATATCATTTAATGTACTTTAGATTTATTCAATTCATTTTTCTAATCTTTCTTCCATGAGAGATGAATGGATATTCTCTTCCAAATCATTTTATCTTTTTATCTTTTTCACCCCTTCATCTGCCCACCTTCTATTTATTAATTCTCTCTCTTCCTCATACTTTCTTATACTTTATCTTCCCTCTTTCTCCTTTCTTTTATAAACAGGTGGAGAAACAACTTTTTTTTTCACTTGATTCATTATCCTCAATTTTTTGGTATGATATGGGCGAAGCAGGTGAGGTTTCAGGCCTGTTTGGAGTACTCCGTATTGGAAATTAATATTAAGTGTCGAAATTAATTATTTAATTTCAATTATATTAAATTCCGAATTTATGAATTTTCCAATTATGTGGTCTTGATAAATATCAGATAATTAATTAAGAACGTGATAAATACGAATATTAGAAGATTGGGTCAATCTTATCCGTTAGTCACATGATGGTTAGTGGCATTAGTGGGAGACTTGAAATAGAGTCCCCCCTTGACTAGGATTCCGGCCCTCTTCCCCTTATAAATAGAGGAGCCCTACACCATTTGGGGTTATCTCATAACACACTATTTCTGAGGTGGGAGAGAAATTTCGAGATTCTAATTGAGTGTAATTTTTCCAAGAAGGGAGATTGATGGATCTATTAATCAAGATTGATCAATACATTGAATCAAGGTAAGTCTTATTTTCTATCTTTTAAACGTATTTTGTGAAAACATGAAGATCCAAGATCCTTTTATTAAGAATAATAGAATGCTAAAGTTTAATCATATTAATGTGTTCGTGATTAATATTAGGTGTTCTTAAGAATGGTTTTATATGTGGTATCAGAGCTAAAGTTTAAGATCTCGTGATTTTTCTTATTGATGTTCGTCTATAATAAAGTATGTCTGAGACTTTCTGCGACATTTGTATTTATGTCATTAAATTGCTTTTGTGCCTGAGACCTTCTGCTACGTCTTATTTCTGTCATTAAATCTCTTCTTAAAGTATGTTTGAGACTTTCTGTGACGTTTTTCTTCTGTCGCCAATACTCACTGGTAGACCTATCAATGGGTCGTATCGAGTCGTGTTCGTGTTATTTTTTATCGTGTTCGGGTCTTATTGAATTCGTGTCTAAACGGGTGACTTTTTTGTCGTGTGGAAAAATTATAGCCAAACCCGACCCGTTATGTTATCGTTTCGTGTCGTGTTCACTCGTTAATACCCATTAAGATAATGAATTATTTTTAATTGCATACAAGTTGACATATTATCTCATTTTTTAACCCAAATAGACCCATTAATTCATTGATATTACTAAATATCTCATTTAGTAAAATTCATTATGATTAAATTAACATTATGCTACATAAATTATGTATAAGTTCCAAAAAAATATCTCATTTACTTAAACTAATGGGTCATAACGGGTTTTATCGGGTATTAATGGGTGAATTGGGTCAACACTAACCCGACCCGTTAACTATCGTGTCTTATCGGATTGGCAACGATATGACCCGAACCCATTAAGGGTCAACCCATTAACTTATAACTTCGTGTCGGTTCGTGTCGTGCTATCGTGTCATGCCTCATTTTGCCAGGTATACTCACTGGTTAGAATAAAATGTCAAAACTTGCTCGGAATTTTACGAAATTGACATGGTCGACTAGAAACGTCGAAATAAACAAAACCCATTGTGCGCAATGGGCACCATCCTACTTTTGCGTTTTGACGTCGTTAAGACCCTTAAAATTGCGCCTTTGTCGTTTTTTTATAATAGTGTTGACGTCAATATCTCACTCCAGAAAATTGATTTTTGAATTCAGCAAATTGTTTTGAGATCCTGGAGTAATTATCTACATCCCTATGGTGCTAACTCAAATTTTCTATTTTTGGCAAAAATTACGATTTTTTCCAATTATTATGTATTTTTTTCACCATGGGGGTTGTTTTTTATGGTTGTTCTAATATTCATGTTATGTATTATTTGGTATTAATGAAAGAGTTCAATATAAAATTTTGAATATTAGATGTATGATTATGTGTTTGACAATAACATTTCGATATATTAGGTTATTGTGCATAATCTATATTTGGTAGTCCAAAGGTCCTTATGTAATTATGAATTGATGTTTCGACAATATAATATATATATGATGTTGGATGGGGAAGACATGAAAGTGTCTTAATCTATAATTGTAAATATTAGATTATTGTGTATGCATGTATATTTGGACCAGTAATTATACATTAAGTTTTGAGTATAATATTTTTTGGGAGCATCGATTTTACATAAATAATGTTTATGACTTTTTTTTATTTGAAAAAAAAACTTTAGCTCGTTTGGTTCTAAATTCAGAAAACTCGATTTAAAAGTTATTTTTAAATACAGTTTTAAAATTTATTTTTTTGTGTTTATAATTATTAGTTTGTGTTTGGTAAACCTATTTTTAAATATAGTTTTTTTAAAAATTGACAAACATGTATATATATATATATTGCATTTATAATTCACTATAAAATTATATACATACATGAATTGATGATATTTTTAATACATAAGTACTATATATATTTTTGATATTATTCCATACATCAATAATATATGTATAAAACTATATATAAGTATCATGCATCTATAAGTAATATTATTTAACTTTATATTATTTCATACGTAATTTTGTGTACATGTGCATATATATTTTTTATTTATAAGAATTACACACATATTAATGTATTATGTATGTATATTATATATTAAGGTATAAATGCATTAAAATATTAAGAATGAATAATTCTGAATTGAAAAATAAAAAACAGAAGTTATAAAACACCCTCAACCTGTTTTCTAAAAAACTTGATTATAACACAGAAATATTATAATCTAGTGTTTAAAAACAGGTTGTCAAACGCATATTTTTATCAGAATTGCATTAAAACATAGAAAACAGAATTATAGTTGTAAACCAAACAGGCCCAGTTTTCCCATATTTCATGTATATTTTATCTAGAACTGTGATAAAACCTTGCTCTAATGATCATTTTTTAGTTGAATATTCGTGCCAAACACGGGCCAACATATTTCATATGGTAGGATATTAGACTTGCGTTATTGTTAATATTCATATTTTGATGAGTCTCGTGCCAAATACGGGATAATGATTCATATTGTTGAATATTATGATATTCGTGTTTTAATGAGTCTCGTGCCAAACACAGGCCAATGATTCATGTGGTTGACAATCAGAATTATTGTTTATTCTAATGTTAGTACTCCCATTAAGTTGGATTAAATGACAAATACAGGCTACAATTCATATGTGTGGATACTAGATTTATGATTTCGTTGCATACATGCATATTTGCAAATTTTGAGACTCATAAGTAGGTATTCATTCATTTTAATCAAATGCCAAATACAGGTTAAGATTACATGTGAAGATATTATACTTGTAGTCATTTCAGATTATCCTAATGTTTGTCATAAGGTTAAATTGAAGCGCAACACATGCTGAAATTTGAATCAAATAAACATTGGAATTTTTGTAAATGTTAAATAGTCATATTTACATATGCCACTAGTATGATAATTGTGATTATAACCATATTGTATATTAGTATGACCATGAATGACTTGGGTCAATATTTCTGATTTCTTACTCATACATAAGTGATGAAGCGAAAGTAAATGATTTATATCTTCTATTTACTATTATTTGTGTAATATCTCGTGTAAACTCTTTGTCTATTTGATTTTCACATTATGTCTAATTTTTCATGAATTTCAAATTAAGGAATAGACAATAATATAATTATTCATGTATTACAGGTATTTGAACATGTATGCGTATCTCTAATATTTATATAATATAAGGTTTGGTGTTCATTAAAGTGATCCATTCCAAAAGATATAAATATTGAAGTAATGCATTAATATCATGCATATTTTGGTTGCCTACGGGTCTATGCATGATATTGAATGCTAGGATGATGATACTTTATGATGTTGCATACATATTATTATTTATTCATTTATTGTGATTACAATAATTGAACAAAATGTAAGTGGTGATATATATTTTGTGAAGGTAATAATGGTCGTCAAACGCAGATGTCATAGTTTCTTTCACTATCATATCACCAATTAAGTTTAGGAAAGACATAAACATGAATAATTTAGTTTATTGATCATGCAATATTTAATGAAAATAAGTGAAAATTTTATTGAATTGTGTATGTAAGTCTTTACGTAATGTAATATTCATATTATGAAATGTTTGGTAGTCACTACAGTGACCCAACTAGAATGCAATGAATATTAAATGTAAAGATGATGGCAGTAGTAACTCACGATGCTTATAATTGTAAAGATATTAATGGGATATATTGAGTTTATTTCTTCAAGCAAGGTTATTCCTTACCGGGAATTGATTTTGAGTGATTGAATGAACATCATAGAATACATACCTTATTATAGTATGTGAAAATAAGTTGTGCACAAATATCGTGTACAATATAATGAAATAACATTATACCCAATAAAGTAATTTACAAGCATCATATAATCGATATTTCACGGTTACTACTGAAGAAAACTCACGGTTATGCACTCAATTTATTATCATGTAATAGATGTGTGTGTTGTCAAATCAAAGCATTATTGAAGTGAACAATTTATCTCATTATCTTATCACATATTATTGTATCCCATTTTGTTTCTCTAAAAATTTCATATTTAATCTAAACAAATTAAGTTTGTTTACATGTTGCACACTCGGACTAATAATGATAAAGATAATATGTATCTTTTATGATTTGAAACGAGTTTTTCATCTTAGTAGAGATTGCAAGTTATGCTTATGGTGCTATAGAAAGTATTTACTTTTTATGCAAGGATTTCTCACAAAACAAACTAGAAATGCAAATAAGATTCTTTTTCTTTTGTTCTTGGGGAATCAAATCGCCATTTGTTTTCATAAACCCTCAATTTTTTTTGGTAAATATTTGTCTAGACTTGATCGTGAGGGATATGTTCTAAAGAATCTTTGATGTATATTTTTTTTTCAAGGGTTATGATATTCCTTTTGATGTTTTGTATAAAATAAAGTTTGGACATAGTTATTTAAAGATTTGTTTGATCCCGCATCATAATCGTATCGTTATTGATGAAACTCCTTTAATCTTGTGCCAAATTAAATCTAGACTCCTTTTCATAATTTTCATGGACAAGATTTTTGTAATGTCTCTTACAAATTTTGATAGTCGAGTTGTGCTCTTAAGGTATTACGATGTCTAATATAAGGATGACCTATGTAGCCCAAGTGGGAGATTATGAGAAACTTCCCTTAAAGTGAACGTACATAGATCATATAATTGTCATTGACACGTATTTATTGCATTAAAGTCAAATTCATTATGAAAGGTGAAATTAGTGGTAGTAGAAAATCATGAAATATGGTTATAAAGGAAGGTAGGGTACTTATCTCATTACCGATAACCTTCTTGAATACTTGTTCTTTGAGTTGTTAGATTGTCTAAACAACAAAGAACAAATAAATGATCAACCACTAAATGATAGTATTGTCACCGTGAGAGAAATGTAGATAAAATCATAAGGAATAGTATTAAGAAGATCCTAAAAGGTCTACTATCCTGGATGTTTATGTGGTGTATCTGCATGAACATGAATTTGGCGCAGGGATAAATAATGACATGAATTTATTTTCAAAAGTCATAAGAAGTGAAACTAATGGACTACAACTAAGTATAAAATCTCGTTGAATTACATAATTGATGCACTAAAGTCGGTTATCAGGGGGTCATCAAGACCAAACGCGACACTAACGGTAGTTAAACGAGATAAAGTTAAATTGTAGTAAAATATTTCACCATTAATGAAGAAAAGGTTGTAAATGAACCTTCTCAATTATATGTAAGGACATGGAATTCTTATGACATTAGTAGCTCATTATTATTAAGAGTTACATGAAGTGGATGTAAAAATCACTTTTTGGAGTCTTATAAACCATGCGTATATGTTTAGGAGATCATTTTATAAACATAAGTTTCCCACATGACGTATTGGCGTATTTTAAGAAATAATATCTTTATTTTTTTTAATCGTTGTATATTTGTATACACCTTAAGATCAGTGGCAGTAAGTTTATATATTTTCTCTATATACACTACACTAAAAACACCAAATTGGCACACCTTGATATCAAAAATCTGGCACAGTTTTAAGCCGTGCAAAATTTTGGCACTGTTTAATAATAATCTGGCACACTTTTAAGCCGTGCCAAAATTGAGAACACTTCACTAAAATATAAATATCCTAAAAAACATTAATACCCTTAATGATTTTTGTTCTCCCGCTCTCTTTCCTCTCTCCCGCTCGCCTCCCGCTCTCTCTGTCTCCCACTCTCTCTCTCTCACACAAATCCCTAATCCCCTCAATGATTACGACTAGTACCAGGAGAAGAAGAGCGGCGGTGATCATGTGGTTGCTCTGGTAGAACCGGCGGTGGTAGAGCCTAGGGTTTTTGAAGAACCGGTTCGTGTTGGTGGTGGTGGTGGGCCAAGAAGAAGAAGCTATACCAATAGCTGCAAAGAAGGTACATATACAAATCTGTGTGTGTGCATCTGGAGATTGAATCAGTGAATCAACCATGACAACCCCTGAGATTTTGCGTGCTCACGAAGACATATCAACATCTCCTCTCATAAACCATTCTAAAGGTACCTCTCTTATTCTATGTTCTCCACGATTATACATTATGTATCATTGCAATTTAGCCAATATTTCGACGGAAACGTATGCAGGGGAAAATGTGAAATCTCGAGGATTGGCGATCGAGGAAAAGCTACATTTCTTGGAGATCTTGCCTGGGAAAGTAACTTCTTAAACATAATCTTTGTCACCTTCTTTAATTTTCAATTTTATCTTCCCCAAAATAAATGCATAATTAGCCTCATGCCCTACAGGTTCAAAATTAGGTTTACTGTGAATGCAACATATAGTGCGTTACATAAGAAGGGGGTAAGTCTAAATAAAAAAGTTTTATTAATGGATTTATGCCAATTCAAATGGTTACTATCAAGAGTTTCCTGTGATGATTTGGTTTTGAAGAAGTTTTGAGTTTTGTGCTAAATGTTTGAATCTTTATGACTAATCATCCTATGAAATTTCAAGTTGTTTTTAGTTTGGTGGTAAAAGTTGGATCTTGTTGTTGACTATTTGTTTGGTAGTTTTTTATTTGTTAAATGATGGACAAGAGTTCTTTTTATTTGCTCACCTCTTTATGTTTTATTTTTTCATAACTTTTTCAATTCATTTTAGAAACAATACATTATAAGCTTTCACTTTAGTCGTCTGATAAAAATAATCTTCAACAAAATTCCATCAGTTTAAAAATCAGCTGCTAAAATAATGTGTGGGTATTGAAATTTCAAATTATTTTATCCAAAAGGAGAGAAAATAAAAGGAGCTCTTGTTTTACTTATCTAAGGTTAGATTATATCATGTTTAAAATTAGTGCTATGAATTATTGGTTTTTGACTCAAAATATTGTGAATTAGTTTTCAGCATAAATTACTCAACAAAAATATAGAACGTGGTTGGCTCCAATTTCTAAAATGCTGCAATCTTTAATGACTGGGTTCTCTTTTTGTGAATGTTAGTAGGCTTGTTGTTGTAGAACACTTTCTGAGGTTGTAAAGCAATTCCTTTTTTACGACTGGGCCTCTTGTATTTTATTGTTTCATATTTATTTATTTCCATAATACATAATGTGTTTAAGCCAGTTGTATACTCTTTTAACAGGACCCTTTGTAGCATTTCATGGCAGGGTGGCAGCATTTAAAAGCTGTTACAACGAAGAAAAAGTATGAAAAAATATGCGAGAAGAAGTTATCAACTCCCGTTGAGGTATGTTTTATACAACTTATCTTTTTGATCGGATTTTCAACTGTGCTATAAATTATGTTCTTTTTGAAGGTTTTATGCAAGTCTCACCCAGTGGAGTTTGCATCATACTTCCATTATTGCCATTCGATCAACGACCTGATTATGAATTCTTGAAGCGTTTGTTTCATGAATGTTTCAATCATGAAGGTATTTACTCAAAGTTTTCTATACCTTAAGTCCGATATGCGTCGCAATGTGCAAAGTTCACATGACATCATTCTCAGTAGACATGCACTGATATATATACACACACACACACACACACACACACACACACACACACATATATATATATATATATATATATTGATGTGTTGTTGATGTGAATATGATTGACTAAAGGATTGTATTTGTAAACAAGTTGCATACAATAAGACTAATAGGATAATTTAAAGCATTGTCTGCTTTAAAATATACATATATTTCGATGTGTTGTTAATGTGAATATTTATTTATTTCATTATATATTGAACCATTTGCCTTTCTGATATGTTCTTATATGTAATGGACATATGGATTTTTGTGAGTAGGTAGGAGATCCCAAGTTTTTATTTGAAGGCAAAACCATACAAATAATGGAGCTTCTTGTTTTGAGCACCTCCAGCTCCATCCAATCTTAATCAAGTAACTACAGGTAACTATCATTTAGTACCCATTTATTAACCTTTTAAAATGCAATTAATCATTTCTACTCAACATTTATAGTTTGTCTGTTTCATTCTATATCTGATCATTCATTTTAAACTTTGAAAATCACTTCATGGCTTACTTTATGAGCTTATTTAGTTAAATTGGTAGAAGGGATTTGCTGGTGGTTTGGTTTTGGAATTTGCTATTGTTGTTGAGTTTACTTTAAATGTTAAAACATGTTGGATTTAACGAATAAACAAATGAAACGAACACCTCGCACGGGACTAATGTAACTTGTACGAACTGACCGTGTAGTCACAGGTCTCCCGGTTTCAGAATATAACAATAATTTGCAAACATCAACACTTAAAACTTAAAAACAGGCCGTTAAAGGGTGAAAACCCAAACTAGCCCCCAAACGTCCCCGTAAGAGACACAAACACCTCGAACGGGACCAATGTAACTTGTACGAACTGACCGCGTAGTCGCGGGTCTCCTGAATTGAGAATATGACGATAATTTCAAAATATATTGATTTGGCTTGAAAACAAGTCGTTGAAGGGTGAAAACCCAAACCAGTCCCCAAATGGCCCCGTAAGAGGTACGAACACCTCGCACGGGACCAATGTAACTTGTACGAACTGACCGCGTTGTAAGGACACAAATTTCCAATTGAGTCCATATATAGTTGTGGCTCAATTCCGGACAAAAACATTTATTCATAGGATAGTATTTATTTGTAATATTCTCAAGCCTATGAAGTATGTATTGAAGACGTAGCGGCAAAGAATTTAAAGCTTCATCAAAATGCCGATTCGCGTGCCTCGTTTCTACGTCATCAACTAAGGTTCCATGCTCCCAAGGTATGAATGTAATTATATTTATATAGGAGTTTGGAACAATTTGTATTGGGTGTTAGGTGTAATAAAAACTGCATTTTATTTTCAGAAAGAATCAAATAGAACTTTAAAAATAAGTATATAAAAGTTTCTGGGCCAAAATCGAATTTTACAAACTTTCTGGTTGTTCGTTAGAAATGTCGTTCGAACGAGTTTTTTCGTTCGAACCAGATTTCGTTCGAACGAGTTTTGTCGTTCGAACCAGTTTCGTTCGAACGAGTTTGCCAACTACCCTAAACTGGTCAGTCGTTCGATATGTCGTTCGAATGAGTTTTTCGTTCTAACGAGGTATCTAACGAGATTCTAACGAGCCCAGACTGGTCACTCATTAGAAGTCTCGTTCGAACGAGAGTCAAGTTCGTTCGAACGAGCCGCCAGGGCGGGAACAGTTTTGAGCAGTTTTTGGCAGTTTTTTCCCCACTTCTGCACTTGGTTTGTTCCGAGGTTGTCCGCTAGGAAGAGGTTTCTACGAGAAGGAGCGTCGAGGCTTGAGAGGGATCGAGTCAGTCGTTGTAAGTCTATCTGTCTTGTAATTGTAATTCCGTATCTAATGGACTTGTGGCTAGGGCCGTCCGAGGTTGTTTCCCGTCTTGAGTTTTTCCTCGTACATCTCGGCGTAGTGTGACATTGTTTATTTTATCTTGCACAATAATTTAGAATCCATGCTTAGGATAATTTCAAGATAAAATTTGGTTTAATTATCACACTCATTTAATTTGGGACTTTAATTAAATATTGGGTAAATTTGGTTTATTCAAGTCATTTGCTAAAATTGGTTTCGCCTTACTTTGTTTAAATGAATAATCATGACTTAAGCAAATTCTAGGACTTGAATTTTGTTTTAATTTGTTTTGAGAAATTAAAACTTGTTATTATTTTTGAAAGTTGAACCATCACCTGTTTTACAACGCTTCCGCATCATCTATTTAGTTTTAAATAAAAAGGAAATTACTCTGGTCTTTTAAATTGGTATCAGAGCCAAAAACGATAATTTATTTCGTTAAGATCTTTTAATTTTTGGCTAAAATGGATTTTTTCCCCATTTTCAAAATTTCCTATTTCGATGGTTCAAACTACGCGTATTGGAAAGCGCGAATGAGATCGGCACTAAAATCTATCGACGAGAGAGTTTGGATGTCTGTTGTTACCGGGTATTCCCCACCAACTTACTTAGTTGAAAATGAACGTGTTATCAAACCCGCCGATAGATGGACTGAAAATGAGTTTAAACTTGCTAACTTTAATTCCCGTGGTTTAAATGCATTATTTAGCGCTGTCGCACAGGATGAATTACGACGTATTATGACGTGTGAAACCGCTAAAGAAGCTTGGGATATTTTACAATTAACTCATGAAGGAACTAGTGTCGTTAAAGCTTCAAAACTCCAAAACCTCACCACTCAATTTGAAACTATCAAAATGGATGAAAAAGAAACTTTTGATAAATTTTATGCTAGACTTTCTGATATTGTTAATTCATCCTTTAACTTGGGAGAGAAAATACCTGACGACCGTGTTGTAAAGAAAATTTTGAGGTCCCTACCCGATAGATTTATTCCTAAAGTGACCGTTTTAAATTCTTTACCCACTTTAGCCTCTACGAAATTAGAAGAGCTTGTAGGTGATTTACAAACCTATGAACTGGATATGTTTCCCTCTAAAACTGAAAAGAAAATTGAAAAGGGTGTTGCTTTAAAAGCCCGAAAAGAGGTCAAACAAGTAGTAGAGAGCGATAGTGATAGTGACTCGGAAGACATGGCTTTGTTTGCTCGTAAATTTAGAAAATTTCTTAAATTTAACAAAGATAAAGTTAAAAATGATTTTCAGAAATTTGATACTTCTAAACATGATAAAAGCGAGAAGATTTCTAAAGCCGAGAAAATCCCTAAACCTAGTAATGAACATTTAGATAGGGACGAGTCTAATAAGTGTTTTGGTTATGAAGGTTATGGCCATAGGGCTTATGAGTGCCCCACTAAACTAAGGAAAGATGGTAAGCGACCTATTTCATATAATGCAACCCTTAGTGATAGTGATAAGGAAGAAAAGCCCGATTCCCCCACTAAGAAAAATTTTGTGGCTTTTATGGCTAGTCATGTGAGTGATAATGAGAACTCATCGATTGATGACACGATAGCACGTGCCACTTCCAAGGTCATTGTTCATGATTCCATTGTTTTTAATGATAGTGAGAGTGAAGAAGAAAGTGAGAGTGAAAATGAAGAAGAGGTTGATGTGAGTGAACTTCAAAATGCTTTTCATGAATTATATAAAGAATCTATTAATTTGAAAAGAACTAATTTGAAGTTAGAAGCTTGTTTAAGAAAGAGTGTCAAGGTCATTGATGAAAATGTTTTAATAGAAGACCTTAGGACTCATGTGAGGACTCTTCAAGAGAAGCTTGATTATGTAGAAGGCGAAAGAAATAGCCTTAGGAGTTTAATGGAATCCTTGAAAAGGGAGCTTCTTGCTTTTGAAGAGCGAAATGTTTTACTAGAATCTAACATTGTAGAATTGGAAAATAAATTAAAAGATTCTAGTATTGTCAAATTTTATTTGGAGTGTCGTTCGGAAAAACTAGATAAAATGTTAGGAACGGTCCAAATTAAAAATGACACTTGTGGTTTAGGCTTCAATCCTTGTAATGAATTTACTCATAATGCCCAAACCAATGTTTTAGGAGAATCAACTAGGAATACTTTTAAAGATCACTCCTTAAGTAAATCTTTTCGACATGTTCTCACTTGTACACATTGTGGTCGACAAGGTCATCTTAGGAAATTTTGTTTAGATCTTAAACGAATTCCTAGAAAACCCCATAGTAAAGTAACCACGGTAGTTAACGTTCCTACACCCCAAAATAGTCATTCCTCATTAATTTGGGTTAGGAAATCCGACTTGGTTGCCTTACAAAATAGGGTTGTTGATTATCATTTACTTACACATGCTTCCTCCCTTGCTAAATCTAAAGGATGAATCTGTTAGTGTTTGCATACTTTAGCGTTTGTACTTCATGCTATATTCATATGCTAAATGTATGCTTGTTTAGTCATTTTCTAGTCATTGCCTTATTTCATATCACATGCTAGAAATTATGACTTGTTTATCTTTTTGTATTATATTTTGTGTTTGAATCGACTGCATAATATAAAAAGATTTTTGTTTATCATTTGTGTTTTATTCATTTCATTTAAGCTTAATGAAAAATACAAATGATTCTTTGTTTGTCTTTTTGAGTAAATATTTATTTTTGATTAAAAATGTTAAAAACTCAAAAAGATTTTTGTTTTGTGTGTATTTTTGTTTGACACACTTTATGTGGCATATATTTGTCTTTGAATCCTATCGTTTACGCTCCCATGTGGCTAGAACTTTTGGTTTAGATTTTCAATCCTTAAAATGTTATTTACCATGTTTTAAATGGAGTAGTTGGATTTTGTATTGTTTAAATGGATTCTATTTCTATATGCCTCTATTCACACATGCACGAGCTCTTTTGAAATCTTAATGTCACATGTTATATTTGAGCTTTTTGAGGTGTTCTCCTATCAATCTAGTCATCTACATATCTATGACCTAGGAGGACTAGTGCATGTCAAAATCCGTTGCATGTGAGATTTGTGCGAAAAATGAAAACATGATAAATTAATATATGCACGGGGAAGGGCTCCGAAAGGATGAATTAAATCCTTTGCGTTAGTAAGCCACCGTTGATTGGATCTAAAAGAAATACGTGATCCAAAGGCCTAAAAACAGAATATTTGGCATTAAACAGAAAGCAATTGCCAAGGCCTATGATTGTTTGATATATTCATTCAATAACAAAAGAATATATATGCTTATTGAGGGAGAATTGGATGGTATATTAACGGTTTGCACAATGTCCGTTTACCCTAGTTGTCTTTAATGTCATGACTCTATTTGGTTTGTAGAATCATCATCATGCTAGGCTTGTATGCATTGTGTATGTTTGTTCATTGAGTTCAATCTTTATATTGTCACATGAGGTTATATTTAACTGTGATGAAGTTTGCAATCAAATGAGAACTCCGTGAACGTTTATTAAGTGTTTGGGTCTAAATTTAATTGTTACTAGTACACACCCCTACACTTCCGTTTCCATATGACACATTCTTTCCATACGAGTGTGCAAACTTATTGTATTTTGTGTCATGTGTGTGTTTATATATATATATATGCAAGTGCTCTATTGGTATATTTTTTTTAGTATCTATATATATGATATTTGTTTGTCTTTGCCTTGCTTTTATTGCCCATATGCTGTCATGTCTTTTCTTTTAGCTTCAACATGTTGTTTATTAGTTCTTTATCCTTTGCCTATTCCTGAACAAGAAGGGGGAGAATGATGATAGGGGGAGAAATGGTATCTAATCCTATTATAATTGTATCTTAGTTTGGGGAGATTTATCTTAGGGGGAGACGTCTTTCTAAGTAGGTCATGTGGTCACATGTTTTAAAGGGAGAATTAATTTAGGGGGAGTAATTAATGAATTGTATTTAATATTTTGATATTCCCTATGCATTTGATGAGTTTGCTTAAGTGTGCAGGAATAATTCTAAAGCGGCATCTTTTTAATGGCAAAGCGTTTGATCCTTGGGTTGAGTCAAGATTGGGCGGGTTATGTTTTGAGTCTAGCAGAGCTTGACGGCCCTTTAGGATTTTTGTTTGGTTTTTGTCCCGGAATAGCCAAAGGGGGAGATTTGTAAGGACACAAATTTCCAATTGAGTCCATATATAGTTTTGGCTCAATTCCGGACAAAAACATTTATTCATAGGATAGTATTTATTTGTAATATTCTCAAGCCTATGAAGTATGTATTGAAGACGTAGCGGCAAAGAATTTAAAGCTTCATCAAAATGTCGGTTCGCGTGCCTCGTTTCTACGCCATCAACTAAAGTTCCATGCTCCCAAGGTATGAATGTAATTATATTTATATAGGAGTTTGGAACAATTTGTATTGGGTGTTAGCTGTAATAAAAACTGCATTTTATTTTCAGAAAGAATCAAATAGAACTTTAAAAATAAGTATATAAAAGTTTCTGGGCCAAAATCGAATTTTACAAACTTTCTGGTTGTTCGTTAGAAATGTGGTTCGAACGAGTTTTTTCGTTCAAACCAGATTTCGTTCGAACGAGTTTTGTCGTTCGAGCCAGTTTCGTTCGAACGAGTTTGCCAACGACCCTAAATTGGTCAGTCATTCGATATGTCGTTCGAACGAGTTTTTTGTTCTAACGAGATTCTAACGAGCCCAGGCTGGTCACTCGTTAGAAGTCTCGTTCGAACGAGAGTCAAGTTCGTTCGAACGAGACGCCAGGGCGGGAACAGTTTTGAGCAGTTTTTGGCAGTTTTTTCTCCACTTCTCCACTTGGTTTTCAACCAACTTTTTTCATACATTATTATGTGCGGGAAACACATTTTCCAAGATAACTTTTCCATCCTAATACATCTCCTAGAGAGAGTTTGAGAGATCATTTTAAAAAGGAAAATGTTCATGTTTGAGTGTTTTTCAACTTAAAGAAAAATCTTTAAACACTTAGTTTACACCCATTGTTGTTTATTCCAAGTTCTATATATACATATCTTTACTTGGAGTTTTTGGCACCGGTTTTCTCTACCGAATTCAAGAGACGTTTCGGGTTTGCTTCTACACCCCATCACAAAGAAGACTTTTGTTGAGATTCTACCCACACGGAGAAAGGCTCCATGCTTGGGTGACGGTGACCATATAAAGTCCCATCGGTGGATTCCGAGACCGCGGTGGTGTTCCGAGGTTGTCCGCTAGGAAGAGGTTTCTACGAGAAGGAGCGTCGAGGCTTGAGAGGGATCGAGTCAGTCGTTGTAAGTCTATCTGTCTTGTAATTGTAATTCCGTATCTAATGGACTTGTGGCTAGGGCCGTCCGAGGTTGTTTCCCATCTTGGGTTTTTCCTCGTACATCTCGGCGTAGTGTGACATTGTTTATTTTATCTTGCACAATAATTTAGAATCCATGCTTAGGATAATTTCAAGATAAAATTTGGTTTAATTATCACACTCATTTAATTTGGGACTTTAATTAAATATTGGGTAAATTTGGTTTATTCAAGTAATTTGCTAAAATTGGTTTCGCCTTACTTTGTTTAAATGAATAATCATGACTTAGGCAAATTCTAGGACTTGAATTTTGTTTTAATTTGTTTTGAGAAATTAAAACTTGTTATTATTTTTGAAAGTTGAACCATCACCTGTTTTACAACGCTTCTGCATCATCTATTTAGTTTTAAATAAAAAGGAAATTACTCTGGTCTTTCACGCGTAATCACGGGTCTCCCGATTTGAGAATACGACAATAATTTGCAAAAATCAATAATTATACTTAAAAACAAGTCGTTGAAGGGTGAAACCCAAACCAGCCGCCAAACGGACCCGTAAGAGGCACGAACACCTCGCATGTGATCAATGTACCTTGTAGGAACTGATCGCATAGTCCCGGGTCTCCCGGTTTGAGAATACGACGATAATTTGGAAAAATAACACTTAGACTTAAAAACTGACCGTTAAAGGGTGAAAACCCAAACCAGCCACCAAACGTCTCCGTAGGGGGCACGAACACCTCGCACGGGACCAATGTACCTTGTAGGAACTGACCGCGTTATCACGGGTCTCCCGGTTTGAGAATATGACGATAATTTGAAAAAATCAACACTTAAATTTAAAAACAAGCCGTTGAACGGTGAAAACCCAAACCAGTCCCCAAACGGACCCGTAAGAGGCACGAACACCTCGAATAGGACCAATGTAACTTGTACGAAATGATCGTGTAGTCGGGGTTCTCCCGGTTTGAAAATATGACGATAATTTGCAAAAATAACACTTAGACTTAAAAAGAGGTCGTTAAAGGGTGAAAACCTAAACCTGCCACTAAACATCCCCGTATGAGGCACGAACACCTCGTATGGGACCAATGTAACTTGTAGGAACTGACCGCGTAGTCCCGGATCTCCCGATTTGAGAGTACGAAGACAATTTGCAAAAATCACACTTAGACTTAAAAACTAGCCGTTAAGGGGTGAAAACCAAAACCAGCCCCCAAACGACCCCGTAGGAGGCACGAACACCTCGCACGGGACCAATGCAACTTGTAGGAACTGACCGCGTAGTCCCGGGTGTCCCGATTTGAGAGTACGACGATAATCTGCAAAAATCACACTTAGACTTAAAAATAAGTCGTTAAAGGGTGAAAACCAAAACCAGCCCCCAAACGACCTCGTAAGAGGCACGAACACCTCGCACGGGACCAATGCAACTTGTAGGAACTGACCGCGTAGTCCCGGATGTCCCGATTTGAGAGTAAGACGATAATTTGCAAAAATCACACTTAGACTTAAAAACAAGCCGTTAAAGGGTGAAAACCCAAACCAGCCCCCAAACGACCCCGTAGGAGGCACGAACACCCCGCACGGGACCAATGTAACTTATAGGAACTGGCCGCGTAGTCCTGGTTCTCCCGGTTTGAGAATACGACGATAATTTGCAAAAATCAACACTTAGACTTAAAAACAAACCGTTAAATGGTGAAAATCCAAACCAGCCCCCAAAAGGCCCTGTAAGAGGCAGGAACACCTCGCACGGGACCAATGTAACTTGTAGGAACTAACCGTGTAGTCACGGGTCTCCCGGTTTGAGAATATGACGATAATTTGCAAAAATAACAATTAAACTTAAAAACAAGCCGTTAAAGGGTGAAAACCCAAACCAGCCCCCAAACGACCTCGTAAGAGGCACGAACACCTCGCACGGGACCAATGTTTCGTGTACGAACTGACCGCGTAGTCACGGGTCTCCCAGTTTGAGAATACGACGATAATTTTCAAAAATCAACACATAGACTTAAAAACAAGCCGTTGAAGGGTGAAAACCCAAACCAGCCCCCAAACGGCCCCGTTAGAGGCACGAACACCTCGCACGGGACCAATGTAACTTGTACGAACTGACCGCGTAGTCGCGGTTCTCTCGGTTTGAGAATATGACGATAAATTGCAAAAATAACACTTAGACTTAAAAATAGGTCGTTAAAGGGTGAAAATCCAAACCATCACCCAAACGGCCCCGTAAGAGGCACGAACACCTCGCACGGGACCAATGTAACTTGTAAGAACTAACCGCGTAGTCTCGAGTCTCCCGATTTGTAAATAGGATGATAATTTAGAAAAAATCACACGTAAACTTAAAACCAGGCCGTTAAAGGGTGAAAACCCAAATCGGCCCCCAAAAAACCCCGTAGGAGGCATGAATACCTCGCACGGGACTCATGTAACTTGTAGGAACTGACAGCGTAGTCCCGGATCTCCCGGTTTGTGAATAGGACGATAATTTGCAAAAATCAACACTTAAACTTAAAAACATGCCGTTAAAGGGTGAAAACCCAAACCGCCCACCAAACGACCCCGTAGGAGGCACGAACACCTCGCACGGGACCAATGTAACTTGCAGGAACTGACCACGTAGTCCCGGGTCTTCCGGTTTAAGAATATGACGATAATTTGCAAAAGTCACACTTAGTTAAAAACATGCCGTTAAAGGGTGAAAACCCAAACTGGCCCCCAAACGACCCCGTAGGAGGCACGAACACCTCGCGCGGGACCAATGTAACTTGTAGGAACTGACCGCGTAGTCCCGGGTCTCCCTGTTTGAGAGTATGACGATAATTTGCAAAAATCACACTTAGAGTTAAAAACATGCCATTAAAGGGTGAAAACTCAAATCGGCCCCCAAACGACCCGTAGGAGGCACGAACAGCTCGCACGGGACCCATGTAACTTGTAGGAACTGACCGCGTAGTCTCGGATCTCCCGGTTTGTGGATAGGATGATAATTTGCAAAAATTAAACGTAAACATAAAAACAGGCCGTTAAAGGGGGGAAACCCAAATCGGCCCCCAAACGACCCCGTAGGAGGCACGAATACCTCGCACGGGACCAATGCAACTTGTAGGAACTGACCGCGTGGTCCCGAGTCTTCGGGTTTGAGAGTATGATGATAATTTGCAAAAAATACACTTACACTTAAAAACAAGCCGTTAAAGGGTGAAAACCAAAACCAGGCCCCAAACGGCCCCGTAGGCGGTACGAACACCTCGCACGGGACCAATGCATCTTGTAGGAACTCACCACGTAGTCTCGGGTCTCCCGATTTGAGAGTACGACGATAATTTGCAAAAATCACACTTAGACTTAAAAACTAGCCGTTAAGGGGTGAAAATCCAAACCAGCCCCCAAACCACCCCGTAGGAGGCACCAACACCTCGCACGGGACCAATGCAACTTGTAGGAACTGACCGCGTAGTCCCGGGTGTCCCGGTTTGAGAGTATGACGATAATTTGCAAAAATCACACTTAGACTTAAAAACATGCTGTTAAAGGGTGAAAACCCAAACCGACCCCCAAACGACCCCGTCGGAGGCACGAACACCTCGCACGGGACCAATGTAACTTGTAGGAACTGACCGCGTAGTCCTGGATCTCCCGATTTGTGAATAGGATGATAATTTACAAAAGTCAAACGTAAACTTAAAAACAGCTCGTTAAAGGGTGGAAACCCAAATCGGCCTCCAAACGGCCCCGTAGGAGGTACGAACACCTCGCACGGGACCAATGCAACTTGTAGGAACTGAGCGCACATTCCCGGGTCTCCCGGTTTGAGAGTATGACGATAATTTGAAAAAATCACACTTAGAGTTAAAAACAAGCCGTTAAAGGTTGAAAACCCAAACCAGCCCCCAAACGGCCCCGTAGGAGGTACGAACACCTCGTACGGGACCAATGCAACTTATAGGAATTGACCGCGTAGTCCCGGGTCTCCCGATTTGAGAGTACGATGATAATTTGCAAAAATCACACTTAGACTGAAAAATTAGCCATTAAGGGGTGAAAACCAAAACCAGCCCCCAAACGACCCCGTAGGAGGCACCAACACCTCGCACGGGACAAATGCAACTTGTAGGAACTGACCGCGTAGTATCGGGTCTCCCGGTTTGAGAGTATGACGATAATTTGCAAAAATCACACTTAGACTTAAAAACAAGTCGTTAAAGGGTGAAAACCCAAACCAGACCCCAAACGACCCTATAGGAGGTACGAACACCTCGCACGGGACCAATGCAACTTATAGGAACTGACCGCGTAGTCCCGGATCTCCCGATTTGAGAGTACGATGATAATTTGCAAAAATCACACTTAGACTTAAAAACTAGCCTTTAAGGGGTGAAAACCAAAACCAGCCCCCAAACGACACCGTAGGAGGCACGAACACCTCGCACGGGACCAATGCAACTTGTAGGAACTGACCGCGTAGTCCCGGGTGTCCCGATTTGAGAGTACGACGATAATTTGCAAAAATCACACTTAGACTTAAAAATAAGTCGTTAAAGGGTGAAAACCAAAACCAGCCCCCAAACGACCTCGTAGAGGCACGAACACCTTGCACGGGACCAATGCAACTAAAAGGAACTGACCTCGTACTCCCGGATGTCCCGATTTGAGAGTAAGACGATAATTTGCAAAAATCACACTTAGACTTAAAAACAAGCCGTTAAAGGGTGAAAATCCAAACCAGCCCCCAAACGACCCCGTAGGAGGCACGAACACCCCGCACGGGACCAATGCAACTTGTAGGAACTGACCGCGTAGTACTGAGTGTTCCGGATTGAGAGTATGACGATAATTTGCAAAAATCACACTTAGACTTAAAAACAAGCCGTTAAAGGGTGAAAACCCAAACCAGCCCCCAAACGGACCTGTAGGAGGTACGAACACCTCGCACCGGACCAATGCAACTTGTAGCTACTGACCGCGTAGTCCCGGGTCTCCCAATTTGAGAGTCTGACGATAATTTGTAAAAATCACACTTAAACTTGAAAACTAGTCGTTAAGGGGTGAAAACCCAAACCAGCCCCCAAACGGCCCCGTAGGAGGCACGAACACCTCGCACGGGACCAATGCAACTTGTAGGAACTGACCGCGTAGTCCCGGGTGTCCCGATTTGAGAGTACGACGATAATTTGCAAAAATCACACTTAGACTTAAAAATAAGTCGTTAAAGGGTGAAAATCCAAACCAGCCCCCAAACGACCTCGTAAGAGGCACGAACACCTCGCACGGGACCAATGCAACTTGTAGGAACTGACCGCGTAGTCCCGGATACCCCGATTTGAGAGTAAGACGATAATTTACAAAAATCACACTTAGACTTAAAAACAAGCCGTTAAAGGGTGAAAACCCAAACCAGCCCCCAAACGACCCCGTAGGAGGCACGAACACCCCCGCACGGGACCAATGCAACTTGTAGGAACTGACCGTGTAGTACCGAGTGTCCCGGATTGAGAGTATGACGATAATTTACAAAAATCACACTTAGACTTAAAAACAAGCCGTTAAAGGGTGAAAACCCAAACCAGCCCCCAAACGGACCTGTAGGAGGTACGAACACCTCGCACCGGACCAATGCAACTTGTAGGTACTGACCGCGTAGTCCCGGGTCTCCCGATTTGAGAGTCTGACGATAATTTGTAAAAATCACACTTAGACTTGAAAACTAGTCGTTAAGGGGTGAAAACTCAAACCAGCCCCGAAACGACCCCGTAGGGGGCACGAACACCTCGCACGGGACCAATGCAACTTGTAGGAACTGACCGCGTAGTACCCGGTGTCCCGATTTGAGAGTATGACGATAATTTGCAAAAATCACACTTAGACTTAAAAACTAGCCGTTAAGGGTTGAAAACCCAAACCAGCCCCCAAACCACTCCGTAGGAGGCACCAACACCTCGCACGGGACCAATGCAACTTGTAGGAACAGACCGTGTAGTCCCGGGTGTCCCGGTTTAAGAGTATGACGATAATTTGCAAAAATCACACTTAGACTTAAAAACATGCTGTTAAAGGGTGAAAACCCAAACCGGCCCCAAACGACCCCGTAGGAGGCACGAACACCTCGCACGGGACCCATGTAACATGTAGGAACTGACCGCGTAGTCCCGGATCTCCCAGTTTGTGAATAGGACGATAATTTGCAAAAATCAAACGTAAACTTAAAAACAGCTCGTTAAAGGGTGGAAACCCAAATCGGCCTCCAAACGGCCCCGTAGGAGGTACGAACACCTCGCACGGGACCAATGCAACTTGTAGGAACTGACCGCACAGTCCCGGGTCTCCCGGTTTGAGAGTATGATGATAATTTGCAAAAATCACACTTAGAGTTAAAAACAAGCCGTTAAAGGTTGAAAACCCAAACCAGCCCCCAAACGGCCCCGTAGGAGGTACGAACATCTCGCACGGGACCAATGCAACTTATAGGAAATGATCGCGTAGTCCCGGGTCTCCCGATTTGAGAGTACGATGATAAGTTGCAAAAATCACACTTAGACTTAAAAACTAGCCATTAAGGGGTGAAAACCAAAACCAGCCCCCAAACGACCCCGTAGGAGGCACCAACACCTCGCACGGGACAAATGCAACTTGTAGGAACTGACCGCGTAGTATCGGGTCTCCCGGTTTGAGAGTATGACGATAATTTGCAAAAATCACACTTAGACTTAAAAACTAGCCGTTAAGGGGTGAAAACCAAAACCAGCCCCCAAACGACCCCGTAGGAGGCACCAACACCTCGCACGGGACCAATGTAACTTGTAGGAACTGATCGCGTAGTCCCGGGTCTTCCGATTTGTGAATAGGATGATAATATGCAAAAATCACACTTAGACTTAAAAACTGGCCGTTAAGGGGTGAAAACCCAAACCAGCCCCCAAACGGCCCCGTAGGAGGCACGAACACCTCGTACGGGACCAATGCAACTTGTAGGAACTGACCGCGTAGTCCCGGGTGTCCCGACTTGAGAGTATGACGATAATTTGTAAAAATCACACTTAGACTTAAAAATAAGTCGTTAAAGGGTGAAAACCAAAACCAGCCCCCAAACGACCTCGTAAGAGGCACGAACACCTCGCACGGGACCAATGCAACTTGTAGGAACTAACCGCGTAGTCCCGGATGCCCCGATTTGAGAGTAAGACGATAATTTGCAAAAATCACACTTAGACTTAAAAACAAGCCGTTAAAGGGTGAAAACCCAAACCATCCCCCAAACGACCCCGTAGGAGGCACGAACACCCCGCACGGGACCAATGCAACTTGTAGGAACTAACCGCGTAGTACCGAGTGTCCCGGATTGAGAGTATGACGAAAATTTGCAAAAATCACAGTTAGACTTAAAAACAAGTCGTTAAAGGGTGAAAACCCAAACCAGCCCCCAAACGGACCTGTAGGAGGTACGAACACCTCGCACCGGACCAATGCAACTTGTAGGTACTGATCGCGTAGTCCCGGGTCTCCCGATTTGAGAGTCTGACGATAATTTGTAAAAATCACACTTAGACTTGAAAACTAGCCGTTAAGGGGTGAAAACTCAAACCAGCCCCGAAACGACCCCGTAGGGGGCACGAACACGTCGCACGGGACCAATGCAACTTGTAGGAACTGACCGCGTAGTACCCGGTTTGAGAGTATGGCGATAATTTACAAAAATCACACTTAGACTTAAAAACTAGCCGTTAAGGGTTGAAAACCTAAACTTGCCCCCAAACCACCCCGTAGGAGGCACCAACACCTCGCACGGGACCAATACAACTTGTAGGAACTGACCGCGTAGTACCGGGTCTCCCGATTTGAGAATATGACGATAATTTGCCAAAATAACACTTAGACTTAAAACCTAGCCGTTAACGGGTGAAAACCCAAATCGGCCCCCAAATGACCCCGTAAAGGGCACGAACACCTCGCACGGGACCACTGTAACTTATAGGAACTGACCGCGTAGTCCCGGGTGTCCCGATTTGAGAGTAAGACGATAATTTGCAAAAATCACACTTAGACTTAAAAACAAGCCGTTAAAGGGTGAAAACCCAAACCAGCCCCCAAACGACCCCGTAGGAGGCACGAACACCCCGCACGGGACCAATGCAACTTGTAGGAACTGACCGCGTAGTACCGAGTGTCCCGGATTGAGAGTATGATGATAATTTGCAAAAATCACACTTAAACTTAAAAACAAGCCGTTAAAGGGTGAAAACCCAAACCAACCCCCAAACGGACCCGTAGGAGGTACGAACACCTCGCACCGGACCAATGTAACTTGTAGGTACTGACCGCGTAGTCCCGGGTCTCCCGATTTGAGAGTCTGACGATAATTTGTAAAAATCACATTTAGACTTGAAAACTAGCCGTTAATGGGTGAAAACTCAAACCAGTCCCGAAACAACCCAGTAGGGGGCACGAACACCTCGCACGGGACCAATGCAACTTGTAGGAACTGACCGCGTAGTACCCGGTGTCCCGATTGGAGAGTATGACAATAATTTGCAAAAATCACACTTAGACTTAAAAACTAGCCGTTAAGGGGTGAAAACCCAAACCAGCCCCCAAACCACCCCGTAGGAGGCACGAACACCTCGCACGGGACCAATGCAACTTGTAAGAACTGACCGCGTAGTCCCGGGTGTCCCGATTTGAGAGTATGATGATAATTTGTAAAAATCACAGTTAGACTTAAAAACTAGCCGTTAAAGGGTGAAAACCCAAACCAGCCCCCAAACGGCCCCTTAGGAGGCACGAACACCTCGTATGGGACCAATGTAACTTGTAGGAACTGACCGCGTAGTCCCGGGTCTCCCGATTTGAGAGTACGATGATAATTTGCAAAAAACACACTTAGACTTAAAAACTAGCCGTTAAGGGGTGAAAACCCAAACCAGCCCCCAAACGACCCCGTAGGAGGCACGAACACCTCGCACGGGACCAATGCAACTAATAGGAACTGACCGCGTAGTACCGGGTCTCCCGATTTGAGAATATGATGATAATTTGCAAAAATCACACTTAGACTTAAAACCTAGCCGTTAACGAGTGAAAACCCAAACCGGCCCCCAAATGACCCCGTAGGGGGCACGAACACCTCGCACGGTACCAATGCAACTTAGTGGAACTGACCGCGTAGTACCCGGTGTTCCAGTTTGAGAGTATGATGATAATTTGTAAAAATCACACGTAAACTTAAAAACTAGCCGTTAAAGGGTGAAAACCCAAATCGGCCTCCAAACGGCCCCGTAGGAGGAACAAACACCTCGCACGGGACCAATGTAACTTGTAGGAACTGACCGAATAGTCCCGGGTCTCCCGGTTTGAGAGTATGACGATAATTTGCAAAAATCACACTTAGAGTTAAAAATAAGCCGTTAAAGGATAAAACCCCAAACCAGCCCCCAAACGGCCCCGTAGGAGGTACGAACACCTCGCACGTGACCAATGCAACTTGTTGGAACTGACCGCGTAGTCCCAAATGTCCCGATTTGAGAGTAAGACGATAATTTGTAAAAAGCACACTTAGACTTAAAAACAAGCCGTTAACGGGTGAAAACCCAAACCGGCCCCCAAATGACCCCGTAGGGGGCACGAACACCTCGCACGGGACCAATGCAACTTGTAGGAACTGACCGCGTAGTACCCGGTGTCCCGGTTTGAGAGTATGATGATAATTTGTAAAAAGCACACTTGGACTTAAAAACTAGCCGTTAAGGGGTGAAAACCCAAACCGGCCCCTAAATGACCCCGTAGGAGGCACGAACACCTCGCACGGGACCAATGCAACTTGTAGGAACTGACCGCGTAGTC